>BOPP01000051.1:3496010-3525922 GCA_017312745.1 Gryllus bimaculatus | reverse complement strand
CAATGGAAAATAAATTCGAGCAGTTCACACAAATTGCTGGTATACAAAGTTTAAGTTCGTGTTACTAGAACATAATGCCATTAAAACATCAATCTTTCGACATTTAGAATGAAATCACACGGAGGAGGAAAATAATAACTAAAGCTAATTGAACGTTAATACAAACTGATATTTTTACACTATCGGCAGCTCACTCGCAATTAAGTTTCGATCTTCTATATTCTTTAATATAAGATCACAACTTACCTTTCGATTTCACCGGCCCGACTGAACCCGATCTAGAAAATAAAAAGAAAAAGGTCATTAGACCAATCATTCGGACAACCCAAAATTGAGATTATGTAAACAAACCCTCCAATAACATATCGATATGAAGAGCATCACAAAAAATAAATATTGTGGAAACCTCTAAACTAAATGTTTTACTTGATTTCAATTTGTAGAGCAAGAGACACTAAATAATGTTTTTAGTCAAATGATACCGACGATTCTTATTGAGCAGGTCGCTTGCCTCCAGCACACCATTAAATAGAATGAAGAGATCTGGAAAGCATCCAACGAACTTTCCCTCTCAGTAAAACCTACCGCATCTACCTCATTACTTGGAAGTGCTCAATATCCCAAATGGATAAGATAGCAACGAAAAACATGGTAGATAGGAGATTTTTTTTATTTATTTCTGCCTGCTCGGCATTTCTACCTTTCAGGGATGTTTATTATACAAAATTGTACACATTAACTTTTAGGGCTGGACATCCGCATGCGTTACCTCCTCACTCAGGGACTGATGAAACATTTTATTAGCCAGCGAAAGAAACTGTGGATGACAGTTTTTGGAGTTATTTATGATAATTTTGTTAGGGGGGGTTAGTGGGTGGTAGCTAGGAGATGCACGGGAGAGAGTTCACCGCTTGAATAACAAATTTGTCACAGGGAAAAACTATAAGCGGAAAACGCGATAACGACTTGAAAAGTTTCAATCTGCACACGTGCAACATTCTCTAGATCTCACCAACACAATTTTGGAACTAAAATCCTTTTCTGATCTACAAATCGTATGGTATTCCCACTAATCACACTTTCAATATACTAATATTGCAGCTTCCTAATTGAAGTGCATAACAAGTGAAATTACATTACATTACAAGAAACAAAGTTGCTACAGAATGGCACTGACTTTCTCATACTAGTTAGCTTACATATCGCATTAGACTGGACTGTATATTCGGATTTGCTTCTCCTTGTCAGCTGTCATCTACTGGTGCCATACGTTTCTTCAATTTTTCGGATACCCAATAACGGAATTGAAACATGACTTTAAGAATATTATACAAGGGTAAAATCTGGTACTATACGCACTTTCATTGGAAAAATTGGAGTCGTTTTTAAGAAAATGCCGGTTAAATGTTCCTGAAAATACCCATTTACCAGCTTATTTTCTCCCAAAACTTTAGTTGTCAAGAAACTAAATAAGAGATCGTTTCAAACAATTGTACTCACAAATATAATAATGTATGCATAAGAAATGCCTGTAATGAAAATATTATCGATGCGAGAGACTTAAAAAAACACTCACACATTTGCGTAAAAGAAAATAATAAATCAAAGCAGCATTGACGTCGTTATTCAGTGCATTTACCTATATCCGTAAAAAAAGAATAAATTAGCAGCCATTTTTGAGAAAATGCGCATTTCAGAAAATGCAGAATTTTGAGCTCATTTTCTCAGAAAAGTTTTAAGTTTACGAGACACTTTATAAGACATCATTTGAAGCTTTTGTACTAACGAAAGCAATAATGAATATAATTAGCCGGTAATGTAAAATGAAAACTACATTTGTGGAATTTCTAAAAATAACAACTAAATAATACAGCCCAATGATTTTTATTTATCTTCGATATTGTTGGTACAGAAACACGCCGAAAAAATTCAAACTTTTGTAATTTTCGAAATGTGTGGAAATTAAACATCTGTCACCTTTATAAGTGTATTTTACTATATCCGTAAAAATTCAAAAAAAATTAGAGCCATTTTTGATAAAATTTTGAAAATATCCTATAGACTTAATGTTAAGTACCCCCAAAATTTAAAGAATGTTTTTCGAAATCGCAGAACTTCAGGATCGGGTCAACCGGGGAGTATTCATTTTGGAAAAATATCATATCGCTAGTGCTGTAGACGGAATAGTGTAGTGTACAGACGGAGGGACGATTTGGAAAGAAACAAAGAAAAAGGGGGGAAAATCAAAAAACAAACAGAAGAAACTTTCTCAATGGGCCCAAAACGTGTATTTCCATTGAAATCTCGTAATCGATTATACACATAGTATTACGTAAATTTCTTACGTATATTACTCCGTGTATACGTACTTAATGCCAAATTTGACGTGGTAAGACTCGCACCATCAGTCATGCTCTTCCGTCTAACCACGTATATTTCTCTCCGCTTTTTTCACCATCTCGCAGAGAAAGAAAGTATTACTCGGGCAAAGAAACAGATTTTTAATTTTGCTCAGATGCTTCTTTTAGGCTTGAGGGCCTTTTACATACCTTCAAACTACAACATGGCGCAGCCGGCTTTACTTCCCCTCCAAAGGAAGGCCTACGAAAAAATTGTTTGGCCCATGAAAAATCTACGGCTAAAGTTACATTCACGCTAATATAGAAAATTGATCTGGAATTAAACTATTGACCTGAAAGAAGATTCCCCAATCAGAAGAAATTCAGATTCTGTAAGTGTTAGTCCCGTAATCAACGAGAATGCAATCTATTGATCTTACTCGCGATATTTAATTTTCGGGTCAAAACATTTGTGAGTACCCGAAGGACAAACGCTAAATGAAGAAAGAATACGCTAGAATAAATAATTGAAATTTGACGAGCTTATAGAAGGATAAAATAAAAAAAGATAAGTTATTGCTAATGTTTATAATGTGAGAAATGGCATATGATGAAATTATATTCATACTACGAGTGACATTTGCCCGTGATTGTTATGCAACCCGTATCCATAGAAGTTCGGCAGGTACATGCAATCTTCTTGATGGTGATAAACGTGATCTTCCCAACATGTTACGGAGTCCAACTTCGTAATCGGGAGGTCCGAGTTCGATCTCCAGGCCGGCCATCCTTTTAGAGGTTTTGGTACTACCCTCGGTCACAAAGCGAATGCTCGGATGGTTTCAAAAGCCCACAAACACTTCCCACTACCACACCTAACACCTCCTACCATCATCCTAGTCCTTTCACCCCTAATCACCCTATTATAATAATAATAATAATAATAATAATAATAATAATAATAATACCGTCTCATCCCCCCTAATTGATATTCAAGGTTAACAACCTTGGCTTAACCAAGGGATGCAGCCGAAAGGCTGATCCCCATAATTCCACACATTGATATCTCCACGATAGAATACAACTGAGCGTAGGAGAGAGAAATGTGTTACATGGTCAGTAAGTGGCCAATGCGCGAATAATAATATAATACTAATACTAATACTAATACTAATACTAATAATAATAATAATAATAATAATAATAATAATAATAATAATAATAAATTTCCCACAGAATGTTTTCAGGCACAAAGTGATAATTTTCGACCGTTCCACTTGCTGTAGAAGATAGTAACATTTATTCTGAAACCACCTGTTCTAATCAAACACGACGTAACTGCTTTCCATTTGATTGACGCTGACGAAGTTTGCATATTCACGTAAACGTTATGTACAATGAGATAACAGGTATTCCACACAAAATGCATTGACAGAAACGATATTATCTCATTTCATCACATCACATCAATAACACAAGAGCATTTAAATTGATTTTTATGGAATCACAAGATAGATTCACACGGCACAACCATATCAATTGTGACAGAATGAGTCCAAGATATTCTTGAAACATTTCTTCTAATCTATAATGGATAATCATCCCTAACATGATTCATAATAGGCAATCATTGCAAGTACTCCGAACAGTCATCCTTGAAAAGGAAGGAGATATGAAAAAATGTATTATATTCTAAATAAACTAAAAGAACTGCAATCACAAGATACTCCCAAAATTTAGCGAAATAAGCATCTCCAAATATCAGTTGTTCGCTTATTAAATGACCCAAAAGTATAACGCCTTACTTAAAAGTCTTATGTAAAATTCACGCTGTAATGTCTAACACTATTCTGGAAAATTATTTAACTATTTTGGAAGAGACTTCCCAAGAAATGGACAAAAGCAGGGAGTTTCAACATTTAGGGCAGAGTGGAACACATGAAAAATAACAGTGACGTATGCCGCCATTAAGCTACACTGTGTTAGGAACTATACGAGGATTTCCCGATTGAGAGGAAGGCTATGCGTTGCACGCTTTCCGCAAGAAATCCTGTTAAGGATTTCTGCGGCGTGGTGTGATGTGCAATATGCTACTCAGAACTATACAAGTGAACAAGAAAAGAATTTCGAAGGACTCCTGCACGCTAGGAGGAGAAAGTTCGGCGAGTTGCTACTTCTAACTCTGAAGGCATTTTTTACGTCATTTTTCTTATTTTACATAAATATTTTTTGTATTGAACATACAATTTACCGAGCGACTTGGGCCAGGGCGTACAGCGCTGATTTTGCATTCCGGAGGCCGGGGTTCAATTCTCGTGCCGGCCATCATGATCGGGGTTTTTGTGGTTTCCCTCGGTCATCCAGGCGAATGCTGGGATAGTTCTACTGAAAGGCCTGAGCGTGTAATTGGCGTCGCCAGCCGAATTCGTTAACTAGGTGAAGTCACAAAAGTTAAGAGAATTCGAAACATCAAAGTCCTAGTCTGGTGACAGACTAGAAACCATGAGATACAGCGGCGCCGAGGCCAATTGCCCTTACGGGATATATAGCGCACCCTGAAGGTCTCCGCAGTTTCATCTTGCTGGTGAGAGTGCTTGCAACAGAAATTATGTTGGTAGCTCGAGCTGCATCTTGAAAATACAAATTGCGTGCCAAATCATAAGAGATGTTGGAAATGTTGCTCCCTTTACTTGTTTCCCAGTGGTTTGGCTGCTACCAACGTACATTTTTAATTGGTGGCGGTGATTCGCCTCAGCGGAGAGAGTTTCCTTCCGCACTGTATAATGTCTAAATACAAATACATAATGCTTTCTTATTGTTCATGTTTCTTCTTTAAAATTTTTCTTTTCTATCAATATTCTCAATCTTTTCTCCATCACTGTCAACTACATTTTCATTCCCACGTTCACTTTGTATCATTACAAGTGGAAAGCAATGCACACTAATACTTTTCTCCTATTTCTCCGTTTCTCTTCTCCTCCAAAGGAAGCGTGGAGCAGCGCTGCATTGTTCGTGGCGCATTAACACGTACAGTTTGATCATGCCTTCGGCCTCGGCCAAACGCGCCGTGTCCGTGCGCCCGCAAGGGAGGCCCCCGCGTGGCGCGACTGAGGCGGTGGGCGGCCCCTGCTGCTTATGAAAATGCTTCCTCATTATGCGCCGCGCCGCCTTCCTGCGTATTTGGCGTGGGCGCCAGATCCGTATCGAGTCACGCGAGCGAGCGCACACGCGCGCCGGAAGCACCCTTTCCCTGCGGCCGCCCCCGCGTCCCCTCCGCGACACTTAGCTGCCCGAAATAAACTTCACTTTTGCTGTAAATACAAATGTATTCTAAATAAAAAATAACTAATGCTGTTTTTAATATTCAAGGATTCTTGATCCGTTGTAATTATTCTAGTAATTCTTGAGTTTGGGTCAATACGATAATAAAACAACTTTATATTGATTGTAACGACGTTTCGGTCATATATTTGGCCTTCATTAGGGCTAAAAGGTAATAATATATAGTAAAGTATATTGTACATAACCCTTCAGCCCTGATGAAGGTCGAATATATTGCCGAAACGTCGTCAATATAAAGTTGTTATATTATTGTATTGGCCCAAATTCAAGAACCAATATATACGATCTGACAATAAAAACGTAAATGGTTCTTATTTTTTTCAGTTTCAGTTAAATCTTATTTATAAATTAATAAACATGACCTCCGTTAAATTAATAATACAAACATTAGTTTTACATGTTACTAAACCAGTTTAAAAAAGTCTACTTTTAATTTTGATGTTGGTGATGTCACCTCCGCTCCCACGCCGGATCGGTGCCGTCGTCCCACCCCCGCCCCCCATTGCCCTTCGGCTGCCGCAGCGCCTGCGCCCCAGCTCCCACGTCCACCGCCGACCCATCCGCGCAATACCCAGGGCGCTCCCGCGTCCGCCGCGGCCGGAAGTCGCGAACGACCCCGCTGGTATGCCGACCCCGCTGCCGACTGGGAACGAGACACGACGGCCGTCTGGCGACATGTACGGCAATCCGACAGGGACGAAACGGAGAGGGCAAAACGTGTCCAGAACAGTGGTGTCGCTTTACGTTATGAAACATTTTATTTCTGGAAATGTCCAATCTCTGACTTTCACCTTTGTTAATCTAGGAAAAGAGCGAAAAGGAGCTAGACAGCGAGGCAGAGGAAACAAGGAAATCCCAAGGAAACCTGCCGTGAACCCGTTTTGTTCTCCTCTAAATCGACAAGAATTACTCACAACTTGAACCGCAAGACCCCAAGGCGGTAACCTGAGATGTTGGCCACTGCGGTACAGGATACACAATTTACCGTCTGTTTGTCGATGATCATGATGATAACCACCAGAAGAGCAATGGCGAGGACGAGGGAAGTAACAACAATGTTCAGATGAAGGTTTCCGCGGACCACACACATTCCGAACTGAGAAGAACTCATCAAATTGCAAATTCAGAATATTCTAGCGCCCAAGAAACACACTTTACCGGTGTTGCGAACAGGACTGCAAGTTGGTAGCACGGGTAATGACTATGGGTAATTGCTTCCCGAAGGAATGAGGTACATTAGTTGATAGAAATATCCAAACTGTACCTTTTCTACAACCATATGAAACCAGCTGTTTTTGCCGAGTACACACGTATTCAAATAATTTTCCTAAAAAGTTCCTTATTTCACTGATTGTGTATAATATGAAAGTGCATTATGCAAATAATTCCTTCCACAACAATATATTGTTTTTTTCTTATGCATTTCACAGGTGAAAAACAACTAGAACTACATTTTCGTATAAAGCCCTGCAAGAACAAGTTCCGAGATGGTAATTACTGCGCAAGCGACCACGCGCATTAACTCAAAAGCCTCTTGGATTACACAGAATACCATTTATTGCGGCAGAGGTCAGCTCCTCCAACTGCAACAAACAACAGCGGATTTACTGGCAAAGCCCGCACAAAGACCGGCGAAAAGGTACTTTCCACGCTAGTGACGCGATTGTCCATCAAGCCAGCCTTCGCAACGGCCTCCGTTGCACACAGCCCATCCTCCGGGCGGCCGGCCGTCACGAGGCCGGCGGCCAGTCAAGGGGCAGCGCTCCTGCAGTCACGCACGACGGAGGCGGAATGTCGGCCGGCAGGCGCGCTTCACCGCAGGTACGCGCGACGCGTGGAGCAGCGCAGCGGCGGCCCTTAGTCGGGCGCCCGTTGAGGTTGGAGGGGGGGGCGGCGTCTTCATAGACAGGAGGGGTTGTTGGCAAGAACATGGTCTCACACGATGAATGAATGGAGAGCAACGTTATGAAAAGTGCGTGATCAATCTCTGGTGCCACGTTCATTTTGATCCTAGGAAATGATTCTAAAAAGAAAAAGACCACGTGATTCTTTTTACAAAGGCATGTTTTAGGATTGCTTATTACGGATGGTAGCATCGCGGTTTGTCTGAAGTCTCATGTGAGTTATGCTCTTCCCCTCAAATCCTCAATTCACCGGATACGGCCTTCGCAGTCGCGAGTCCGTAAATGAACACTCGTTCACTGCGAGGATCGCGTTCCGACTGAGGCCGAGATTCGTCGCAACAACTGTTAGAAGCTGGGTCGGATGAAGTCGTCTTCAGGCTGGCTGTACTGATAACCGATTCCTGTGGTTACCTCTGATCAAATCCAGTGTATGACCGAGCAATGCCTTAAGCATAGGTCACGGACCGTGCACGATTCTCCCTAAACAATCCTGTTTTCGTTGGAATATGGACAGATCCTCATAGAAATAATGCTCTTCACACCCCATGATCTACTCCACTGTGAAGAAAATGAAGCACTCTCGTGCATTTGTAGATACGAAGCAAAACGCCTTGGAAACTTGTAGATCCAGAAATGAAATAATATTCTAGTAATTATTTACTTTGTAATTAGGAATGCATTCACGCCAAAAACCACATACCTCTAATATGTTTAGCTCGACGGTTTGCTCCTGGCCAGTTTTTAATGTATTTCGATTAAATTATATTACATAACAGTACGCTAACATTAACGTAATGAGGCACATCCGTTTTCCAGTCCCGTACTTAATTTTGGAATAACGAGAAATTACTGTAAAGCGATAGTCAAGGAACGGGCCAGCGTCATTACGAACTTTTAAAATACGTAAAGTTGGACTAATACACAGTTCGAAAACTGAGTTTATTATATAACTATCATTTTAAGAAGACGAAAGAGTATAGATATGAAATATTTTTTGCAGATTACACTACAGAAACATGCTTTCAGTTGAAATTACAATGGAATGTTTGTATCAGCTTTAATTCCTTCATGGAACTGTATTCCCAGCAGAGTGCTGCGAATAGAGGCGTTCCGCGCGCGCTCTCTCTCTCTCTCTCTCTCTCTCTCTCTCTCTCTCTCTCTCTCTCTCTCGAGTGTGTGTGTGTGTGTGTGTGTGTGGTGTAGGGAGGGGGACAGTGGGCAACTTGCCCCAGGCCATTTAAGTGGGGTCCCGATTTTTGTTTCATTCAATACAAATGAAAAATACATTTATCTGTAATCCAAATTTAACGATATTTGAAGTTATTTGTGATGCACGGAGAAATGAATTTTCTTAATGAACGAGGAAAACGGAGTGTTTCGTTTGAAATAAGGGCCCCCTTTGGATCAATTGCCCCAGGCCCCAGGTTTTCTGTAGCCTGCCGAAATCTTGGCCACAAGCGAGAAAGTACCTCGCCACGCCCCCTCAGTGCGCACACCAGCATGGACAATTGGTGAGAAGGAGCTGCAGATTTCCCCGCGCAGCCCGCAATGTCCTTGGGGAGAGCCTAGCGAAACGAGTCCTGCGTACGTGCCCGAAATATGGCATGTGGACGGTCCGGCCGAAGAGAAAATTATAGCCTCAATAAAAGACTAGCGGAGCGAAGGGCGATAGATATCGGCATTTATGAGTCACGTGCTCTGCTATTTTGCGTAGGAAGGGACACAGAATTGAGCACGGCCGCGTAGCACCCAGACTGCAGCCAAAAGCATACCCAAGTGCAGATCGGGCCGCCCACTGCCTTCCGCGTCTAACCACCTGCCTACGCAACGCGGTTCGCTCGTCCTAGGGCGAAAATGCGTTGCGCCGCCATCATGGACGGCTGCATGCCAGCAACAACATCACGAGCACTGTCGGGGGCTCCAAATGAGCCACAAAGCGAAGGAAAAACACACAGGAAAAAAAATTAAAATGAACAAAATGTTTTTTACGCTAACCTTCACAGCCGAGGTCAATGAGGCGGGAGGGGAAACCGTTACGTGTGCACGCTGTCGCAGGTATATACGTTTTTATATATTTCATTGATGTATTTGTTCACACTGTAAATAGGTGCTGTCAAGGCGAATACCAGTAACGTCAAAATGACGAACGTATTGATAGCACGATAGCATGATAACCGACGCTGGATAATAGGCATCATCCATGTGCGATACATAGAGGACGAGAATGCAAGGAGCAATGAGAAGACACTACAAGAAAAGAGTTTGTACTACTATAAATATTGTATTCATGAAGTCGCAGATAATTAGGACGCTCGTGAGCAACCGGTCATTCCAGGTAACTGCCGAAAACATTTTAGAGAATAGTCAACTTAGAGTCGATATTGTTGCCACACGAAGCAGAGCAGCCCATAACAGGGGCAGATGAGCAACCACTACGCACATTACATTATGACGATCATCTTTTCTGCAATTGCATAGAAAGTGAATATTTGTTGTAAATGTTACCTAATAATGAGTCATAATAAATGTGTTCAAAAATAAAAATGTTGTCTAATCAGGAGTTCAAATTTTTCATAATTCATAAATACATACATGTCATAAATTGATGAAACAAAGAATAAAACGTCAAATAAATCTCGATAACAGTTTGAAATGAAAAGGAATAAATTTCCTATAAAAAAGAAAGATAATAAACGTGTGCAAATATGATATAATGATTTAGTTTGTAGCGAATCAATTTTGCAGCAGATCTGTAATACACCATAGGTTGCTGGCAAACCATAGGTTGACGATCTACGCGCTCAAAATTAAGACGCGAATCGATAAGTTCTACGCTGTAAGATTTACGCTATTACACTTTCCCACTGTGCAAAAACTCTCTAATATTCTCCTTCAAAAGTGTTATGTGAATGGCGATCGGAAACCAAACCGTGGTTCCCTTCAGAGCAGCTACCGAACAGGAGGGAGCATTTGTACAAAGCTAAGTTCGGGAAATTACTACTTCACTTGACCGTTTCATGTCGTTTTATTTGCATTTGATTACGTTTTGTTTTTTCTTTTATGTGCAGACCGAACGCTTACTCGGATATCACATAAAAATGAGCTACTCTCGCTTTCCGCTTCATTGCGACCCACTGCGCGTGGAGCCTCATGCCGCTTTTATTACAGCCCTTCATCTCCTTTGAGCTAGTATATTGGCCCCCTGTCACAATACACAATCTCCGAGCGAGAACTCGTTCCGGCCGGATCTTCGGGCACTGCCCGACACCCCGAGCACAAGCCACTGCCTTGGTAAATCCCTACAATGGCGACAAAAGAAGGGCGGTGGGAGGGGGGGGGATTCGCATCGTACTTTATGTTTTGTGTTTTTTGTTCGCCGTCGTGCCGTAAATGGAAAATCGTTTGGGCCGAACAATGCCAGGTAGGAGCATCATAACGCAGAGTAATGACGACAAGAATATTGAGTTCAACATACGAGAGCCATTACTCAGAATTATCAGCTCCCATTACAACACAGAAAGTCCGTTTGGAATGGCGGCACGGGATACTTATCTTTCCAAGCAGAAGATGTAGTGTAACTCGCGACCGCATTCCCGACCACTCCACATCAATAAACATTCCTTCTCATACGAGTGTCACACTCGAATTTTGTCTTTCACTAGACGATCCAACAACGACAAGAATAGGGGTAACGACAGTGCCTCAGCGTTCGCACAGAAATGACGCCACAGAGATGACAAGGAGAGAATCGAGAAGAGAATTACAGCTAAGGATAATAAAGGACGCCATCATATGAGCAGTTAGAGCACAAACTACGAAACGTCTGCCATCTACAAATGTATACTTTAGGCATGATCGTTCAATTCAGTAACAATGAACACAATGCTTTTACGAAGAAAAAATTAAGCATTTTATCAAATGGAATTAAAAAGGTTTTTCCAACATCGGTTCGAACCGACAGATTTTGAAACACTAAATTATGGTTGTGACTTGGAGTTCTATCTGTTTTGAACCAAATGCTGATTACGGGCAATTATGATTTGCTAGTAGATGGATTAAAAATGAAAATTTAGAACAAATTTCCTTTCACGGCCTATTCACATCTGACAACCAACTGTACATGCCTGCACAACTTCACAATGATTAATTAGCGCGTCAACTGCTAAGGTCCCGTAAGTGCAGTGCATTTTTTCTTCGGGGGGTGGCGCTGATCTCCCGCTGGATGGTGAGATCCGGCACCGACCTACCTGTCGGCCATCAGGGTTTTCCCTAACCAGGTATCTTAACCAGGGGGCACCGCTCTAGGCACCTGGCGTGTGTTAGGGTAGTGTATGTAAGTGCGTGATACGTGGTGGGGAGAGAATAAGGAGGAGGAACGAAAGATCGCACGTGGTACGTTATTCGCCTGGTGTTGATCGGTGAAACCACATAACTATCGACCAGAGCAGGCGGTCGCTAGAATTTTCTTTCAAAAAGCAACTGATTTCGACTTAACTATGTACTTTCTGTCGAAAAAACAGCCATCGTCGGGATTCGCACCTTGGTTCTCCCGGCCAGAGGTTTACTGCAGTGACATCAATTGAAACCCTGAACCACCTCTCTCGGTACTTCTCAACATAACCACAACCCCCATTAAGCTAAAAGCAGGTTGGGAAGAAACGACGAAAAATATATTAATATTAATAATAATAGTAATAGTAACAGTAATAATAATAATAATAATAATAATAATAATAATAATAATAATAATAATAAGTCGGCCCCGTGGAGCAGACGGTTGCGGCAGGCGTCGTCTGTGCCGAGGAGGCTGCAGGTTCGAGTCCTGCTCGAGACATGGTCGTATTTGTGATTGTCTCTTCACCTATCATCATCATCTCATTATTCACACTCCAAGGCGTAACAACCTTGTTGTAATCCAAGGATTCAGCTGAAAAGCTGATCCTGGAAGAATTACACACGTTAATCGTGTAGCGTGGTCAGTAATGGCCTATACGCCAATAATAATAATAATAATAATAACAATAATAACAATAATAATAATAATAACAATAACAATAATAATAATAATAATAATAATAATAATAATAATAATAATAATATGATGGTTACAGTACCAGACACCGGATATTTGGCTAATGTGCTGTAAGCCTTTTCTTTTCTAATTCTGGCTACCCTTCCGCGAGTATCTTTTTTGCCGAGCGGTCGTTTGTTAAGAAAGTATGCGCCCAAGGACAACGAACCACCTGCTTTCAGTTCATTCCTCCCCGGGAAGTTCCCTGCACGTTATTCACATAGGTTCTTTGAAGGTCCAAACGCTCCCAGTCCTCGTGAATTCCCGCACTGCTCGACTCTTCAATTAGAGCATACGCTAATGACAACTGTGCGAAACAAGGTTTGGAATTAGACTTTCACATTCATACACCCATTTACAACACCCGCATTTCAACGAATTGGCAGTGCTTGCGAACGCTCGGAGGCACTGCACGCTATGTGACGCCCACTTTAAAGCACGTGCTGGTAAATGCGGGCAAGATCTCACAAGCAAATAATTACATGTAGGACCTACGTCGCAAAGCTTGAGTTACAGTTTTACAAATTTATTTTATTCTCTCTAAAATACTGAACATTCTGTTTTAATCTGGATGTTCGGACGTTTATCTCCAAACGACGAAGTAAGATTCCAGATGGTACATTTTCTAGTAAATTCTGTTCTTCCGACCTCTTTGCTAGGGTTGTGATTTCCATTCTCGAGAAAAGCACGATTGTTTTCACAGTGATAATGGCATGGAAGGAAAAAGCAAACTATCACGTACTTAAAATAGTCGTCTAAATTATTCATCACGTAATTATCTAGGGAAGTCCAGTATCCTTTGGGAGGGTCAAAAATAGACAGGATACAAGAAGAATTGCATCACAATAATCGTATGATAAGAAAATGGATCTGAGAGTAAATGATCAGTAAATGTCGTAAAAAAAATTTACATGAATAGCACCGATAAATCTGTATAAAAATGAAACTATGTTTATTAATGTAAGAGACAAATTTGATATGATCGAATAACAATCTTCTACAAATTACTTTCGTACGTCCTACAATATTACAACAAATTTTTGCATATTCTCAGACTTTTTTCAGCACTCACGCATGCCAAGTTGTTATTACCTTCATTGTTTATTGATTGGAAAGTGTAACTTTGTTGTACGTAACCGGGAAGTCTCTTTTGTGGCACGCGTATCGCAAAGAAGTGATGGCCGAATACATCGAAGTACTGCAAAATCAACACAAACATTGGGGCGACATGAATCTATACGGCTGCCGCCTCACAGGTTGCTTATCCAAGATTATTTGTTCCATGAATTCATACAAAAAATAATAATGAACGCAACTGTGCAAAAAATATCTTTAGCGTACTCATTTTAACCTGTCAATATTTCATTCGTACACCAGAGACTCGATTTCTGTACCAGTGACGTTAATTACCGTTAATAACCCTTTCCCTTAGTTTTGAATTCTGTCGTCTCCCTATCCTTCTTCATGTCTCCAAGTGTGCTGCGATTGACGCTATTCACGGTGCAACTAGAAAATAGTGTTCGAGAACGGGATAAATGCGATAATCACAACATCTTTCGAAGCAAAAATAATCCCCGGAAAATACTTTTTTAAAAAATCATTAACGACACACACACACACACACACGTGTCTGTGTGTAGATATGGAAATATGTGCTCGCAGATATAAGAATGGCCCTTATGTGAAACTGAAATTACATCGCTATCGGTACTAAAAATATAACAATGAAAATGCTCAGAGACAACATGGAGGTATCCACACATGAAAGACCAATTCTGAAACAAGTGAACGTTTCTCATGGGATTCTTTATACTCTCATTGCAATACAGTTTTATCACAATTGATCAATAATTTTATCAGAATCCTAATTATGAGTTCTCGGCGTTACTCCAAAAATATTTTTTTTGGAAAACCATAAAACATGGAGATTCCATATCAAGAGGTCGCCCGCCTCGTGGGGCAGGGGGTGCACTGCAATGCGACGAGCCTCGACGTCTTAATGAACGCGCCCGCCCCGCCCCGCCCGCCTGTCGCGCTCCTATACAGAGAATCCACAAAAGTTACGAGTCGCAAGCTCATTAGGCGGGACAATGGCATGACTTGGGTGCTTGTTACGCGGCGGCGCAGTCACTGCGTCCGCTAATCAGGGGGAACGCCACGCGAGCGAGCGAGAGTACGCAGGAGGCGGAGCGCCGGGCCACGTGAGACTGAACGAAGCCTAAGCGGAGTCCAAAGGAAACAGAGAGAAGGCAGGGACGAAGTATGGGGAGCGGAAGAGTTGCCTCAGGGCATCAACTGATGTCATTGGAGTGCCTCTGACCGCAAGGTCCTAGGGTTCCACTCTCAAAGGTGGCAGGATTTTCCACACAAACTACACAGCTAGGTCAAGTTCAGTTGCAATCAGGAAGAGGTTTCTAGCGGCCGGCTGCTCTGATCGGTAGATTTTCGTGGTATCACCGACCAGAACCAAGCGAATGCCGTAGCAGTTCAAACAGGCGTAACAAACGGGTCAAGGACAGCGCGCTATCTTTCCTTCCACTTCCTTGTCCTATCCTCAATCCCAAGTTACACACACTTACCCATGAGTGCACCACTCTAATACACATGCCGGAAGCTTTGAGCTTTTTCCGGCGGGAGTGATGCCCCGCTGGTGGGAGATACCTGGTTTGCAAAAGCCGAGTTAGATCGGCGTAGGATCTCACCACCCAGCCGGGGAAGATCACCTACACCTCACGAGGAAAACGCATGCACTACACATACGGAACTAATGAAGTAAGCCGTTGACGCGCCCAGAATCACCAATCAATCAAACGAGAAGGATAGAAACGGGAAATGATGGATCGAGGAGAGAGCAGAAAGGGAACGGAATGTCATCATTGGTTGGAGAGAGGTTATGAGTGAGGGTGAGACGTGAGTAGAGAGTGAGCGCGGAAACGTCTGTGATGGAGGCGATGGCGGTTCCAGAGGCGAGGAGGACCGATAACTCATGTATAGAAGCTCTGTTTTTAATTACAGGATTTTTTCAGACTGACTCCATTCGCTTTTCAGAAGAAACAAAATACCGACGGAAAAATGAAGTCACAAATCCATAATATCGGGAAAAATAGCAACCATCTTTATCTCAGTGGGTTGATGTTCACATAACATGATAACCAAGCAATAATACAGACGAGAGTAGTGACCTTCATAATCATCCTATGATATATTTCTATGGCAATGAAATTTATTATTAAAACTGCAACTATTTCGCTGGCGATTCAATTGTAGCGTGTTACAAAAAAGTTAACTTCATAGCAAAACACACTACCAGCAAGGTCTACGTGCTTCAACAACTTCTCTCTGCGATACAGTAAATTGTGTAACGTAATCATCTTAGGATGGCGCACGGAATATTACAGAAAGTGAATTGCTTTCAAATAATAAGTACATAATTTATTTTAAGATTGAATTAATATTGCTACCAGATAGAATTAATATGTACCAAACTCATGTATTATACTAATAGAAAACACGGGTATTCTCATATCATTATATTACCTTCACTTCCCACAAAAGTACAAAGTCGTCCCTGGTCAAGAAATTGTTTTCCGTAAAAAAATTAAAAAGGAAGTAAAAAGCAGAAATAAAGCACAGATCTTCGTCTTCGATCTTCCTCACGAACCGCTCGCACCGTTCTCCAACACGAGCATAATGTATCCACGAAGAAAGTTCGCGTCCACTTCACTGCAGATTTGAACAAAACCACAACTCCCTCAGCTGAGCACAAAGCAGGTTGCTTCGTGATGCAGGTTACATCACACGGCAATTTCCGGCTCTCCGGCGCGGCGCGCGCTGCACCGCGGCGATTGCGTTGCATAAGCGGAGCGCCCGCCCGCCCGCCGCGCACCGCGAAAGTTCGCGCGCGGCGATCGATGGCGTTTAAAGGAGAGGACGATTCCAAACAGCTGCTCGTCCGCCAACTGCCGCTACAAACGAGAACAGGGCGCCAACTCCCCGCTCTTCCCGCTCCTCCAGGCGCGGCCGGCGCTCCAAACTAGTTCGCTAACCCCACGCTGAGCCCCGGATCAAAACGCACCTCGCCAAGCGCCGGGCACTGGAGAAAGTGAAGACAGGTTTTGACGCGCGGTGTAATCGAGTTGCTATTACGAGGCGCTTCCGAAACGTAAGTTTCCAACAAAAAGTAAACACAGTTTAATGGGAGATCTTTATTGTAGCAGATTCGGTATATGTTGTACTATTTTCCCACATAATCACCAATGGAAGTGAGATATTTGTCATTCCGTGGAATCACTATTATTTTGTATTCCTGCCGTAGAATAGTACAGAAGTCTTACGTCAGCTACAGTCGGCGTGGCTCACAATATATCTTTCGTAACAGTTCTGCTCGGAGATGTTTGACCATCTTCCCCATAGTCCGGATCTTCCCCAGCGATTTCGTACAGCTCAAGAAATTGCTGGCCAGTCACCCTTACACGATGCAGATTTGCACGAGGCTGTCAAACACTGGTATCTATCCAAACTCGCAGCCTTCTAGAATTATACTAAACAGAAATACGGAATGACAAATCCCAAGGAATTATGTCTCAATTCTCGTGGTGATTACGTGGAAAATGGTGCATGTGTTGAATCTGCAACAATGGAGTGTTTCCATAAAACTGTGATCACCTTTTGTTGACGACCTAGGGAAACTTACTTCCTGGGTACTCCCAGTATTAGCGCATGCGATCGATCAGTCGACTGGTATTGAAATAGCTTTAAATGATTATTAGACAGCGCTGCATTTATAACCGGGTCAGAACCGCTCCATCACAATTGGTCGGGGTGGAAAATGTGTCAACTTAACTTTGTAATACTGTCGATAAAAGATAAATTATTTTTAGTTTCCCACATACTGCTTACACAGTGTATTGAGAAATTATTGTAATGCAGAGAGAAAACTGCGGCTTTTCGATAGAAAACTCATTACCGGGTCCTAGTAACGATCAATCGTGTTCGCATACGTGCCAAATTTCTTTCTCTTCATATATTGCGTAGTCGGAATCCACGTTTGGTGCGTCCTCTATACCCCTTGGTATACGGCAAAAAGTCTGTCTTTCCTTCTGTTTGTTGTCTGTGAACATCGCTACGAGCTCAACCTTAAACAGGATTATCACCAAAATTGGATGTTCCCTGATAGATCGGACTAATATCGCAATTCCTTGAATTTGAACGAAAATTTTGAATTTTGAAGACTCAACATTTTCAAAATTTTCTTTAAATAGGCTACACTTTTTCTTTAAAAAATATCTTTGATTAGAACAAAAGACACTTATAGAAATGGCACTTCCGTTGAATTCTCCGAATTTTCCAACTTGCAGATCACAATACAACAGCAACGCTGCGACAGGGCAGTTTGAAATTCTCAAAGAATCTTCGCCTTGCTGGTTGGTCTTTATGATTGTAAGGAATGGAGTTTTGGATTGTTGAATTTATGTTGATGTTCCTAAGTAATAATTAAGTTTTCAAGCCTAAGTCGCTATTATTGTAATGAGTTTTGACGATTGGAATGGGAGATTGTTACGGTGTGTTCATATGGACATAAATTGCGATATTATAATTTTAAATAATATTTACTAATGCGAGAAAGTACACTGTGTACACACTATTTACACATGCTGTAGCACCACTAATTTAGCATTTAGGTTTTAGCAACTACTACTGAACATTCTTGCATTTATTTGGTAGATGAAAACTTGTTCTTCAAATGAAAATCATTTAAAAGTATATTAATTGAATTTATAAATGTAAAGAGGCAAAAGGTGGATAAAAAAGAAGCAGAAGTAACAAATGGATAAATGATTTAATATGAAGTACAATATCCAAATATAGTCTTATGATTAATTAGTTACGAGTTACAATCACCCAAAATTTGACAAATGACGCTACCTACGTATTCAATACCTACGTATTGTGAATAACTTTCAGAATTAGGCAGTAAGTAAACTCTTGAAACAAAAACCGAAACTAAAGCCTTTCCTCTCCACATGCAACGTGAATATTCTCATTAGCCTTAGAACAAACACAGCCACGAATATCCGCGCAACAACCGAGATTCACAGACACAATTAAGCCGAGAATATCCAGAATTAATTGCAGTTCTCCTCGTTTGAATGCGATACCTCAAAACCGCCAACAGCCTGCACAGACACAGACACAGACACACACACACACACACACACACACACACAACGCGTGGCGCTTAATAGGCGGCGACGGAGGGCAACGCCCAGCAGGGCCCCGACAAGCGCCGGCGTCGCAGTGTGGTGTAATGCGCGAACACAGCCACCCGCGCCAGCGCTGCAACGGGAAACGGGGCGGGGCGGGGCGGGGCGGGGCGGGGTGACACGGGCACGAGAACAAAGAGCGGGAAACGAGGCAGCGAGGGATGACACGAGGTGAATATGGCGGGACAGGGAAGAATTAGTAATGTTAAAGATGGGGTGGAGTAATGTGGAGCCAAGGAGTTAAGTTCGAGGTGAGGAACGACTGAGGTCGGTGAGTTGCGGAGTCATGTAAGTTGTAGACCAACGGACGAAGAAAGGTATATGGTGTAAGGATGGACGGAGATGGGACAGTAAACTGATAGGGAATATGGAGAGGGCCTGTACGATGGACATAGAAGATCCCTCTAGGAGGATGACACGTGACGAACAGGAAGGAGACGACGAGGAACGGCGCGAAGCGGAGGAGAGCAGGAGGACGCGGAGTGGGTCGGGACGGGGCGCGACCGGAGCGCGCCGAGTTTGTTTAAGCGTTCCGCGGCAATTGTAACTTAGCGTGCCCGTAATTTAGTTAACCACCGCCGGGAACACAGCCTGGCGCAGGAGGGCGGGGCGCCCCCCCCCCGGGCCAGGGGCGTCGCGACGCTCGGCCGCTTACCTGGCGACCCGAAACTCCGCTTCGTCGACCCGTCGCTTAATAAAACGACTCCGGCCAAAATTACATTTCCAAAGGGCTGTAAAAAATCCCGGAATACGAGAGCTCGGGGCGAGCACTCAACTTCAACAATTTAAAGGAAACGCAATTTTCCTAATCGCCAGGGAATAACGCCCCGTGGCGAGGGTGGATTGCCCCCTCCTGCGCCAGAAAAGACGCGAACCGCGCGCCTCCGCCGACGAAGCAATTCCATAAATCCAACTTTAATTAAACAAGTGTGCTTACGTTTAGTGCCCCGAGTAAAAACTGCGCAACAGCGGCTATTTCAGAAGCTGCGCCCGGGCGCCGGGAAATGTCGCCGCGCGGCGTCGTTAAAAAGTTGCCGCGCTGAACACCGGTTAAACGCTCCTCGTCGCGAGGGCGTGATGTATTCGAGTTTCATGAGCCTCGCCCCCCGGCCACTGATTCACGACTCGCCCACCACCTAAACTCGTGTTTCTCGCCGAATAAATTGTTTGTTTTGAGCGGCAACGTCCACAGATATAACAGTTTCCTTCAAGGGAATACAAATGTACACAGGTGATGTGTAGTTGAAGATTTTCAGTAACTCTTAAAGGCCCTCTGTCCACGATAGAAATAGCTGAGATGAAGGAATAATTTTCTATTCAATTCTGGAGACAGAGGAAAGGAAAGCGCTGGGAAACAGTCCCTAAACACCCTCTTTACCGTGGGGTTTCAACTTCGGAGAGGTGTGTCGCGCAGCCAGCAGTCGTCGAGACGCTTTGGCACATGTGCTGAGATTACGCAATGACAGACGTTTTGGTCAGAAATAGCCGCGAAGATAAAAGTAGGCGAATAAACGCTAAGGAAAGAGGGGACGTTTGAGGAAACATCTCACGAATCCACTTAGTACATAAATTCTTCCCGGGACTTAAACCCAGGAATCTACAGATGAATAGCTAGCGCGCTGTTCGCTATCCTACAATATGTCGTTATCTCCAAAATGAAAAGTACTGGCTCCATTCCCGAGATATTTTGGATTTAAGTGCCGATCCAGCATCACCACATTCTTTGTATTAAATAAAAATATACCAATATTTTAAAACCTGGTTTCTAGCTATTTACAAAGAAAAAATGATTAGAATAAAAACCTTAAAAATCTACCTTCCGGGTTATCACTACGCCTTTTAGTTTTTCTAACCACGTTCGACAGAACGAAGATATTTTTCTCAATCCTTGCCTATACTACTTGGTCAGGAATGTGTTTACTCAAGATCCAGCTGGAGAAACGCAGTTAAATTCTCTACGAGCGACTGATTGGGAACAGTGAAGGCATCAACAACGTATGTTTGCACACGTGTAACGACGATCCGACTAAATTCCACGATTTATTGACTTGAAGTGTTGAAATCGCATCAACATTCTTAATTTGAAATTCGTGAGAACAACAAATCAGTTACCTCTCCATGATGGGTACTTTCGGCGTAAAGCTGACGTCAAATGCGTATTATAATTCTTTAATGTGTATTGTTACACTTGTAATATAATCCCTGAAACGTCTAGTACGATCAAAGTCTGTATCTTTTGTTCGCAAAAAGAGCGCGACACTTCAAAAACTGATGAATATACTTCCTCTAACATGATGTTACAGAAAAGCAATCGTCACACCAAAACTAGTTCGTCATCAAGATGGTATAAGATTTGCAATGCGGAAGATCTCGAACCTTCTGAAAGAATACAATTGTTTGAAGTTAAAAAATCTGGGTCATCAAGGTCAATTTTTCCTTGTGTTTGTACGATTTGTCGTGGAGTGACAATTGCCGGTTTGTCGCAAAGTAACGAAGTCCTTCCCCCCACACATACATACGCACACACGCGCAGCATGTACGCGTAAGGATGTCCCACAGAAACGTCCATGAACCACATTCCAAAAAGTCCATTCATTACAGCTCTGACACGCATTCACCGTCACCGCTTCCTCACGGGCTTAACGGCGGAGCTCCAACACGTGGTCGCATGGGAGAAAGTTACAGCGAGTGACGCCGCAAGTATGTTAAGGTAGCACCCAAACACACACAACTCGGTCAACGCAGAAGAAACGTCGCTCATCATTCACGTTGACATGCCCTGATACCCACGCATACACATACACCGCATACGTAAACGTATTTAATCAGCGACAAATCTAGGAATAGAAGATTATAGAAAAACGACTCCAGAAAACAAATAAAATGTTTCAAAAATTAGAAAAACATTCCAAAAGAGCAATTATGTCAATGATTAATTTGTATTTGCATACTGTGTAATAAATAACATCTAACACTCCAAATAAGGAGCCTGAGTAGAAAGAGAGTTTTCTTAACTCTCATTTCACAATTAACATTTTCCGCCAGCTCTGTCTCTAAATGAAGCCTCTTGATGCCCGTAATGGTACCGTACCACACGGAACGCACTGCAGAGTACATACACACAGACTTACACGCACACGCACTTCAGCACGTTATATAAGTCGGAACCGGTCTTACAAGCGGGGTGGCGCATTCCTCGTGGAATGGGAATACCAATAGCGGGCGCCGGGGCCGGGCCGGGCCGGGCCGGCGCCGCGCCAGGCGGCCTCAGCCCCCACCGCTCTGCGGCCGCCTGGCCTACTACTGCCTAGCCAAGCAGTTCCTTCGACGCTGCCTTCTACTGCCATCTTCTTCGCCCTTCGACCGCCTAACCTACTACTGCCCGCGCCGCTTCCCCGCCCTACAATCACCTATAAGTTTCTTCGACTCTGCCTACTACTACAGACGCGACATCAATAATAAAACATCGATGTTAAACATCGATGTTCAAAATTAAAACATGGATGTTAAAAAGACATTGACTATAAAACATCAATGTTTTTCAACATGTTCATGTTTATCAATTCGCCGAATAAAGGTACGATAAGAAGAGACACCCCAGAGCGTAATTGCTACCCTCATCTCAATGTGCAGAATGAATACGAAGGACGAGGAAAATCAAAGGCATAGAGGTCATCTCGAGCGAAAGAGTTTGGTCGATGAAGGTAGTATAAACAGCGTCCCTTTGGTTCTAACACAAGATCTAACAGTGTTACCGTCAGTTATTTCATATTTTAACTTTCACAGTATTTTGATCACGGGGATTTTTCATTCAGAAACAAAACATCGGAAAAGAAAAAAGCATCACAAAACATCGTTAATACATTGATGTTTCTACAAAAACATCGATGTTACAAAAACATCGACTCAATGTCCGTCCCGAGACCGCCTAGGCTAGCAGTCCCTTCGACTCTACTTACTACTGTCCCCATCGTCACCCTTCGACCGCCAAGCTTACTACTGCCCGCACCGCTTCCCAACCCTGAGACCGCCTTGGCACAACCTTCAGCTGCCTGGCCTACTACTGCCCGCTACGCTTCCCCGCCTTACAACTGTCAAATCTTTGTTAGCTCTTACTTCACTCTCGATGTAAACAAACGCACGTGGTCATCGCTCGTTCTCATTTGCTGACGGACACCGCACTCCTTTTTAGGGCATCGTCGTGCGCTATACAAGTTGAGTCCCCCTGAAAACTGATATATTTCTTGACTTTCTACACAAACGAAGTCGAAATAACGTTAATAATGTACTCCTCTATCTTAAAGTGAAATAATTTCAGAATACAAGATAGGATGACCCTAACGATAATACAGCTGTGAAAGGTAACCCTTTGACATGACGTTCTTTGCCCACTCGACATTAACACAAGCTTATTCATCACGAATTTCTTTTTCTTTTAATAATATGAACAAATTTAGCCGATCAGATGGCTGAGATCGCTAGGGTATCAGTGCTGTAGCGGTTGCGGACCAGGAGATCGCGTGTTCGAGTCCCGCCTCGGGAATGAGTGTGTTTGTGCGTGTATGAGAGTGTCGTCCTCTCACCCATCACTATCATCATTTCATCTTCCATACCCCCAGGGCTAACAGAGGAATAAAAATCGGATCCAGCTAAATGCGGATCCTCTGATAAAAATTATATGCACTTGCCACCGAGATCATCTAAAGTAAGTGCAAGGTGCATGCACGCGTGGTCCAAGTCGACCTATTCGCGAGTAAAAAGAATTAAACACCTTGTAATCCAGTTTTAAGATTACAGAAATATCAAAAGGTCAAACTCTTTAATAAACGAACAATATTAATAATTACACGGAAAAACTAGAATTAGGTAAATGAATGTTCTATCAAAAGTTTCTCTATAAAAATTTTCTTTGTTTCCCCGAATTGCTGGCACGGTTTCTCCTCGTTTTCATAATTTATAATCCTATCTTGTTATCTGGCGTCTCATTAACGACTCTCATTCTCTGAACAAGCAGCAATCTTCCAGTTGCCTCTTTGTTCTCCAGGTGGCCATTGTTAATTCCCAGCTTTGCATTCTCCACTACTGCATTTAGTATCTAGCTTTTAAAACTTCCTAATCTGCATCTTTAAATCAGGCAGTGCGACAGCACATCTCACTATTTTTTTCAACGAGAGGAGAGAACAAGTTCCATTACACATCCGTATTACCCTGCGGTACACTAACAAAAAGACCCTTGAAACTCTTCAATGATAATGCCTGACTATCTTTGCCCTTCCAATTTCGTGCCCGCGTACAGATGATATTCACTACAACTATGTTGTGATAATGAGTAATTGCATCATACAAACTCTAGTACATCTATTTTAAAACACCAGGCCACTATTTGTTCGCGCAAAAAATCCAGGCACCAAATTCAACAGCAACCACAAAACCGCGCGTACTAAAACTTGCGGACAATATGTTTTGATAATACCCTCAAGCTGTTGTTTTTAATGTGAGTCGCTACCATTCCGCCACAAGAGTTTCAGCGCATTTTGTTTTCGTTCTTTATTTGCTTTTAACGGCTTGGCTCCGCAAAAGCCCAAAAAAGAGGCACTAGCGCTGTATTCGCATTAAAGTTCACTATTGAAAGAGCGGCGCCTAAGAGTGCCACATTAAGGCACAATTTACGAGGTGCTAAAATTCGAAGACGAAGCGTCGGGGAAATCAGGAACGACGGAGTGGAACAGTCGCCGGCGGCGCTGGCGGTGGCGCATCGACTGCGGTGGACAGGCCGCGCCGCCGACGCGCCTACGATTCCATCAAGCAGGCGCTGCCAGCAACACGCAACGAACGGGGGGATTAATGGGAGTCATTGTTATTGAAACGGGCGCCGATGTTTTAAATTTCAATCGCCACTTCTATTGAAACGCATAAGTCCTCTTCTTAATATTTGGAGGCAATTCTCTGTATCTTTCACAAAACGTCTCTCTACTGCACTACAACCAGTTGTGGATTCTTTTGCGCAGTACGCAAAGGAACCAAACGAACTGTGGTCTAATTTTAATTGCAATGTCAAGCATAGCACAAAGTCTTAAGGCAGACATGGATAACCCAGACCGTTCGTTTTAAAAGACTCAAGACATTGCATATCTATTAAGGATCCATTGAAACATCTGAATAGATTTTAATGGACATAGAAGTTCAGACTTGACGCATGATCATTTTGTGCCGTGTGATTCAAGCCCCAGTTTTGATGTCATATGCGACGCTTTGAAACTTGGCGCCCAGACCCTGTCCTTACACGCACGTACATGAAACTCTCCGCTTGAATACATCATGGCAGCCAAACAACAAACGCGCTCACGTTCCTATTACAGATTCCGGTTCATGAGGAATTTGTGTCGGTTCATAGGTTTGCGGCAGGACTTTTAAGGAATCTTCCGTTTCCGTTCCACAATATCTTCATTAAAACCCCTACATCATTATTCATTATCCATGGAATGTGGTCCAAGATTCAGGTAATGAAAACATAATCAATAAAGATAAAGTAGAAGAATTTATTATCTCGCGTTTCAGGTCATGACGTGTGGCGACTGATCCACTTCGGATTCGACATTCGACACTCCCAGGTCAAACACATGGCCAGAAGGAAGGCTTGGGTGCCGGCAATACCCTTCAAATAAAACAAAATTCTAGCACTGGGTAATCCGTAAGGATTACATTATTTGGCATTTCCTAATGAATTATCTTTGCATAATTAGAGACTATTTGAATGTCGTAAAAAAATACATTCAGGTTTTTGTCATTCAAATCTCGTAAAGACTACATTTCGCAAAATGAACAACTTTTGCAAAATGAGTACTGCAAAAGGTCTTCATTATCTTAGACTTTCACGGAGCCCTTCCTCCCCTCTACAGAAAAAGCAAGCTCCCCGGTCAAGACCCGATTCAGGACCACTCGATCTACAAGCATCAGCTGGAGCCACGGTAACCCATTCGCCATTTCAGACGGTACACTTATCAACGAAACACCTTCCTCATCTCTTCCCTGCAGTCCTTAACGCCGCCCTGCAGGAAGGAAATCCGTCCGCTTTGGGGCGACGCGCCCCATCCGTGCCACGGGCTATCCAGCGCCACGCTCCGCCGCAAGTGAATGCGTTTCATTAGGGGCAGATTCAATTCCAGAGCATTCAGAGTCGGCGGAACGAAACGACGACTGACTGACCGCCGCTCGGAGTCCAGCAAAAAAGACGACCAAGGAATTCATTAGAAGACTAAGACCGTCTTAAAAGAACCACAGAAAGTCTAGAAAATTGTTCAAGTGAGATAATTCAAAGAAAATAAAATGAAAATGTTTGAAGAAAAACTGACGTACGGTGCGAATTTTGCGCTAATTAAATTCTAATAAAAATGTTTTAGAAAACGCAATTATAAAAAGGGACAGTCAAGGGATGAAAGGAAAGTGTTTTATTTGTTTGTATCAAGATTAACACTGATTTACGTAATGTCCAATAACGAAGTTGAGATAATGTATTAAAATATTAATGAGATACCTACAAAAAGAAAAAAAAGAAAAAAGAGAGGCTCGAAATAATTAATTTGCCATCAACGATGCCTTTTTAAATTATAAACACTGGCCACCCCAACACAAAAATAGCCGATGTGTGAGTACGGTTCGCTACAAGAGTTACTGACTGAACTAGGATTGAAAAGTGCAGAACACCACAAGGTCAAGGAGAGGTGTTTTACATGTGCGTGTGTGTGTGGCGGGGTCAAACACCTTAACCTGTCCTTGCTGCTGCCCAGTAAGGTAGAACGAAATAAAAGAAGCGCGAAAGACTGAGAAAAAAACGTTGAACGACAGGGTGGGTCAGTGGAGCAGGTGATGTTACGAAATATGCGAGACCCGAGTCGGATTTCCTCAGATAAGTGCCCCGAGCATTAAACCTATCAGGAGCTCCAGTCAAAAAGGAGAAAAACAAAAACGAATACCTTGTACAATGTTTACATTAAATGCATTCTATAAAAATTGAAAGCAGGTCTCAGACCAGAAGATCGCAGGTTCGAGTCGAGCATCGTTGTGTTGTGTGTGACCCTGTATGTTTGTGTACATTTATTTCATCATTTCACCCCTCCCCCACAGCTTAGAAACTTGGGAGGTAAAAATGGAATCAGCGTTAAAATTCTGATCCCCAAAAGTAAGTGGAAACAGAAAGTAGTAGATCCCCCCAATAGTAAGAGGAAGTAACGTGCACCTACTCCGATAACCATGACTGAGCTCCGGCGGGATGCACGTATCGCGTGGCCCAATATTGGCCGATTCGCGAAACCAAAACGTACGAATCGAATCGGATCGGATCTCAACCAGGAGGTTGTTTCGCTTCTTGGAGAGGACGCAGCCGGGGCGAGCGATGGTCAAGTGGAGTCCCCCTTCCGTGGACGGAGCGCAACCCGGCCGCCGCCGCCGCGGCAACGAAAAGCTCCTTCCGAAGCGCTTTGCGAGGCGAGCGCACGGAAACGGAAGAGGAGGGGGAGCGTGCAGTTTGCAGAGGCATCGCGGAACTAGGCGAACTCGTGTCGTTTAATGGGAAAGAGAGTATTGGATCATTACGACCCTACGTGCCTTAAAAGACATGATTTCTACACAAAATTTGGAATCTTTTCCCAATACATTACGGAAACTTCGCGATCTCTTCAAAATTCCTATATTCCTCAATAATATTAAACAACCTAACAACACGTTTCGAACTGTTATTATAATTTTCTCTTTCTTTTCAAAACTAAATATTCATACTTTTTTAAATATCCACAAGCCGTTGTGGTTTTCAAACCCGAGCCGATCACGTCCATTGAGGTAGTCTTAATGCAAGGAAATATGGCGTTGTAGAATAT
This sequence comes from Gryllus bimaculatus, assembly GCA_017312745.1. Taxonomy (NCBI): domain Eukaryota; kingdom Metazoa; phylum Arthropoda; class Insecta; order Orthoptera; family Gryllidae; genus Gryllus; species Gryllus bimaculatus. The sequence continues at coordinate 3,498,130 of BOPP01000051.1, read as the reverse complement.
GGATGGCCACTATGGCGGAGTTCAATCTCACCCTCTATTTAAATATAGGGAAGATACTTCTGGAAGATAACAACACTACTAACACATTGTTATTTCTACAAAAATGAATATTTCCTCGTTGTTAGCAAAATCGTTTCATCCGGAAGAAACGTAGCTTCCTCTAACTGTAATAATATTTGGTGGAAGAATTTCGACTTAAACACGAATCTTCTATCGCTTTGAAAACACAAGGACAATATGTTCGAATAATGGTATTAAAATGCATTTTTCTTTGAGATAACTATCTTTCACGTATCGAGAGTCACACCCCGCACCGAGAGTGAAGGTTCGCGCCTAAGGAGAACCACACAGACCAACTCGTCCGGGGAGGCTGCACAGACCCGTGGGCTGAAGAGACATGGGTGGAGCGGAGTCGCGAACGACGGGGCCCGGGTGGCACAAGGGATCGTGTGAGGGCGCTGCGAAGCTACAAGGCTTGCTGTGAAAGTGGCTGCGGCGGAGACAACACGGCGCTGGGATCAGCGCAACATCACCGCTGGGGCTTCGCCTTTATCCCGAGGGAGCCGGGGAAAAAGACCCAAATGAACAGAGGGCTCGGAGCACGACACGATAGTAAGAGGAGAGTTTTGCAATGAAGCAAGGTGCGGCGAAATTTGGTGACTGACGAACGAAGGGTTTTAAGTGAATTTTGTAATGACGTGGTTCGAGAATTTTCCTCTGGAGAAACAGTTACTGGGAGGTCTTCTATGAAATAGAGAACGAAGACTTCATAATCTTATGTTTGCTCTTCCATAATTTGGGAGTAATTAGAATATTCTACTCAAACATCTCGCATGCAGTATAATGACAGAAATAATAGATTATACAGTAATAAATAAAAAATGAGTACTTCTAGAATAACCTTCGCATTAGACACACTGTTTCAGAAGACTTGGCAACTATAATGTTACTTTAGCCAATAGAGAGGCAGTAATACAAATTCACTGCGAATTCCTATGCTGATTCACTGGAACGTGCCTGAAAAAATTGATTCGTGATACAGGAGCCAACGAGTAGGATAAATTGACGAATCGACGATTAGGATAAATCATGTATTGGGGACCCAAGGGAACAACGTATGTTACGTGCAGCTACTACCCTTCAAAATAATTCCCTAAAATTTCCTCACAACTCTGCTGACAATCAAAAAGGCGTTGAACAGCGTCGGCTGTACGAGTGATTCTTCATTATGCAAGATCTCCCGTCCGTTTCGCTGCAGATCAGCATTTGATGCACGCGTTCTCGTTTGATAGCGATCATTGCACGTCCTACACTACGATGATGTAACGAACACCCACCCAATGTTTATCGCAGCTCCGTAAGACATTAACGAGGATTTCTGCCACGAGGAACTGCACTTCAAGTATGACCTCTGCAGCTCTACATTTCTTACAACTATCTTGGCGCAAAGCCGCTAGCATTCATATATTAAGTGGTGTTGTCGGCAATGCACGCACAAGGAATTCGACAGACACATCTCGTAGAAAGGCACAGAGGGTTTCCAACGGATATACTGAACTAAACACTTTTTTTTTTAAATTACGAAGACATACCATAGTCACAACTTAGGGATTCATCCTTCCAATTTCCCGGGCCCCACACGTTTATTTTTCCTTTCCTCACAACAATAAGACTCAGAGGCCCTCAATCACTCAATACAGCCCCGGTACCCTGTCCAGTACCCCTCTTCCTTATCTCTCGCCTGCAGTGATCGGATGAGAAAATAGGCCGCCCGGCGTCGGAGTGTGGCGGCGCGACGCGGCGCGGCGCCTAAACGGATTTTCCGCGAGCCCATGTGAAGTGGGGAAGTGGGTTTACACGCAGGTCGGGGCGCCGCACGATGGCGTCCCGTCCCCGCCCCGCCCCGCCCCCGCCCTGCCCCCTCAGTCTCCGCGGCGGATTCCAGTTTCGGCAGGTCCTGGGACTCCTTCCACAGCCGCGCGGACGCGGGCAGGCTTTGCCTCACACTCAGCGCAGAGACGGCAAAAGGTTGTGCCGTCGGCCCGGCCTCCAGTAGTCATTCATCACAATCGGATTGCCTCACACTGATGCAAAACAGTGGCCGGAACTTCGATCTCTCT
>BOPP01000051.1:3411658-3474781 GCA_017312745.1 Gryllus bimaculatus | reverse complement strand
CCGGGCCGGGAGGCCGGCACGTCCGCGCAGGCGGAAGGCGCGAGGCCCGGGCGACGCCGTACGTGCCGCTCATGCGCTGCTGTGGCGACGCCGCGTGTTCCAATGCTGTAACACGCTCACGGATGAGGTGACTCGGCGCGTCGGCGGCGGCGGCGGCGTTGGCGGCGGCAGTGGCAGCGTCTTCCAGGTCAGCGACCCGTAATGATCCTCGCCCGCGGCGCGCCGCCCGCCCCCCACGGCTGCCGCCACTTCCATATCCAACGCAGGCCCCTCCAGCGGCGTTATTTCACGTTCCGTGCGTTCAGTCGTACTCTACACCGGATTCCTAGTATTGCATTGGCAAATCTCGGCTTCACAGTCACCTTCGTTCTCACATTGAGTGCATCATAAAATTCACACCACAATATAAAACATTCAGCATACTTCACAACCTCTGTCAAAATGCTCCAAGAAGTAATCAAAATGAAAGCGTTCTTTCTACTTTCTCGTTTTACTACGTAACTACAAAGAGAAAGAATGTAACCGTGCGGCAACCGTTGTCGGCAACGTCTATAAATCAATCGGTCAAGACCATTTTTACTTATTTTAAGATGGGTTGAGACATATGCAAATGAAAATAAGACATCTATGGATTATTATAGGTTTTGGTTTCAATATTATTTTATTAGTTTTTTAAAGAAATTTGTATCACTTATTTTTGTGTTGAGGTGTGTCTGTAATTCATTTATTACAACAGATCCCTTTTGCATCGAGAATTAAGTATAAACGATTTCATATATCATTGTGGGTTATAATACATTTCCACGAAGTTTTGCTATTATTCTTTTCAGGTTTCTTTTAAATTAACCATTTTCTTTCTCTCACTCCCTCTCCCTTTTCCCTTCTCTCTCTCTCTCTTTCTCCCTGTCTGTCTCGCGCACACACGCACAAATACACATTCACGCACACCTTTTTTGAAGATACTTGTTCTAGGTTGTGTTTGGTCGGTTCCCGGTTGGTGGTGTTTTTGTATTTTTTCTTTAGCCGCGCCTTTTGATTGTGACAGTGTGCGCCAGGCATCTGGGCGTGACAGCGTCGCGTCGCGCGAGCGGGGTGACGGGGATGGGGAGCTGTGTTAGAGCATTATTTACCTTCTTATCGCTCCTGTGACACAAACATTCAACGCAGTACCAAAAATTCGCAAGCGTTACTGCAAGGACACAGACTTCACATAGAGCGCTTTGCTAAGTCGAAAACTAGTGGTGGTACAACACACATTATTAACTTTTGCGATTTCCAAAATTGAGAGAGAGTTCGACGAAAATGAGACTCGTGCCATTTTTAAACTTTTGCTCTATCCATGGAAATAAATTAAAATAAAATTAAGAGCTCGAAAACTACACATTTTCACAAAGTTGCACATTACGTAAAGATCTAGTTTTAGAACAGATTCTATTTAAGAACAAATCTCTATCATCAATATTGTTCTTTTGCTATGTTAATTGTTTGCAATATTCGAAAATACCTATTATTTCGCCGAAAATGGAACCTATTCTACACTTTTTTCCTTTGCTACAGGAAATGACATACGAGAGGGAAAAAAATAAAGAAAATCTGAAACAGTTTTTGAGAACGTATTGGTTTAAAAACTGCCTAAATTTCATGCAAATACTACTCATATTTTCATTATTTAGTCCAACATCTTTGAACAAAGTATTTCATTGACGAAAAAATATCTAGTTTCAATATTGTAGAATAAATTCAATATTATAGAAAGACTCCGAAAAAGTAGTTAACTTTTGGCATTTTCGAAAATTAAGATATATCAATACAAATGAGAAATGTACCATGCGTCGTCTACAAAATTTAGATTCCGCAAATTTGGACTCTGCAGACTAAGATTAGCATCACAACACATTAACCACTTCATCTCAAATTTTGATGAATAAATTAATCAACTGATCAATTCATCTGAAATGTTCGAAATCCTAGCCCTGAGCTTCAAGAGAGCTGCGCCGTATCCCTCGCCGCGAAATCCCGGCTGACGCCGCGCCACGTCCCAGGCGCATTGGCTACCGATCGACCAGCTGGAGGAACACGCCACTCCCGACCGGCCTGCGCGAGGCGCGGCGTACGGGGCTGCGGCTCGTGCGGGCACGCAGCCCGGCCACGCCTCCCGGCGACGGCAGCAGAGGGCACCGAGGTCGCCCCGCCCCGCCACGCACGGGCGATGATGAGCGGGCAGAGCGCAGCGGCAAAACGCGAAGACGAGCTGCGAGAGCGAAACGGGGAGGGTGGGGGGTGGGGACAAGAGACGGGTCGAAGGGGGCGGGAACGAGGAAGAAGAGAAGCAATGCGAAGCGGAACGGGACGCCGAGGGAGGAGTGGACCGGCATGAAACGGAGGCAGGCGGAGAAGTGAAATGTGGATTTGGGCGCAACGGGGCGGGTTGGACCAAAGAGCACCGAGTACGGGATTATCGGGACGCGAAATACACACGAGGCGAGGCAGCCGCACAAATCGCTACAGAGACGAAACACGCCATCCCTATCCATTGCTAACGGGTGTAAGTGTGTGTGTGTTTGAAAGAGATGGAGAGAAATATAGAGGAAGGGAGGGCAGGGAAAGAGAGAGAGAGAAGGAAAGGGAGGGAGAGGGAAAAGGAAGGAGAGAGAGGGAGGGTGGGAAGGAGAGAGCGAGAGGGAGGGAGAGGGAGAGCGCAAGTCAGTGATAGTTCAAGTAATTCTGAAAGTTTACACGCTAATTCCACACAAATTACACGTGACCTAGTTCACACCGACAATATATCACGCGCTAATAGAATTCAACACGACTGCTGACAAGAGGGCAGTAACTCATGGTTGATAGGCACATTCGATTACTCCCTGCAGAATCGACAGCCCTAATGAGACCCAAAGAGTAGTGCAGTTGTCCAGCAAGGGTTGTATTTAAAATCATTTACATGTTTTCTTAAAATATGAAATACTGAAAGCAGCACTATCCATCACTACACAATAACCCTTTCATCGTGTAACGAAAGTCTACACACGTATTACTTAAGTCGACAAAGGTCACTAAATCTCTTTAATTAGAGGGAAGCAGTTTATTTTGATACATTACAAAAAGAAATTTTGTGCCAGGGGTGATGTAGAAACAAGGAAATATACTTAGGGGTTCTGTTACCGCTTCCATTTCCTTCACTTCACAAATGTGAAATAATTTAAGAAAGTCCAGGGTTGGCTAGCCAACCGAGTTTAAAAAAGTAAAAAACTTTGAAAAATGCATAAAAATAGTTCAATCATGTTTACCTTCTCGTCTACTCTTCTTTCGACAAATGAGCCGAGAATTCTATCTCTTCCCATTTTTGAAATGATTCATTCTCGTGGGAATGGTTCAGGGCTTTTATATACGTATACGTATAATTGTATTAAAGTGATAATCCTCCATTTCTTCAGTAGTGCAATAAACTTTTCTTTGAACCTTTCCTTAAAAAATAGGTTCAATAGAATTGATCTCACGGAGATTACGTATGCAAAGTTCAGCGTAAACACGGTTTAAACGCCCACGAATGAAAGTTTACCTTTTCTACCGCTTAAAAATTAAACTGCTTTTGAGAAAAGTTTCTGCAGTAAACTGCACTATGCATGCACATGCAGAAACAACGCTTAACTGAAACTCTGTTTAAACTGACACTGAGTGGGTAAAAATCACGAAATTTGGCGAGTGTAACTCCAAGCGTTTTCTAAACGAAAAGCCTTCGTGTTTTCAATATAAAGATTTTCGCAAATTTTAAATCGTCAGAGCTTTTAATGAAAATTGGATTTTACCACATTTATAAACACCCTTTCTTCTATTCGAGAAAAAATAAAATAAAAGAAAAAAAAGAGTCACGTTCCAGAAAATTTTGAAAATGTCTCAGGGACCACTTATAAAGTCTCCGGAACGGCATAACTACAACTTTCAACTGATGTATTTACGAAGTTTCAGTTCAAAAGCTTCTAATTTGATAGAGTTAGACGTGACTCGTGCTTCCATCCATCAAGACATCTCGATTTTTGGATACAAAATTGCCTGTTTTTCCTCGCCACCCGCACCAATCTTTGGAACAGCACTACTAGTCTTTGATGTAGTACAGAGAGGAAAAGTAACAAGAACAAAATAAACTTACAGTAAACTGGAAACTTCTTTTGCATAATTTCTACGTATTACATATTTGTTAATTTAGTACGCAAACATATTATCGGAAAATTATTTTCCGAGAATGTAGACGAGTTTGAAATCTTCAAGCTGGGAGAGAGCGAAATATTAAAACTAGGAGGGGTGTTGCGTCTTTGGAGGCAACATATTTATTTTTGGGAGTACTAAAAGTACATGTTTATCTGTTCGCATGATAAAAATAAGTATTTAATATACATTGAAATGTTTAAAAATATAATTCCTCAATAAACCCAAAAATACCCACTGGGGCTTTCTTTAACTTTTTAACCCCGACTTACCAATACATCCCTTTGATTGAAGGCTTCGGGCCTTCAAAGAGAACGACAAATTTTTCAATAGGTGTTCACAGGATTTTTATCTAAACGCCAACATACAACACATGAGTACTGAAATTAAATAAACGGTCATGACCTCCTCTATATTTACCACACGCGACAAACAGTGTTATTAACGACATATGATTAAAATTTTACAAATATAATCTAAAACATAGTACAAAGTTGAAAATGAGAAATTCAAAAGCTCCTGAAAGCCATAATTTTAAATCAACCATGACGATGCAGTCTCCGCAATGCTCAGCAATGCTCTCTTTAACCAAATTTATGTTTATGTTTCGAAATCTTCCAGAATAGGCTGATTTACGCGAAACTGGTGTTACCTTCCAAACATCAAATCAACTATATCTCAAAACTGCGTCGGTATGTGATTACCTCTGACTGGCCGCTATAACACGGAAGTTCACAGTGAAGATTCTATTGGCAACAGAGAATAGGATTCTTATTCTTGTTTACGTACTAAGTGTTAGCGGCCGCGCGGCAATGTTCGCGACATGAGAGGCGGACTTGCGAATGTCGCTGGCGCGGCGTGGCGGAGCGAGACGGGGCCAGGCGGAACGAGAGACGAGGTGGAGCGCTGGGAGACAGGGCGGGACGGGGCAGTTTGCTGCGAGGCGGGACGCTGCGAGACGGAGCGATGCGGGGCGGAGTGAGGCGAGGCGGAGCGAGACGGTGAAAGGCGGTACGGGGAGAGGCGGAGTGAGGCGGGGCGAGGCTGTGTGAAGTGCAGCGGAGGCTCCGATTCGAGCCCCTGTTTCTCCTCTATCTCCCACCATCCTCTCCCTCTCCGCTCAACTTTAATGCGGCACTGGATGTCGTCGAGCGGGTTTTGCGCGAGGGATTTCTTTTTGCCTTCCGCCGCCCCACCCCTTGCGCTTCGTTTATGCGCGCGCCCGGATGAGTGGGCGGCGACTGACGAGTGACGCCTAATGTAGTACACGGGGACGAAAATAAAGTCGAACATAGCCCCCTCCCCTCCCTCTGACGGCGAGCAGAATGACCAGAATGCGAAGGTATGTAAGCTCTTTGGCTACGATGTTCAACCCGAGACGTGGAATCAAAAACAGATGCACACTCCAAGTTTTTCTACCAAGTGCTGAACTCTTGCACGGCTTTACTGCCGTCTTTTGATGTCGCCGAAATCAAACGCAGCTCCGAGACAAATGAAGTAAAAAAATTAGTTACGTATGATGTAAATAACCCTCCTACCACACACACGTACAATAGACTGTACACTGCCTAGTTCTCTCTAAAACTCTAGAGTGCCACGTTCTCTCTAAAACCTTTCCAGGAGCATCCAGGAAAATTATGCCCCTCCTCTGCCCCTCATGAAAAATATAAGCGACACAAATAGATCCCGGCAGATGGACAGATTCTACCTGAAGACGGACGGATATTTAAGCGGAAAACCGATCAGAAACATCCCAATCCACTAGCTCATGCGTGTTTCAGTTGCACTTACTCGAAATAGCATAAGAACTTATGATTGTTATTTTTCAGGAAAGTTCGCTCCACTTTACTCTTAATGAGAAAATATAATTGATACACTTCCACTTACAAGTTATAAAAGCAAACCGATGCAATTTCTATTACTTATCACCCACCAATTAAATTGGCATGCCGGATGCTCCATTTGACAGAGTCCTTACTTAAAAACCATGACAAATTAAAACAGCACACCAATAACGCACACAGCAGCCTGAAAGTAAACATACTCAACAGCAATACGCTGTCCCATTACATTGTTTGCAGATACTAACAAATTAGTTGTGTTAAGAACAGTCCACAGGAAGCAAGTTCATTTCTGATGAGCAATTGCACAGAAACAAAACTCATTTCAGCTGAGAAATTACGCGGTGTGACTTTCGAAAGGCTCGTCTTCTTCACGAAACAAAATGGGAAAAATAAACCTATTTCAATACTGGTGATTTGCGAAGTGAAAACATCACTTCATGGTAGCGCTCGTGCCAGCAGATCAGATTGCGGAATCATGATAACTAGAACTTGCAATTTATTAGCTTCATTCAAGGGAATGTAAATGATACAAAGAAAGTAATGTGTTGATTTATATTCGTCATAGACTTAACTCCTTTACCACATATTTATTTTTACCACTTGCTTTTTAAATGATTCTTCAATATAAATAAGAGATGACAAAAGAGAAAAGAAATTCGAAGTAAAAAATCAATGACTTCTGCGTATAAAATTGTAATGTGCACTAAATCAGTGTAAATTAAATAATATTCTTTATACTCAATGTCTTCTTAATTTACATTCTAATTAACATATTTGAAGCAATAAAACACTATTTCGATTATACAGGGTGTTGGATTTCCTGTAGAGCCCCCTCTGTGCCATTACCCTCCATTATGGAGCTTCTATATTAAAGAGTTTTTTAAAAAACTAGAACAGCAGGTACTTTCTCGTATTATTGGTACCAAGAAGGGGTCCTGAGACTTTGTTGAAAATGTTCTAGTAGGTTCAAACGAAGTGTCGTGAAATATTAAAAATATTCGTCTGAAATTCGCAGGGTCACGGCGACTATCCATTTTCGATGAAATTCCTGTGGACGGTTACGTATTAAGTGTTATCCACAGACGGACATACGGACGGACTTAAAATACACATACTTTCGTTATCATGGATCCAATATCTCGATATCGATTTTCTGAAGCATTACATAACTTTCATTAAAATTTAAGTTCACGTTTTATGGACACTATGGGGGGAGGCGCTCGCTTGTCCCTCTCCTGGCCCAGGAGCATTCCTGCCTCTGTGCAGCAGGACTGATTGAAGCACGCGCAAGCCAGGCGCCGCCGTCTGCTTCCTCCAAGGTGACACGCGCTTGCTGGGCGCAAATGGGGCGACGACAGAGGCCAGAGGAGACGAGACGGGCACAGCGACGGGGCGGAACGAAGATGTGACGGAGCGGAGCGGGGCAGGGCGAAAAGGGGCCGGGGCGGAGAGGGGACGGCGAGGAGACGGAACGTGGTGGATACGAACGGGGTGGGACGGAACGGAGACGGGAGGGGGAAGATGAGTCGGGGCAGAGCCAGGACGGGGCATGAGAAGGGATCAAGAGGGTGGTGCTGAGGGTGAAGCGGGAGCATGGCGAAAAAGAAACGGGAGGGAAAAGGGAGAGGAGGAGGGAAGGGGTCAAAGAAGGGACGGCGAAGGCGACACGGCACGTGCAGGGTCGAGGATGGCTCAGCCGCCCAGTGTCTGCTGGCTGCTGACACACACTTAAGAAAATGCAATCAGTGTGAGGCTGTCATATGTGCGAAACAAGCCAAAAGCAGTGCCTCGGATGACACCCGAAAGTTTTTTAAAACGAAAATCGATTTAATTTGATTTAGATAAAACATTATCAAGATTTCTTATTTTAATAAAATTACATTACTCGCCGTAAACACTTTTACCAATAAGAAAACATCACAAGAATATATCTATTGAACCTACTTCAAAACTACCTACAAACATTTTAATTTTTTTCACATATTTTTCTCAGTTTCTCGTGTCATTTACCAAGATCTGTGACTGGAGTTTCCTCTCCACACCTACATTTTCACTCCATCTCGCAGAATATCATTCTCACATTAACACCATTCTCTAAATGAATACTATCCTTTTCTCTCGAACATCGGTCTCCTCGCGAACACGCAACGTTCCGATCAAAATAAGAAAACGCTTGCCAAATCAACAGAACATCTAGTAGCGACGCTCCAAAAATATTTACTTCAAGGGAGTATTGATGTTGGCAGTTTCTACTGAAATTCTTCGTCTTAGAAGTTATACAGAATTGAGTTTTTAAGAATTTAAAACTGTATAAAACGTAAAGAAATACTTTTAAAATGTTTAAATGTCTTGAGAAAGAATAGAGAATTGCACATGAACATGTGTACTCTCTCAGCGGAAACAGAACAGAGAAGCCTAGAATACGATAGTAAACAACGGGACTCAAAGGGACTTACAAGTCAAATCTTTGCCAGAAATTCGCAGTAAGAATCAAGGACTCAAAGTTCTGCGGGGATTAAAATGAATTTTTTCGAGAGCTCATTTGAAGGCATAGGGCCGAATTCATAGTCGACGCTTCCTTTAGGGAATCCTTAAGCACACAGTGATTGCAAGTAAGTGTTCGCATATGTAGGCCAGTATTCCACAGGCATTCACAATGAACCCGGAATGACTGAGTGTTTAAGTGGCTGGCAACGCAGCAAAGTGTCATTTGCGCAAGCTGTTTCGTGGTTGAGTAGCTACAAAGTGTCCATACTCTATATTTTTCGTTACAAAGAGCTTCCAACTTGACATGCGCGGTTTCGAGGCTTTTCGTAATTGTTCATCTCCAGTAAACTATCCTTATCTTTCATGTGTTGCGAGTAGCATTAAAAACATTTGCGAAATCATTGTCGTAGATTTCCGTAGTTCAAGTGAGAGCCACGTAAGTAAACCTAAACCAGAGAAGAGGAGGCCATATGAGGAACACTTCATGGAACGAGCGATTTCCCTTACGCGCTCGGGCGTTCACTCACTGCCCACACTTTTGAGCATAAGAATCGGTCACCTAAGAAACGCTCATTTCAAAGGACCATTATGGACTCAGTCCCTCACCTCCAAAGAGAGCCTTTCTCCGCATGAGATGTCGCTGACGTCTTCCTACAACATCCACCCCCCGCCCCCTCGCTTTCCATCCGGAAGATTGCACAACTGACCTCGACAGGCCTCGGTTCGTTCGGAGAAAGTGAGAGCATTCCTCCGGCGAACGGCACGGCACGGCATGGCGCGGCGCGGCGCGGCGCGGCGCGGCCTCTCGGAGTAGGCCGCGGCGCTCCATTATGGGGTACATACCGGGTACGAAACCCGACTCACGACAATAGCTTGCCATGGAATTGAAGCGTGCGCACGAATCACGAAAAGTGCCAAAGAGCGCATTGTGCAGGAGAGCAACAGGAAAAATAAATAAATAAATCACAACTCGATACTTCCATTTATTCGCTTAGGATGAACTGTACACGTGCCCCATAGTTCCATTTAACTCTGCACATCTAGAAAGGTTTCAGTAATAACAAAGAATAGCTTTTCACAAATAACATAACACAATCTACTAATAATGTATTTATTATTAAAAATATTGTTTTCGTAAAAAAAGAAAGGTTGCAAACCGTACAAATTGTGGTCACAAACAGTAAAAAACGAGTTACAAACCATACAAGCAAAACGAGATGCATGGTCTGTTGTTTACACGCGTCCTGTTGTTCCATTAGAAGCAAAGTATGAACTTCAACTAAATCGAGCATTCCGGCCACCATCAAGCCACTTTTTGATGAAATTATTTCTTCTTCGTGTTCCATTGAAAAGTTGTCCCAGTTGTCTCTTTCGACCGCACTATTCAATCTTTGTATAAGGGATGGGTCGCTCAGCCCTTTACAAAGGCAAATGTCAAAAAATTTCACTCGCACGTTCCAGAACTATTCAACTAAAAACTGCATGCACTTCAATCTATAGATCCTTTTCTTTCAATATCAGATAAAACATTTCTTGAAGAACTGAAGGGAAGATAGTAACGCAAAATAAAATATTTGTCCTTCAAATATATGGGAAACGTACGAAATTTAAATAAAAAACAAAATAATAATAAAAAATGTCAATTTACTTAGTTTCTTGTCAATTTTGAATTAACCAATATCTAAAATCGAAACGCGATTCTAATAACTTCCGACAGTCCTATCGCTTAGATTAAGAGCATAATAGAATACGCTCAAAAGGGATCGATAATATCGAAGTTCAAACACATTAAAAGGAGAGAACATGTTTCTGTATTGTTGTCATGCGTCATAATTATCCAACTTATGAATACACTAACGAGTATTGAAAGAATGATATACTAACCAGTACTCTCTGAACGAATGCGAAATGAAATGATCAATACTTCCTGGAATTTACTAGTAAAACACAGCAAATACATTAGGACTGTGTAAAAAAGTAACCTGTAGGCCTTTTGTGAATATTTTGATTGCACTGCCTAAGGTACACTGCCTCAATACAGGAATGTTTCTAGATAACACATGCTTTGCGATGAAATCTTAAAATATAACTCATACTTTTCGATTTTTGGAAAATGTGTAGAAAGGCATTTTTGTAATATATGCTTACTAGATTTAAATTTACATATTTAATTTTGCCACGGCAATTTAATGCTACCATTCTCTCAAAAATATGTAAGTCATGTAATTTATTACAATTTTTTGTAAACAATAAAACATCTCCAGAGACAGCTATTTGATTTTATTTTAAACATAACATGAGTAATAAGATTATTGCAGGTGTGTTGATTTACGTACAACTACAAATCAATTTACAACAGAAACCTACAAAACATACATAAAATATACGCTTCTTTTTTCACAATAAGATATATTCCGCGGCACTGCAAACTAGCAGATGAAACAATATTCTGGGCTTCTCAAATAAATCTCTAATAATAATCTTTCTAAAACGTTATCTCTTTTCAAACACGTATGTTCAACGTAAAAAACCTGAACCAAACCTGAATAAAACTAGGACAAAATAAATAAATGAATCACACAGTATTTGAGAAAATTAAACAACAAATTTTCTCTAATATATGAACTAAGTTTTATTGTTATTAGTGAATCATTTCAAAAAACAATTATTTACTGCGATCGTTTGCGGTAGCAACAATCTTTTAACGTGCAAGAGAGTGACAGTGTGGAGGACGCTCACATAAAACGCCAGAAACAAACGCACGTGTTTCCTTCCACACGTCAGCCCGATGAGTGGGGTACGATGAGCTTCTTCCACAAATTGTGACGAAAACTGCGTTGGAGCAAACGAGCGGTAACATTTACGTTTACAACTAGCCTACAAAAAAATATCTTAATGTTTACCTTTCCTAACGACAAGGCTAGAACAACCTGCGTCATTTATTCATTTTTGTGACATCGATTACTCGGGGAACTTGTCGACAATCATATTTCCTATGACAGGGCGTAGGCCTAATGACTCTCATTAATGTCAAAGAACCGTGAGGTAAAGAATTACTCTCGTAGTCGGGACAACCACTCCACTATAAACGTGGACACCTTACATTCTGTCTGATATACAAATGTAAGCGTTTGGGAAAAGTTTTGTCACAGTGACAGAGAAAGTGTTTCCAGTAAGTCTGCCACTTACCTCGCCAGTCACGCGAATGCACTGCACCGGCGCAGAGGCTGAGAAAGCAATCGGAAACGGCGAGCGCCGCCAACAGGTCCCCTGCCAATCAACACTGGCCCTTTAACATGCACACACGCGTAACCGCCGCCTCACACTCTCAGCAAATCGACGTCGAGAAAGGCAAAAACAAGAAGCACCTCGTGTGTTAAAGTTTATTGCACTAGCGAGACCAGTTACGAAAAAGTTTTGTCAGTCTGCAACCACGAAACTTTCTTCGGCGGGGCTCGCCACGCCGTCCGGCTTTATTCTGAAGCGCCTCGTGGACGGAGGAGCAGCGAGGCCCGCTCCGGGTCGGGTCGGTGAGAAAAAACACCGGGCACGGTCGCTCGCGTCCAAAAAATTCCTCTGGACCGGCCGCGGCGGCGATGCTACAGTCGGCCAACACAGCATTATCTGCCCGATATGCGAAGTTGCAAGCAGCCGGCCGTCCTACTCCCCTCCCTCTCGCCCTCCAAAACGCGACCAACCCAAACGTGGAGCTCCCTCCATTTTCCGGCCGCGCCACGCTGTGCTACTCCGAGCCGTCGGCGCCTCCCGCCCCGCCCCTGCCACAGAGGGCGCGCGACCGCGCCGGGCTGCAACGCAACCAACGCAGCAGCCTCCAGGTCCTCATCTCGCCGTGCCCTTCGCACGCCGCCGCCGCCGCCGCCGGCGACCAATGCAACACACGCGACCATGCAAATATTGCCGGCCGGCCACACGATTTGGGAAGTCGCCGTTGAATGAAACATGCACACAATGTAATGGGTCTATCAAAATGATGCGGGACTCTTGTGTATGCTTCACTATTTTATTCATTATTTTCAGTGTAAAAAAAAAACAAAACACTTTCATTGTTTTCTCGTTTAATTCACTATAATAAAAATCATTATCGAAAAAAACAAAATGTGTATTAAATAAGAAATGCATCTCAGAATATGAGGAAAATCAATGAAGCATTCCGTTATGTACTTATCACTTTAATTTGGAACCACATATTAAATTAATACCTTAATGTAGTAATACCCCCATCCAATCAAATATTCATGAAATCATATAAAAAGGTTACATATAAAAACAATTACTCTCCAAAACAACTCATGGTAATTGTGAAGAGTATCAATCTTTACATTTATTCAGAAATAATGGCACATATTTTGTACCATTGCTTTAAAAATGTTTTTATTTACCCATATTTTAACATAAATGTTAGAAGTTACGATATAAGAAACAGCAAACAGTTATTTCACTTAGTAAAGCATTCTCATTGGTTTGATTTCACATTTCAAACATTTTCAAGTAGTTAA
This sequence comes from Gryllus bimaculatus, assembly GCA_017312745.1. Taxonomy (NCBI): domain Eukaryota; kingdom Metazoa; phylum Arthropoda; class Insecta; order Orthoptera; family Gryllidae; genus Gryllus; species Gryllus bimaculatus. The sequence continues at coordinate 3,461,730 of BOPP01000051.1, read as the reverse complement.
TGTAAGTGTATTTTAAAGATTAAAATCTAGATAAACAACTGGCACATGAAAGTGAATGAAAAACTCTTCATAAAATTAATAGACCCTTCCAAGAAATCCCAGTTAACAGCAATTCATTCCCATTATTATTTTCCCGCAATTATACATATTATAAAGGACCAAATAATAATATATTAAAACATACTGAAAAAGAAACACAAAATAATATGAAGATTGTGTATTAGTTTTAACAAGTTTATTCATCTAGCACATTTCGCATAACACAGAGTTGTTTTTATCAAAAAATTAATGAAAATCAAAGTGAATTGAATCATGTCTTTGAACACATAGCAGTCTGGAATCTGGTCGTCACTACATTTCATCCAAATTAAGTCAGTTACACTTCACAAACGAGCAACAGAACTCAGAGGGCAGTTGAATGTCCCAGTATGTGTGCGTAGTATATAACAGAGATATTTATCATAACTTACTCAAAATACTTAAATTAAAATAAAGTTATTAGAATCAAATGAAAGGGAAAAATCAGTTTATAAAATCGAGTTTGGGTGCTACAGTAAACAATATAATACAAAACGTTCAAACATAATAAAAAATCTTACCTATAATGCTCTGACAGAAAGAAAATGAAAATGTCATAAGGATGCACCAAATAAAGTTGTCATGAACGCTTATCTCAAAACAAGTATCAAAATTGTCTACAAAAGTTAAACAAAACAGACACAAATTTTACGTCACGTTACACAGTCAGCCATTTTCTAAGCCATTTCCGGAAAATAATCAGTTGACGCACTTGAAGTACACATATATTTTATCAGTCCCTTACAACTACTACTATTAATCTCAAGTTATAATTATAGTTTTTTATAAATGATTATCTTTCACATTATTTCTTTTCCTGTTAATTGACAGTGGAGTTGAAGAAATGTATGCAACTTCAATGTTTTGAAATAAAAACATTACATTGTTTTCGTTTTACTGTTGTAGTTTGCCTTCTGTATAAGTACACAACATTAAGAAATCATGAACTGTGATAGGTAATACGTATATACATTACTTTGTATACAATTTGAGTACATATTGCGAATTGCACGTACCTAACCTATCACAATCCCGTAATATTTGTGCCATTTGACATTATGCTTTCAGATGTAAAATTACTATTCAGAATAACGAAAAACTATCATCCTTCGTTCGTATCGATGGTGTATCTTTCAGCTTGAGAAGGTGTCCCAATTGTTCCAAGTGTTGGTATAAACACAGTTCAGTGATGAATAGTTTCATATTGTAAAGGATACATAGTTCTACCTAATGTTTTTTATTCAAGGTATTGGTTTTCAAGTGCCAGAAGGGTGGTGCTCAATTGACCAGATACTTAAAAGAGATTTACAAATATCTGGTTTGCACCCTGTAAGTATTTTAAAATAAAACTAGTCAGTAGAAAAGAGTTTAAAATATCATCTTCACATTTAAGGCAATTTCCACTGAGGATAAAGTAATACACTACATTCTTAGACAATTTCTACATAATGAAGATGAATACTTGAAAGATGATACTCAAGCAGTATTTGATGAACCTGACAAAGATGACATAGTAGTGTTACTGTGGATAAATGGGAGTGCCATTGGATTTTACACGCTTAAATCAAAAGGTAATGTGAGTGCTCACTGACATTATCCATGAATTCTTCGAACATTAATGATAAAACTTTCCTGCAGGAACATGGATAGAAGAAACAGATGAAGCATATAACATGACTACATTGGATACAATATTCATAAGAAAGTGTCATAGAAGAAATGGCTACTGTCAGGAAATGTTGAGACACATCTGTGCATCCAACAATCATGAGGATATTGGTGTCAGTAAACCTATATCTCCTGAAATGAAAGCAGGTACAAAACAAGCAAATACACATTCCTCTATATCAGTCAATTGTCTTTCTACAAATTTCAACTGAAGTACTGAAGAAAATGCAACTTAATATTAATACATTAACCTATACTGTGTCACTCATGACTGAAGTTAATGCAACACAAAATAAAAATAAAAAAGTTTAAAAAATTGATAATTTTATGTTTTATAATATGTTATGTAAATGGTCAATTGAAAAGTTATGATTTTGTTTCTGAAAATAATGATTCTTTTAAATACCAATTTTCCAATTCTATGTTCAAAACAAATTATACCTATAGCTGGAAAAAAAGAGTAAAGCAAAGGCACACTCATAAATTTTAGACAAATTTTAAACATTTAATCACTACATTTTTTATATTTTTGTTTGCTAATCAAATTGCGCATTATCCAAAAATATGGTGGTAGAAAAATTTTTCATGTTTTTTTTCAGTATCTCAGATGTTTCTAAGAATTAATACCTCACATTTTTCATTTACTAATTGACATACCTAGATAACCAAATGCACCATGATTACCAATTCGATGGTGGTTGGGTGAAGGGAGTAATGTGATAAACATGTTTGTACTAAAGTACAAATAAAATTTCTTGAAAGGAAAAAATATTTTAAAAATATAAATTCCACATTTTAAATGCATATCTGTTATGTATAACTCCCGAAACTGCCAAACTCCTTCACAAAAAGTGACATAACTCTCTTTAACAACACACCATTGAATTATTATAATTGTTTCATGAAAAAAAGTCGCGTTATTTTCCAGCTCTTCAAAAATTTCTCACAGACCAACCACACATGCGTAGTAGGTTATGGGAGATAAATGGTACTGGAGGAGAAGGCCATCAGAAGTTGGTATGGTATGTGCTTGCTAAAGAAGAGAAATGTAGGCGAACAATGTACTCAGGCTCAGAAAAGTAACTTGAAACTTACTTGAAGAATGCAATTATAAAGAAAGAATTGCTTCAATAGTCCAAATAATGTATTAGTTCTTTAAATGCTGAGGATTGAATAGAAATTTTGATCTGTTATATTCATAAGTCGAGATGAAAGATACTTTTTTTAATTTTTAAAATTCTACCAACTCAATAATTACAAAACCTTTATCATGTCACATTTGACATGCAGGGAGAATATATTTTGTACATTAACTATACATCTGATTCTAATGAAATACAATGGACTACTGTATCACCCATAGAATTATATTACATGTATTTAAGAGCAGAAATGATATTTACAATCCTATTGAAAATGAGCAATTCCAGGATAAAATAATACGAGGGCTTTTGAAAAATATCCATACACAAGCAGCATTCATATATATGTACAAGAATAGAATATATAATAGAAAATCAAATGTTACATAAAATTATTTTGGGTATAACATGGAACCATAAATATAAAAAACATAATTCTTTACAGAGAGTTAATAGCCAAAAAATGCCCAAAATAACATGAAAATGAAACATCTTCGTGTGAATATCAGAAATCTTGCAACAGAAAAACATACAAAAGTAAATTCAGTTTTAAGAGCAATCACATTATTAGACATTGAAGGTGTTGAAAGTAAAGTATAAAATGACCCATAAAACATGAATATAGACATTGTACATCTCGATGATAATACAGAATTCCATAGAAACACAAAAACTGCATTCTTCAACTTGCAGGCTGTCAAACAATAACTGTTTCTCTTGCATATCAAAACCTCCAGACACTTAATTTATTTTTCTATTTCCATTTTAATGGGAGAGTAGTACCAACATAGAAAAACAATTTCCCCACATGCCCTGGAATGTAATATTTCAGAGGCAATGTCCATGCCTTTTCATTATATAGATACAAAAATAAGAATTACTGTATGTTATCCGTATAGTATGAAAGAACATAAGTTGTCTTGCCATTAACTTCGTAAATGGCTCTTAATTTCATTTAAGAGCATAGATCCAACAACCATCTTTTCACAATTCACAGATACATTGACTTGTTCACCATCTAATATCTTTATTATTATAAGGACCAAAGACTTAGATGACAATGTCTGCCCTGCAAATCTGAAACAAATATAATTATCATCATTACATGGATACTGTATTCCTTATAACAACTCATACATCAAACCTTATCAAACTCGGGAAAGAAATTCAACAAAATAAATGACAGTGTCATAATTACTGGGTCTGGATGAAAATAAGCCAATTTGTTTGTTGTACACTCGATGGCCCACAAAAAATGAAGAAAAAATGAAAAAAATCTACTAAAAAATATTAATGCAGAATTGAATATCCACCTACCTCAAAACACTAGGATCGGTGCCAGGAATAGCTGCCACATTTGCAATTTCATATACCCTTTGACAAATCGCCTTTGAATTGTTACATGTAATTGGCAATGAGAGAGATGCAGTGTGTTCAGTCATTCCTTTCAATTTTCCTGAGAAGAAAACCGCAATAATACAATTACCTCCATACTTGAATTTTGTTTTGAAACCACATAAAACAAAATGCTACTTCTTTACCTTGTTCAGAAATGAAGAGATTCTCGGGCATTGTAACAGCACGAATAAGCTCTCCTATTGAAGCTCGTAAGTTCACTTTGCACGTTCGTTCACTTGTAACTATTTCAAAACTGATAGGCTGGGTTGAATCATTAAAATCAATGCCAACTGTACCTGGCAAACTTGTGCCTACGTGTAAGAGTCCAATAGGAGCAAAATCGTGCATTGTTATACCTGGGGGAAGATTCTGAGAAAACAACAAATAAATTGGTTGTTTATTATTTGCATTTCGTTCATATAAACATTTCAAAAATTTCCCGTTTAGCATTACCTTCTGCCCTACTTTGATGTCACTTATGTCTGTACTTCCCATATTTGTGAATGTGAATTCAATCGAAACCATTGATGGAGAAAATAAGTGAGGGGATCGGGTAAATCTCGAAACAACTGTAAGACCACCTCCACTCACTCGATTCAATATTTCAGTTGTTTTCATAGGTATGAAACTAGCACTGGCATGCTGAAATTAATAACTTGGTTAAGGTGGTAGAAGGGAAATTGTGGAGCTCCAGAAAACAAGCACACACTGTATTTCTTCCCAAATATCACACACAATTGTTAAGAGTATTTTGAAGTTAAATAAATAAAAGTAAACTTCCTTTCATCGATCTCAAAAGTGTAGCAAAAGTTCATACCTGTTCAAAAGTTGGGTCATATGAATCAATAAGTATATAAACAACTCCATACCTGGATGGTAGTGGAAGTCAATGGGGCAACAGGCGTCGTTAATGGAGTTAAGAAGCCACCCAATGAAGGGGTCATCACTGGAGTAATTGTTGGGGGAACTGTAAAAGAAACATTATTAGCTTCATATTACCAGTAATAATACAGAACATAATAAATTTACAATCAAATTTCCAAATTACCGTCATCCAATTCTAAAAGCAAATCCAAATTGCTTTTTGGTTTGGCAGCTCCAGATCTGGACTGATTAGTGCTTACAGATCCCTTAACTACAGCAGTTGCTTCTTTTGGCTTCTTTTTCTTTTCATTATCTGACGAATCATTTGTTTCTGAAGACTCACTAGCCTTATCGTCATCATCATCATCATCCTCTTCATCTCCGCCTCCATCAGAAGATGAGGAAGATGAAGATGAGTCGTCGTCATCTTCCTCATCAGAATCTGATTCTGCTGAATCATCGGATTTTTTGGAGACTTTCTTAACACTTGGTGCATTAGTAGATTTGCTCTGGCAACAGAAACCATTACATATTCATAATTTTTAAAGAGTACTAGAAATAATCAACCGTTAGCCTTAAAAAGAGATACAGTGTTATCTTTCTCCCTTTTTAAATGACATTGAGAGTTGTCAATCATTGTGAAGGCATTATATTACACAAAGAAAACCTTTTATTAACCCTTTTGCTGAATTATTTAATGTTGAAAGTCAGATTTACACAAATATGATTGCAAATTTCACAAAACTCAACAGAGTAAGGTCTTTGTAGGTAAACTTACTGGTCTTTGAAATTATTGCCAAGAAAATTGAAAACAGGATACTGCAAATTCCAATCAATGAAGAATTTACCACAAAACTCAGTAATACTAGTTATACTACCAGCAATACTCAGTAATACTACCAGCAAAACTCAGTATATCTAAAAAAAATTGATCCAAATGGAAGTATATTGATAATATTGAATTGCAAATTAATATAGAAGAAGTAAGAAAAAGGATTCAGAAAGCACTTTTGTTTTAAAATGTCGAATTTGCAAACAAATAATCTACACAAAATTTCTTTTTTTTTCCCCTCAAAAAATCTGGATAGAGAGTTTTTTAACTAGCTGACACACATCTTCGGTACAGCACCACTATCTGATACTCTTCACAAGGTTAATAAGTATTCTGCTCAACACACTTCATACTGAGAGTAGGTCCATCAAGTTGGCCCATTTGAAAACAATAAAATTGGAATGACAGCTGTTGAAACTAATTGCTTAGCCACTAAAACATTTCTATAATACAAAGAATCACTAAATTGCACAAGTTTACTTGTTTAAGATGGCCACTTGCAAACAAAACTAATTTTGAATATTTAGTAAAGATCCCCATTCAAGTACTTTCTTTTGTGGGGTACTTTCTTCATTTTCATCAGAATATGCAAAATGTTCTCATTTTATGAGATTTTATAATTGCCAATAAACTTTATGAAGATTTGATTTAGCCCTCTTTAGAATTCTATTTTTGATCCTCCATACTACATATTTTGTCAAACTATTAAGATTGAATGTTCCCTCACCTGACAAAAAAATATGTAAGTATTTTAAAAGGTTTTTAGCCAATTTACTAAATGAAACTAACATAATATTTTTATTAAATAAATCCATTAATTTAATGCAAGTCCAATTTCTTTTACCCCTCTGAAATCGAAAATTTCAAGAGGGGCAAGCAAGAAACTGGACATAAGATCAAGGATATGCAATTCCTCCCAATACTTTTAGTGTAAATTTGACAAGCAATCAGTTTGTGAAGATAATGTAATGTTCAATATGTAACACCAATAACCCCAGGGTGCAAGTCAAAACTCCAAAGACTAAGTCAAAAAACACCTATTTTTGTTCCTTTCAGAACACAAGATACAATATATGCATCTAAAAGAATAGATGCGATGATGTGATTCAAATGCATCATCACCCATTTGAACCTGAAAGTATAATGAACCGAATGAACCTGAATTTGAAACTTTAAACCTCTCCTGAAAAGAAGCTATTTTTGACTAGCACACATCTTAGAACTATGAATATATAGAAATGAATAATGCATTTTGCATGTTTTCTTTACTTCGGAAGTCAATTTAGCACTCCTCCCCCCATTTTTTTTCTTACCACACTTTTGCTGTTTTTTAATTAATAGAATTCACAAATTTGATGACAAAAAATTTAAGATTATAATATCAAGAAATAAATATTACACATGTGAAGTTAAAAAAACATTATGCCAGTAATAAATAATATGTCTTTCATTGTAATAAAAAAAACTTACATAAATAACTATTTGCTATTAAGATTACCAAGATTGTTAGGGCAGTAGTGCCGTAGGTTTTGGACTAGAAGACCATGGATTCAAGTCTTGCCTTGGGCATGGGTGTATTTGTGTATGTCGGTACGTGTATGCCATCCTTTCACCCCTCACTATCATCATAACCTCATTGTTCATACCCCTAGGGCTAACAAGCTTGGGGGATACAAATTGGTATTCAGCTAAAATGCTGATCCCTTCCGAGAAAGGTAGCTGTACCTGCTAAAGCTGGATGCACACATAGTCTGAGTTGGTCTTAATGCTGGGGGGGAAGGAAATTATTAGTGTTTGCATACCTTTGCTCTCACTTTTGAGTTTTCTTCACTTTCAGAACCGCTTTCTGCCTCACTATTTTCTTCTGAGCTTTCATCATCACTACTATCTTCTTCACTGCTGTCATCTGAATCTGCAAAATATAGCAATGATGAATTCTTGTCAATAGCACAGTAAAGTGTATTGGGGAAAATTTTAAAACAAACTTTACCTTCATCTGCTGGGGAACTGTGTTCTGATTCAGAATAAAATGATCGTTTTTTGACCACATGAGGCTTCTTCACACGAGGTTCTTGGTAAACAGGGGTAGGTTCTACATCCCTTACACCATTGTCCGGAGCCACCTCAGGAAAATCAGGCAAGTCATGATAGCCATTCGCTCGAGCATTTATATAATGAGAAAGGGATCCCAGCTGAAACTGTTCACGATCTGAAACAAAATGTTGACTATACAGAGAAATTCAAACATATTTAATATGATACCGTCAATATTTTTTAACAAAATAGAAGGGGTTACTGAATATCTTAATTAAGAAAGGACATGCATGTCTGAAAAATATATTAAAGACTTACCTTTAAATTTGGATTCCAATACAGGCGCTGGCTTTGTCGCAAGAAAGATTTTCTTTGCATGTTTTGATAATTTTGTTTGCTCGGAACCATTGGTTGGAAATATGAATTGACGCAGAAATCTTGCACGGTCTCTAATATCGTAATTTTGATCATAACGAGCCAAACTAAATACATATTGACAAAGAAGTTTTGTTTGCTTGGGATTTGTTAAATATAACTTCACAGCAAGATTTAGTATTTGAAGCTTAACAATGTCCTCCTGAAATATTAATTTTCATGTGAATAAAATGTCTTGCTAAAACTGCAAGTCCTTAACTTTTATAATCTAAATTAAGATACATAACATAACACATTCATACATTCGTGAACAAGATTTCTGAACTATTTAACAAATAGAAAAGTTCACAGACATGCACATGCATGCACAATAAAAACCTGTTTTAGACGAAAGGGTAAAAGTAACCTATACACTATACACATAATAATCTATTTTGAAGAAGAAAGCATACAAGCACAGATCTTTGAATTTCATGAGAAACAAAAAATATGAATAAAGCAAATGATCTTAAGGATGTCCCTCCAAAGGAATTTATTTAACACTTGTTATTGTCATAATTGTAGGATGTGATAAGAAAACGAGTTTTTTTCTTCTTTTTTGTTCATTACCACTAAAAGCTTATGTTTTGCCCTGGCAATTACTGAAAGACATACAAATTTTATTCCCCCCCAAACACACCTACCCATTTAAGCCAGGGGAAAATTTCAGTGATAAAGTAGTATTGTTGCAATACAAACCTCATTAATAAATGTTTTTGCCATTTTACGAAGTACGTCTGGGGCAATTTTAGGCACACGATCAGAATATTCTCCCAAAAGCCAAAGAATAGATGCTCGTGCCTGTGAAACAGTTATAAAATCTACTAATTTAGCCATATGAATAATAATATCTTTATGTTCATTAGGTTGTGTTTGAAGCAATTTTTTTATTACAACAACACTTTCAGCCACCACAGCTTCTGCAAAAGGATCAAAAACAATTTTTTTTAACCAAAAGGAACATTTTATTTCATAATTTTTTTTTTATCATAGAAGCATTTTGAAGTCATACCATCTCTATTTGAAAGAAGAACCACTAATCCATTCAAACAGATGTCCGTCACTTCTTTAATGTTTGATGCACAACTAAAATAATCAAAATGTTTTTTATCATATCAAAACAATCTGAACTCATAAATATAAATACAACATTCAAAATTGATTTCAAATTACCCTAAATACAAAGTACACACCGTCCTATAGCTTGAATCGTTGCAGCAACAAATTCCTTATCATTGCTTGATATATAAGTTTGAAACTCTCGAAGAATCACTGATATACTTGTTTCAGTGGCTAAATTTGTCAATATTTCCAATTTTAACAGTTTAATGTGAGTAGGATCACTTGTTCTTACAAAAAAGCTCTTCAAGAATGGCTCAAACATTCCCTAGAAAAAACAAAAGTCATCTTATGAAACCAACCTTTTCCTGAGACATCTTATGAAACCAACATTTTCCTGTCTCCATCAGTTTCCCTCAGTTGCAATTAAAATACAAAACCTTTCTCATAGTGGATATCGATGCAATACAATTTAATACAACAGATTGCACTTCACGATGAGATCGAAGCAATCTTATGAGGGCTTTGGCAACAACGTTCACTTCTGACCTTGGGGCTAAATGATGGTACAACTGTGCCACAGCCATAACAACCTGCAAAAAATAGTCCAAATATTATTTGCAGACCATGAAACATCTGATTAAGATTTATTTTATCTGCAGCAGAATTCTAGAATAAACGTACAGATGCGTTTCGGCTCTGTAATAAAGGTTTTGTATTTCGAAGTAATAGTCGGTGGTCAGCATCAAGAGTGTATGTCTTTTTAACTTTTTCGTCCTTTTCAGTATCTTCATCTTCATCATCATCATCTTCATAAAATGGTTTATCAACTGTTTCTTCCCCAACGGTCTGAAGACAAATGATAAATAGCAAAGTAATTAAAAAAATAAATAGGTAATTGCTAATAGAAATGTATCAAATTATTGTTAACTAAAAATACAATCCTCTGTTAACTGGGAGATCATAAAACATTTTTATTTAGCCTAAAAATGTTAATGAGGTCAAGAGGTTAAACGGTTCCAAAGGCTGTAATGTCGGGATTACCAGTTGAGGACCTCATTAAACACTATTGCTGAAGTGGATAAACAAATGATCTGGACCAAGAAATTTGAAAGGGACACATTGGCCTTTCAAGGATATCCCATTCTCAACTAAATATTCTTAACTACATTGAAGGTTATTAATTTACACAGGAAGCATCCTCTTAGTAGGCCTCCACATGAAGTCTGCCACTGAATTTTTCCTCCCAGAACTAGAACATAAGCCCTCCTGGTTTCCTCATTCTAGTACCGCCTTGCATCTTCCATGGAACACTAAGTGAAGATTGTTATTGCTCCCGCATTCAGGTTCCTCAAGATTGTGACAGAAGAGCAATGTGAAAGTTGGACAATTACTACTGGTACACAGAAGAGAGGACAACAGGAAGTAGGCAAAAGGTTTGGGGATGCTCAAACAAAAATTAATCCACCTAATTTTTTTGCCTTTGGTTTATTGTGAATGGTGTCCCAGCTGGGATCAAGTTCTGACCAGTTGGAATGCCCAGAATGCTGAAGATGGGAGTTGTGTCACCATTACAGTAGGCAGGTGTCAAACCACAAGAACTTTCAGACATATTCTATTACCCTTGCAAATACATAATGATAGACATTGTTGCAGGGAATAGTCAAAACAATATAATAACTACACATCCAGAATATAGAAGATATTATTCATATACTTACATCATCATTAGGATTGACAAATTGTGTTCGTGCATAACGAGTAAGCATGTTAATAATTATTACTTGGCCCCATTCATCTACGTCAACCAAGAGGTTACAAAGCTTTCTGTAATTTTTATGAACCAAATCAATACGCTCAGGGCACACCTGAAATACAATGTAAAATAATAAAACTTCTTAAATACAACTTCTGAATTTTATAAAATAGGTGTGACACTCACCTCTTCAAATGCCATAACTGCAGAACCAACTACTAGTGTAGTTTTATCAGACAACAGTTTTTCAATTACATGCACCAATTCTTCTTTTTGGTCTTGATCTAAACTGCAAAAATTAAAAAATAAATAATCAAAGAGAAGAGCTATGGTGATCAGGATAGTTTAGCTTTTATAACAGCTTTCTCACGAAATATTTTCAGAATAAGTTACATACCTATACAACTTAGGTATAGCATGAGCTGCAGTTTTTCTTACATATGGAGACATGTCAGATGCAGAATCTTTGATTGCCAACATAACTATAGGTACAATCATTGGGACCCTTATGCTGGACAGAACACGAAGAGCACTAGCTCGAATTAGTTGATTGGGATCCTAAAAGGAAATTAAATAGTAATCAACAAAAACCTTTCAAAGAAAAAAATAACATTCTTGAATTGGAAACATTACCTTCAATGCTCTCTGAAACGTTGAAATAGAAAGGAGAGCCAGATCTTGTTGTTCCTCTGCATATCGAACAAGATACACATAAACCAATTTCTTTACTTCAATATTTTTTGAAACCACATTTTTAACTACAGCAGGAAATAAGTCAGATGCATCTCGACCTTTTGCAACCATCTGAAATAAGTTTAAATACTTAATGCAACCTTCAACAATAGAGTTTAATAGCATGCAACCTGACATTCAACAGATATTTAAAATATTTAATTTATAACTTACCCCAATGATTCTTTTCATGGCCTCAAGTTTGAGCCCATCTTTATTACTGTCCAACATTTGTTTTAAATCATCATGCCTGAAAGATATAAAAAATTATTCCAGACAGACACCGTTTAATCTTTTACCCTAAAAAATTTGTTTTTTTCAATACATTGCCTAACACTTTGTATGTTTACTTTTTATAATCTGAATGAAAAAATCCTCCAGAAGCTGGATCAGCAGCATAATCCGGTGGGTCACCACCAGAGGATGGACGATCATTGCTGTACGACCCGTTATTTGCCATTTTTAGTAGAATTCACTAATACAGTCCACTAGAGTGACACTTCAAGCTGTCAGTGGCACAAAACAAACCCTCCCCGGCTTCAAAGTAGGGAATCTGATTCAGAATGCACTTTCCATTACTACTCCGCAATTCCAATTTTTGTGATAATGTAATTAACAAAGTATACAATTTAAAGGCCCTTCCTTTCAAAAAAAAAGTTATAGGTTAGCTTAGATCCGTACAAGGTGCAGCAACGCACCACGAACACGTACAGCCCGGCCCTGGGGCAGTGGCATCTGACCGGAAGTCAAGATCATGTGTTTATGAATTAAAGAATTACAAACCATTACATTGTACTCAAATAGCTCTACATCAGGAGTAATGAGTTCTGTGTTGCTGGCGCATTTTGAAGTACTTTTCAGAATTATTTTATTTTATACTTTTATTTGGAAAATGGTTATTACAGTATATTCGCAGAAATAATAAATAACTGACTTTAGAGGGTATTTATTTTGCTCCAAAAAAGTTATGAATTTTCCTGTAACTGACAACTTTTCTTGGCTTTTCTTTGTTATTCACGAAAAAAGTAATAAGTAACAATTGAATACTCATAGTTTCCACCACGAAGTTTGTAAGAAGGACACGCAAAACCGGTGGTGGGGGGTTATGTACGCAAACCATTGCAGCTAATCGGGCTCCCGTAGCTTCAGCAACATCACACTGTTAATGAGAAAATCTTTTTCAGACATTTTCGGCATGGTGCAATAATATTTTTTACACCTTATTTTCGGCCTCCAAGCTTGTATGTCAAATCAACGCCATATATACATGTACACACTAATGTGTAGATGGAGTTAGTCCACAAACCCCTTCTATAAAGGAGGTCATGGTTGGTCAAGTACATGTACGCGGATCGCTATTGGCTGACAAAAGCCGAGAAAAAGTTCCTTCATTTACCGTGACGTAATGACGCGCGAAAACTGAGATAAACTAAAATCTGTCTAAACCGGAATAAGTCTTGGAAAAATCTTCGGCTCATGAAGTTGAATGGTATTTTACTCATCATGAAACGGCACCTGTCCATCGCGGAAATGGAATGGTTTTTCAGTACCTATAGGGGAAAACCTTTATAAAACGGAATCCCCATTACTATAATGCAGTTGGCTAAGAGACACGAGATATTCTTAGTGAAATAAAGGAACTGCAAATCTGTTTTAAATTCGGTACCCCTGTGGCACGATTCAGCCGTGGCAAGCGCACAGTGAAGGAGAAGCCTCGATTTTGTTTCACTGATGCGATATTTTCGTTTCCAGGACGTTGTATTTCCTACGTTCACCATAATTCATGATTCATGTTTATTATAATCGAATCCTCTTATACTTATTTGTGATGTAAGTGAAACGGGTCCAGTGATAAGTTCATTATATCCGAGGGTTTACTGTAACCGGTGTGTTTTTTACTTACTGTAACCGGTGTTTTCACAATGTGTGTGCTATAGTTGACTAGGGCAAAAGTGGACAGAAGAGACAAATCTTTTTTGTATTCCCTACAGAAATCAGGAAAGTAAAATTATAGCACCCTCAGAACAAAGAGGAGAAATGTGGATTTCTGCGTCGAGAATAGTTCGATGGTTATTTCAAGTCAATAGGTCAACATTTACGGGTATTACCCTCGCACGATTTCTTGAGCTCTCGCTTCGCTAGATGCGAGAGGAGTGGGGAGTTTGGTTATTTTGACAAATGGAATTTTACGTCCAATTTGTAGTTCATTTTTTCATGCAAAATAGTTTTTAATACACGGAAGCGAACATTCCTCGTCACCAGATTTTGTCTACAACACTCATTGGTATCGTTTATTGTTAATGCAACTGATGTTGGGAAGGAAGTGGGAGTAGATATTCCGTGGCCCAAGAAAACTTACGGATATAATACCACCGTCTTCGTAATTTGCCGTTCAAGCGTCTAGACATTACCTATTTTCCTCTCACTCTCAGATGTTTCACCTGCAAACGTACGTAGACTTTCCACACTTTTGCAATAATATAAACACAATAAAAAGACTAGCTTTCAGTCTTTTACAGTAAATAAATTGTCATTTACATGCACGCATAAGTTGTCACTTACATACCTGAACGTGTTGAACAAACAGCGTCTTAATATGTATGTGTCACTAATATTTTGTGGATCTTCAAGGCTTTATTTGTGTAAACGTTAAGCCAAAATATTACATGGTTCACTAAATCAACTTCTGTCACCAAAGTTATCAAGTCACATGTGCTAATTATATTGCTACAAATAGTCACAAATGTTTATTAAATCGTGGCAAGCAAAATCTGCTGAAAATGTAACGTTTGATTATAAAAAGTTATAATTTTTAAATTTTTTAATCGAAACCTGCACTGATAGTAAATGTTCTTTAAAAAGTTAATTAAGGTACTTCCATCTCTCAAAATATTACGAACATTTTTGGGACTATCTGGATAAACTTTCTGGATTGCCCTCCTAAGATTATTAAAGTTTAATGTAGGTAATATTTCTATCAATGATAATTATTAATACAATTTTCTCAAATCATTTTTAAAAAGATGAAAATTTATTTTAAAAAATACGGAGGGAGTCTCTTTCACTTGAAAAATACAGGGTCCGAAACTCTTTAAATTAATACATTTCTTATCCGGTGAAAAGCGGATCCAAATCTTTCTTTCATTTCATTTTATTATGAAGTGGAACCTTAGCATCATCGCTAACGGAATAATCAACTCTCTGATTATCCCAAAAGCGAAATGAAAAGCAGTAGTGACTTGATATGCCAGATAGAATTGTGCTCTTTTAAATCAGATTTGTGAATGAGGTGCGCAGTCAGAACCTAAACAAACTGAAAGAAAGCAAATATCATTAATAACAAACGTGACATGAAACCCAAATCTCTGCAACCGCGTAAAGCCCCACCCCAAATTGTTTTATAAGGTTCTCTCGTTAGCCGCGTGATGTCGCTGAGGGTAAGCGTGTCCGATACGCTGCCGGCCGACCGCCGGTCTCCCATTACAGTACCCCCTCCACTGGAGTCTCCTACTTATAGACTTCGTAGTTTCCACAGCAAGTCGACGGAAGTAGATAGCGCTTCAGTCGCCCTTCTGCAGGGAAATCAGGGAAACGCATGGGTTTCTTTCTTCATGGCTAGTGGTGTATACTAGACGCTGGAATCATGAAGGTGAGATCTTGTTTGATATGAAGGTGATCTTAATGTGAAAACATTGGCATTTTGAACACAATATTTTTCTCTATTGTGTTTGTGCAAATTTCTTTCGTAGGATTGTCTCTTGACGGCGATGAATGTTGATACGATGTGACACGTCTGAGGCGTCACGGCGTGATCGTATTCTGAACCCAATGAACCTTTTATGTTTTAGCTTAACGTATCCTACCCGGCGACAGGATGCCAGAAATTATTCGAGATTTCGGATGAACATAAACTTCGTATGTTTTATGAGAAACGTATGGGAGCAGAAGTTGAAGCTGACGGATTGGGCGACGAATGGAAAGGTTACGTTGTACGCATTTCGGGAGGAAATGATAAACAAGGATTTCCCATGAAACAAGGTGTCCTCACCAACGGTAAGCAAATAATTTTACCCTAACGGAAATTGGTATATTAATCATTGCATATATTTCACAGCTCCAATGCACGCTGTCTTCGGCTAGTGTGTTCTGATGAGCCTGTGTATATGAATTTGAGTAACTTACCACACATCACTTATTAAGAGTGATGTGGCATTTAAACTCAGACAGCCATAATATGTATTATTAATGATCTTTAAGTTTGGTTAAAATGTTATTAAGAGGTATGATTTGCAGGACGTGTTCGTTTGCTATTGTCCAAGGGCCATTCCTGCTACAGACCTCGTCGTGATGGAGAGAGGAAACGCAAGTCTGTGAGGGGTTGCATTGTTGATTCCAACTTGAGTGTTTTGGCCTTAGTGATAACTAAAAAAGGAGAACAGGTAAATTAATAAACCTTATTTCTGACACCACAGTTTTATTTGTCTCATTGAATTATTTGTCAATGTAGATTTTTCACACTGTGGAGAGTAAAGCTGGAGGCTTACCTCATTACACATCTTTGTGTAATGAAATTATTGCTAGCTACAAAACTTTGATTTCTTAGACTTTTGTACTTAGTAGATCTATTGTGTAAATTTTTTAATGCTAAACCAACAGGAAATTCCCGGTTTGACTGACAACTCCATCCCCAGACGCTTGGGACCTAAGAGAGCCTCCAAGATCAGAAAACTTTTCAATCTTACCAAGGAAGATGATGTAAGACAGTATGTTATCAAACGTACATTGCCAGGGAAGGATGGAAAGAAACGCCATAAGGCACCAAAGATCCAGAGATTGATTACTCCTGTGACTCTGCAGGTGAGATTTTTAATTCAATAACGAATTGTTACAAAAAACTACTTGCATTTAATATCCACAGCCAGGCAGTGTTCAAATGAGTTATCATTTGAAGACGTTCGTGTGTGTGGTATAGTGATGCCTAGTTGATTTGGGAAAATTGTTTTTACATTATTCCTAATGGACTAGGGTACAGCACTCATAATATGAATTGGACTTAGAATAACTACTTTATGCATAAATTGGTAATCAGCTTTTACTGTTAAGATTTTGATTTAACAATTATGAGCTAGATAATTGTTCTAAGTGGGGTGCTAATTTTGTGAGAGGATCTAACTAACCTGTTAACAAATATTTCAGTCAAAAATAACTTCAGATAGGGTGGGTGTTAAAAAAATTGACAAACTCAATATAGCATGTGAAAGAATCATTTTGCCCTGTGCAATATAGTGTTGAGGTCTTCTCATTCAGCATTATTCAATGTTAATTAATAAGATTATCAAAGCCCACCCACTAACTCCCACATTGGAGAGTTCACAAAGCACGATAGGCCAGATTTTCTTAACTAAATACTTAAAGCTCCCATAATTAAGAGGTTAACTACCACAATCAGGCAGTGTTCAAATGTTTTATCATTTGAGGACGTTCATGTTTGTGGAATAGCAAATCCTAGGTGATTTGGGAAAGTTGTCCTACAATTATTCCTAATGTACTAGGATACAGAAATTGCTATAATTACATGATTAAACCATTTTGTTGATTCCCCAAAAATGTTATGCAATACAATAAAGCCTGTCTAAGACAGAAACTTGTCATCCCAGACACAGAAATATGTTTAACACTGGAACATAATGGTTTTTACATAACGTAAAGTGGTTATTACCTGCCTAAGACTGAGGCTTATTTTTTAATTTCGGACACTTTGGAATGGTATAGTGAAAAGAATCATGTCCTGAAACAGAGGAGTGAAGAATGACTTTACCTCTTATACCTACTGTCAGGTTATCTTTGGTGAACTTTCACCATTGTCAGATTTTAAATTTCACAACTTCATCGCTGTTGCCCCCATCTTTAATGTTGGTCATCTGCTCCTCGTTCAGACTAAAACCTGTCAATGGAAAAATATTTGAAAGAACAGTCAGGTTCATTCTTAAACAGGTTTTACTGAACTTGAATTTGCCCTCTAGCAAGTAATATATATCAAAAAGTTGACAGAAAAAAATTGGCCAGTGCAGATTTCTTAAAAATATAAATTTCATATAGTCGTTCGGTTACTTCTGAGGTGTTAGTAATGTAATGCGTAAAATTGACAATGTATTAAATAATTTGTTAAATACTGAATTTATTTTCATGGTGAATTTTGATTCTTTCTTTGATGAGAAATATCTGAAGTACTTAGTTCATGTTAATCCTTACAGCGCAAGAGACACCGTTTGGCATTGAAGAAACGATATGCTCAAAGGCGTAAGGAACAGGCTGCAGAGTATGCAAAACTGCTTGCCCAGCGCCAGAAGGAAGCTAAGGTTCGCCGTCAAGAAGAGATCAAGAGACGCCGTTCTGCATCTCTCCGTGATTCTAAATCGAGTGCTGGTGGGCAAAAGTAAATTGTATAATAAACCAGATAATAAAATGTTTTGGTAGCACCGTGTTTTGTTACACACTATTTCTTTATTCCTCATATTGCCTTGGTATTCAGATAATTACACTAATTTTGTGATATACTAATTGACACAAACAATTCGTAGGAGAGTTCAGAGAGTGCTTGAGTGCAAATTTACTGTATTTGGTTTTGCCTTTATAGAATTTTAATATCAAGTGTCCCAGAAGTATAGTTTCCACTTCTATAATTCCTCCTTTTGTATTTAGTTAAAATTTCATTCAAAACTTTCGGGATTATAGGCCAAATGCAATTTAATTAAGCTTGCTTCAAATGAAAATTATTTCATTTCTTCAGTGCCACAATTTTTGGTATTCCAGTTCTTAATTTGAGGATCTGAGCAGGCAAGAACGGCATTCTTTCTGTACAAATTGCAATCCACTATAGGGCAAATACTGTTGAAAGTACATTTTGCTGCTTGATAATTTGATATAATTTATCGTAAGCGTAGTAATCCCTTATGGCACCTAGACACTAGTGATGTGTTGTAGAGGAACACAAATGTGATATGGCAAGAGCGCTTTGGCATTTCCGCATATAATACAGTTCATCTATGAAGCATGTCAAAACAAGTCTGGCCTTACTGGTCAGAAATCCCCTTCCTATTGGCATGTCGCCTTGATGAAAATTCCTAATGTGATCTAAGCTTGCAAGTATTAGAATTTTTTTTCTTGTCATTTTAACACAAATTACATGTTGCCAGTTCAGTAATGAACTAGACCTTAGTCTTATTGTTACTCCTTGTCTCGATGGGTTAATGCTAAATGCTCTAGTTTTCACACCTAAGAAAATTTCGTTTTTTATAATGCTACTGCATTCAGAATTCAACATATAATGGGTTAGAGTAGGGACACCAGAATTTACAAAACAAACATTTAATTCTCCCCGTAATGTCACTGTTTTCTGTTTAAGATGTTACATAAAAAATACAAATAAAACCAAGCCTCAATGGTAGCATGTTAATCGACTAAGAGACTAATTCAACAGAATTTCACATTTCATTATTTTGTATTGAATTTTCAAAAAGTAACCCATTTCAACGAACCTGAAACCTTAAAGCATCCTTTACACTGTCTAAATTTAATTTAAAAAAATGTGCAGTTTTTGAGAAAAAATAGCTTCAAGTAAATAAAAATTGTTTGACAATTTTGCAAAAACTGTTTCTTTTTGAAAAATTGAGCATGACATTACTTGAAAAGATTTCTTCAAGAACACATTCCATTAAGAACAAAAATCAATCAATTATAGCAAAACTGATAAAAATTTGAATTTTCTTTTCAATTTTGAAAAATTCTTAATCAAGACCTACACCATTCTCTTGAGTGTCCTTAAGACTATCCTACAGAATTTAATTTAAAAACGTTTGAGCTGTTAAAAAAAAAGGTTAAACAAAGTTTAAAATTGCCTATATTTTAGGCAAAAGTATGCGAAAACTATACAAATTTTCGAAAATCAATTTCAACGAAAATGAGACGTCATTCTCGTAAGGTTGTATCTACGCTGAAGTACCCCCAAAGAAGTGTAACTGAAAGCAAAATCTCCGTTTTTAAGATAAGTTAAAGAAGTTTTATGATGACTTTTTTCTTTTATTCAATTCGTAGTAATTTCGCTTAGTCAATCAAATGTTATTGAATGTATCTTACCTCACCGGGCATTCTGAGGAGAGTTTTATTTAAAAAAGGGGGGGTTGCGAAATTCATCGCAACCGGAAGTACTGGCTTTTGGCCTAGGAGTTATGCTGTTGTCAGCACTTTTTCATGTGTTACGAGATAAAACCACCCTATCTTAATAATTTTGTATCACACACAACCACTAACTATTTGACCTTCAATGTAAACGATCACTTTCAACACGCATTGTTTGCGCGGTTTATGAAAACCTTTTTCCTGCACGGATGAAACCCATGCACCGCGAAACATTACATGTAATTCATAATTAGGTTCTGTCTACTACCGGTTCATCATTGCTTCAATGGTGTAAATTCTTGCTTTCTCGATCTTTCTCCTAGCACTTCTTCTGAAGCCTTTGTTGGAGATAAAAACTTTTTATAAACTAAAATTGTCTAAAACGAAGGTGTCTTTTGCTAATGCTTACACAAGCCTCGATGGAGAGTATTTCGAGACGCGTCAAAATCATAAAATAGTTTCATGGTCATTTCCAGTGACATTTGTGCCAAATTCTTAATGATATTTATGCTGCAAGTTGCAGCGATAAGTCTTTGTTTCAAGTGGGTTTGAAAACATTTTCCTGTCATCTGTAGGGTGGCTTCTAGGAAGCATGGTGTCTGTGACCTCGAGTAGTTTTCCGTCACATGTAAACATTTTGCTCTTGGCTGCCCTCCCATCTTCCCTAAACATGGTGACTTCAGTCTTGTTTGTATTGACCGGCAATTCATTCTCATTCGTCTTTATAAGTAGTTGGGTCAATGACTTTCTGCAATATTCCTCTCGCTCCCAACTGCAATGGCAATGTCATCGGCGTATATAAACACATCTGTTTTGTCAGTTTTCTCAATTTACCTCACAACATTGTAGAGCATTGCTATGAACATTAACGTACTCATTGGGTCTCCTTGCGGTACTTCGGTGATTTGATCTATTAGGTCTGTGACACCTATGATGTGATGACGTTTCTCTGGAAGATGCCATTATTAGCCTCGTGATCCAGGTTTTTATGCTATATTTGTAAGTTTACTTCGCATTTTCGGCTGTTCACGTTATCAAATGCTTTTGACAAATCTATAAAGGCCACATAGTAAAGCTTCCCCTGCGTTTCCTCAAGTTGGTCATGTACTCTTTTCAGTTGGCACTCGGCTGCTATTAGAATTGATCTACTTGGCCTGAATCCAAGTTGTTCATCTGGTAGGGTCTTCTCAACTATTGACTGAAGTGTTTATGTGAGCAGTTTACTTAGTATCTTGTAGGCATTGGATTCCAGGACTATTTCTCTATATGAGTCCGGTGAGCTTGTGTCCCGTTCCTCTTGGTATAATTGCTTCAGGGTTGCTGTTCCTCATTCTTTTAGGTTACTCCCCATTTTAAGACATTAAATATATCCGTCCACACTGGCCGTAGTATTGGCATCGACTGTTTCAGATTTTCATTGCAGAGACCATCTAGGCCAACGTCTTTGTTGTTTTCATGGACTTTGTTCGTCTCACTTCCTCGAGAGTGAATGGTTCACACGGCTCCCATTCGGTTTCACTTGGCTCTGGTCTTCTTTCATCGTGAACGCCCTCGGTTTAGGAGTGGTGCTTCTGTACTGTTAGTGGGTAGTACGAGTAAAGTAGTATTCCGTCATGTGATGAAGTGTTCTTGCTGGTGTCATTTTCTTGTCGGTATGTCTCTATCATCTTGCCATTCGGTTTATAATTTAATGCCATCCGCTGTAGACGTCGTTTGTCCATTCTTTTCACATATTTTCTCCATTTCCTTTGGTAATTGGACCTTTTTTTACTTCTTAGTACTTTTGTCACGAAATTTTCCCATGTGTCTAGGGAAATTCGATGTCTCTATTCGCCTCCTTTTCTATGTATACTACTGTTTTAAGCTTGATGAGTTGTTTGTATTCCCTTTTCTTTTCACAATATTTTCGACTGTCGTTTTCCAAGGGGCGGTGCCAATAAGCACGCAATCCGCGTCTTCTGTGACTCCTTTTTTTGTTTACTGATGTACGTCGTAAACACCTGGAATATCTATAGCGGTTTCCGGCGTGACGAGCGTTTTCGTTAATGTTATGTCCGCGTCTGCCAACGGACTGATTGATATCTTTGTAGAGGCGACGTTAGTTGGTCCTTCCAAATTTCAAGGTGATTAGTTTTATATTCTGTGTCCCTTGCTTTTGTCTATGTGTTGTACGTTTATTTGGAGTCTTGGTATTGAGCTCTGTTTGCTGTATTGTTCTCTCTCGCTTGTCTCCCATATTCTACATATTTCATATTTTTATCTTATTTTCAATAAATTCTTAGGTAGGTTCCAGTGGCTTACAGAAAACTGGGTCGAAAGGGCAGTATTCTTATTCCTTCTGCCCAGAAATCACTGTTTTTACTTGATCAGAATATTCTCTCGGTATTACCAACTTGAAAGACTTGTTGCATCCTTTTACTTGGAGATCGGTGCATTCGAATTCCCCAACTATACTACTTACTTTTAAATATTCCTGCAGGTTTTGTTCGGTTCTTGAGTAGTGCAGTTTGCCGATGTATATCCATGCTTTTCTAGTTGCAGCTTGTTTCCTTTCTTTGATTCACTTATTGCCTCATTTCTTATCTCATATCCCCTATTTGTTTCCATCTTCTTTTGCCGTTTTTTACTTATTAATTCCTCCCATTCCCCGGTCGCTTGGTACTTTTCTCGCTTTTGCTGGTTCTATCTGTCTTTGTCGTATCAAGGTTCTCCTTTTGTTGAATATTAGGTATTGCCAACTAATGAAAATCTAGTGTGAGATTAAATTTATTTCAAAGCAGAAATCTACTTTTGTCCACTTTCATAGAACTCTCGTAACAAAGAGGACAAAAGTCGATTTGAAGCAAGAAATGTTTGATGGTTATTTCAAGTTCAGGATTACATGTTTCGCATATCTTCGTAATTCGCCATTCACACGTTTAAACATTTTCCTATCATTCTCAGATGTTTCGCATAGAAACATTTAGATTGTCCACGTTTGTACTTACATAAACAATCCATTATAGGACATAGCTATCAATAAATAGGTTGTCATGTCTTTATGGCACACTTCTCGAAATATAAATACCCCAGAGCAAAAGTAACTCCACTGGCCAGCTGAACAGTTAACACAGAGCTAGAATCCACAACCAGCAAACAATACGTTGTACAATATGTTGTACTGCATATGTATGTTCCACTGCATGCATGCCATGGTGTTAATTACATAAATGTAGATGTAGTTAATGTATGAATTTTGGAGTTTGTTTGGTGATAAAGTTGAAGTGAAGTCTCATTTCTTTATACATAAATGAAATCTAATGTCGAGGACTCGAAAAAGGTGGAAAAATACAGTATCCTCCGTACATATTCGTCTAGGTTGCACTTAAAAGTAATGCCTTCTTTCCAATATAAAATGAGGGCGTTTAGTCCTTTCTTGTAAAATTTTCCCGGATAGATTATCTTACTTCAAAAAGTGGTCTGGGGAAAAGAGGACTTATGCTACTTCTAAGCACATGGGCTCGATACTAATCGGTGATTTTCATAACTGATGAAAGGGCATGTGGAACCACATGTTTCATATATTTAATTTTATTATAGAGCACTTCCTTTGCATCATCGCTAAGGTCATGATAATATTTACGTCGAACCGTTTTCGAAAAGAAAAGGTAAAGACTTGACGTGTGTTGATAAAATAGGGCTTTTTTAAATTCAATTTGTCTGCGAAATTCCTAGTCAGAGCCTGAGTAAACCATAAGAAAGCAAATATCGCTGTAAATAACAAATACGACAAGACACACGCTCCTTCACAACAGCATAATACAGCCAAAAACAGTGATTCTTGGGACTGGCTTTACGCGCACATAGCAAAGATTGCCACCCAACAGTTTTCCGCCAAACGTTGTGACATCATTTGGACATCTCTATTGGGGCTCTTTTAACGTGGCGTTTTAAGGTCTCTCAGAAAAAGGTACAGAAAAGACAGGTTCCAATCAATTCCAATAGAAAGCCGTTAAAGTAGGAACTGTAGTGACGTTAAGCTCCATATTGGAGACTGCTTTCCTTCTCCCTTTTCTGTGTGTGACCTTCACGCGCCACGTTAAAAGAATTGAAGTATAGCCATCCAGCTGGTGACTGTGGACCAGAGTATTGCAGAGTATTTTCTATTTTGGTGACGGTGTGGACATCGGTGAACGTTGTCTTTGCCTTGATGTTTTAGCTGTTCGAATTACGCGCGTTACAACATTACAATGCAGAAAAAAGCCAAAAAAGCATTTTAAATTGTGATCACAATAGAATTAATTTGCATTATGATCCGTCGGATGTAATTACAAAATTATATTTTAAAATTATTGAAATTTCCACTGTATCGTGAGAAGCGATGAACTATTTGTAGTAACCTTTACACCGAAAATAAAATTATGTAATGTTAGGTCCGGTTAGGTCGGAGGACCAAGGCACACTGAAGTCCGAATTCTGAATTAAATAAGAATATGTAGTCTACCGTGTCCTGTGAATTAGCTTAGAATAGATGTGATTTTGTAGAAGTGCCTTAACGGAAGATTGACACTGCGTTCGTACAAAGTTTGCCTTGAGAGTAGTCTTCATAAGTAATACACCTTCGCGATTTTAAGAGTATATGTTGGTGATACTTCTGAAATTTTGGGAAATTGTGTAGTTTCTGTAATTTTTTGACAATTTCTTTCTACACATTTGCATAACAATGTCCCTTAAAGTTTATTTCGATTTTCTTTCTCCGCCGTCTCGCGCATTACTGATGTTTTTGAAAGCAAACAGAATTCCCTTTGAACCAAAAGAAGTAAAACTAGCTAAAGGTAATTTAAAAAAAAAAAATCTTAATTAGTTAATTTCTAATACAATTCATATTTACAGGAATGTTATTTTGCTTATTATATCACTTTCAAAATGCACAGGTGAACATTTCAATAAAGATTATGCCAACATCCACCCATTTCAGAAAGTACCAGCAATAATTGATGATCAATTCCAACTAATTGAAAGGTACTGAAACTTATGTTCTTTTTTAATTTTTATATAATGATTGCTTTATTTGGTCTTACAAGTAAGCAAAATTTTATTTAGAATTGGATTTCAGCAAGGGAACATTTTTCTACATCTTTATGTTATCTTTGTTTTTTCTTTAGCGTTGCTATATTAAGATATTTATGTCGAGAGAGAAATGTTCCGGAACACTGGTATCCTAAGGATGTTAAAGGTCAAGCAAAAGTAGATGAATATTTGGAATGGCAACATACAAATACAAGAATGTGTGGTATGCTTTTCATGTTAAAGGTAAATAACAATTTGTATTTAACTGAACATTGAATGTTAAGGCATTAAAACTACATTTTAGAATAAAAGGCCTTAAAAACTGAAATAAGTTGAGGAAAACGGCAATACAAGTTAAAATTAAAGAAAAAAAATCACTCTTATTACTGCACTTGTAACTTTTTCTAAAATTATCTGAACAACCTTTCTCTCTATAATGCCAAGGATAGGTGATAACTTTTTAAAAGTTTGTAAGAATCCATCATAACAAAGTCCCTGCGTAATAGAGAATTAATGTTACTCAATGTTACTGCTCAATAGAGAATTACTCTTCACTACTGAACCATATTGGCTAGGGCCATATCATTGTGACCACTTGACCTTTTCTGTATGCATCATTCCACAATTTTTCAGCAATATTTGTTACTGCTGGCTTGGAAGAAACTAACTTTTGAAAGGGTTTTGAGTTCTATTAATGAATTAATTTCTTCTTTTAGAAGAAAACAGAAGAGGAGGGAATATAACTTACAAACACATTGCCTTCGTAGACTTTGAAAACGCATTTGATAGTTTACAACGAGAAACTGTAGGGACAATATTAGAAAATCAAGGCCACCCGAGACTGAGGAAAGTGATGGAGAGTTTATATGCAGAAACAAAAATTGTGATAAAATATGGATTGCAAAACCACAAGAAATCATACTAAACAAAGGAGTAAGACAAGGCTGCCCAAATTTATAATTGTTTTTTTATGTATCCATTAGGGGCCGTCCATAAATTACGTAATGCAAATTTGGAGTACTTTCAATACCCCCTCTCCCCCTTATAATGCACCCATAACGTGTGCTTGAACCCATCCATAATTACATAATGCTTTCAACACAGTTTGCAACACTGTTTTTACTGCCCCTTGTAAATGCAAGAAATGAAAATAAATTATAGCACAGTAAAAACAATTTGTATTTATTTTACTTTGATTGTATAGTAGAGTAATTAATGATAATTAAAGTAGAAATTAGTTGACAATGCTGGCTCCACCTAACAATAAGATTGGGGTAAGATGTGAATAAAGGAAAAATGCTTGAGTGAGAAATGGTTGATCACAAGCTATAAACACACGTTGTGGATGATGCAAGTGTGAGAGTGTACAGCACCAATTTAAATAGATACTAGAATATACTTCATATTAGTTTTGAATATTTTCTTCCTGATATTACAAATTCAACAACAACAACAACAACAAAAATCCATTTATTGTAACAATTTACAACTAATAACTTCCATTTATTTATGTTTAAAAAATTAATTAGTTAATATTTTAATGTGTTAGTTCAGGACCCTAAAAAGGAATTATTTCAGCAAACAGTGCAATTAAAAAAAAAAAAAAATGTTCAGAAAAACGTAATGTTATGTACACTTAACTAATACTCCTCTACTTTTTTGTAACACTGCCTTAGACCTCCTAACCCCTCTTTAGCGTTATGTACTTTATGGACAACCCTTTTACATCATCCAAAACTGGAAACAAAATAACAATGCAGGTATAAAATAAACCAAAGAAATTATTTTAAATATTTTATTTAATCAAATTACGCTGTACTAGTATAAGAGACAGACGATGACAACAATCTGTACACCACTTCCATCAGATCTGTAAAATACATTGCGTTCCGATGTCTAGAGAGAAATCAAAAGTAATGGCATTTTGGGACCATAAAAGACAACAGTCCAAGATAGTCATAATAACAAAATTTTAGAACAAGTCTCTTCCTTTACTTGCTTAAGAGTGTTTATTAAATGACTGCAAGGATAGAGACCTAGAAAACAAATGTTTGAGGTTCCAAACAGTATGTGGGACTATTCACAACACCCTAAAAAATAAAGTGAGACAAGGCAAGAAACTCAAATAAAAATATACAAAACTATGGCAATTCCCATGCTTCTCTATGGGTGCCTACGAAGAGAGTGTTGGAAAGAACAGGCAAGTGAAATGAGATTTTTGCGCAAAACTGAAAGGTGTTCAAGAGAGGAAAGGTTCGTAAATGGAAACATAAGAAAAGAAAAGAATTAAAAGTAGAACCAATAAACACTAGGATGTAAGAATATAGAGGCAAATGGTTACAATATATTGGAAGAAGGGAAGATAGCATACTTCCAAAAGCAGCTTTCTACTTTGCTCTAAAAAGGAGAGACGAGGGGAAGACTGAGGAGAAGATGGAAGGAGACTCTGTGAAGACTGAGCAGGCAGCTGCCTAAACCGTGGAGTATAGGAGAAGAAGAAAAATAATTTCTTGTTTTTCCTTTGGACACAGGCACTGTGGCCATGTCATCTCTAGACATTGACAAAATGATTCAGTAAAGATAAAGTTATAAAAATATATAATTTACTACAAGTACAAAAATAAAAAAAAAAGAATAAAAAGCAACTCTTTTTACAAAAACTCCACAAGAAAAGTATGCAAATTTTCACTCTTATAACCAATGTGGCCTCCCAAAGGTCCAATGTTGCCAGATACTCATGGAAGAGTTGCTGATGAAAAACAAAGAAACCTTTTTTTTAAAGATCTATGAAATTTTGCTGGTGGTCACAATAATATGGCCAGGGACAATACACAATTTCCAAGTTCAGGTTCTGTTTTCAGACCATGAAACCAAATTTTCCAAATTACATTGAAGAGCCAGATAGTTATTTCATGATTTCATTTCCAAAAATTGCTTCAAATCATCATCATAATACATAAAAAATGATTAATTTGGAAATACTTATTTCAGATTATTAACAAAACTGGTAAATAATAAAGGGCCAAGGTGTACCTCCCTTAGGAATGCCGTTGCTAACCTTTATATTCATAGTTAAAAAACATTTATTAGTAATAGTGTAAGCTCTTGTTATTCAAATAGTTTTCAAGCCAGGTATTCCAAAATTAAGCCCTATTCAATTTCTTCAACATAAAACGTTTCAAAAGCTTTTGAGAAATCAATGTAAATTATACCAACCAGTGAATTTAATAAATTTTTAAGTAAATTAATTTAAATGTTAATAATTTGGTAATTATTGATGAGTGGTATCAAAAAACCGTGTTCCTGATTAATAAGTAGTCTATTCAAAATTAGTGTTAATTTGTCACTTATTAATGACCTGAATAACTTTAGTATAATGCACCATTTAGAAATATTGTTAGTTCAGGGTGATTGATTTCTGGAAAAACTGGGATATTGAAATTCTGAAATTATAAAGGAAAATGGAGGGAAGTGGCTGATCAAATTCAAAAATGTGCATTTGACTTAAGTCATATTTCAAAATATTTTTATTATTAGTTACCACTACTTCCTTAATTAAATGTAATGTGGTAATTATCAGTCATTTTTTTATTAACACCACCACTCATCTTATAAAATCCATTAAGTTTTAAACATTTAAAATCAATTGTTGACTCTTTATTATTCAAAGATCTAACATCCTTAGGAAAATTTTTCAATAACGTATTATAAGAAAACACTATTTTTAAACTGAATCATTGTTATTATAAAATTTGAAGCTTACAATCATTTAAAATTTAACTAAACAAATATTTCTTTGTTGTGTAGAAGAATTGGAAAATTCTTATTTTGGAACAGAATCATTGTTTAAAACTTCTTTATTCATTTCATTTTGAAGCCCCTTTAATAATTGTACTCAATTGTATAGATGTTTAAAGGAAGAGACATGAGGTGTATGTAGAGAAAACAGATTGAGGCAATCACTGGACACTGTAGTTTTGTTTGTTGGTTCATTATCCTTATGAATGGCAGCTTCATTTCCTTATCAGTGGAGAGGAACCTTCATTCAGTAATTTGGTATACATGTAAAATATTGTTGTTTTAATCAAGAAATTTTGTCCTTTTTGTTTTAGTGGGTGTACCCATCAACAACTGGAAAAGCACCTAAAGCAAAAGAAGTTGCACACTGGGAAAAATTAATGAATGAGGCTTTGGATAAAATCGAATATATTTGGCTTAAAGACAAACCTTACTTAACAGGCGATAGAATCAGCATAGCTGATTTACTGGGTGTTACTGAACTTGAACAAACAAGTATGTATGGTGATTTTTACAAATACTTCATTGTGGTTATATAACATATGTAATTATCTGTTCTTACTTTTTCAGATCTTCTTCTTCAGTAAATTTCATTTTATAAAGGGAAATTTTGATGTAATTTTTCTCACTAAAAAAAAAGGAAATTTCAAAATTTTGAAGTATCAAAGCATGTTTCAAAATTAAATAAATGAAACTCGTTCCAAACATTTTTACTCATCATCACTCTTTCTTTTGTTGTTGTTGTTGTTGTTGTTGTTGTTGTTATTATTGTTGTTGTTGTTGTTGTTGTTGTTGTTGTTGTGTGTGTGTTTTGTTTATGTTTGTTTGTTTGTAATCTTTGTATTTGTATGCATATGTGAGTCATAAAACAGATAATTTTCAATTATTTTCTCATATAGCAACAAATAATTGTAATTTGTGAGTTTCAAAGTAATTAAGGGGTTAAAAGTAGTTAGATAAGTATTAACAAGAGTTATAATTGGGGGGATTTTATTAAACTAAAATATTGGCAAAAAGTGATCAATAAAATGCTCTTAAAATGTTTTAAAATTCCCTAAAAGCAAAGAAAAATGACTTTAAAAAATTGATCAAAACTAGTCCAGATGAACAACACAAGCTCTTGGTTTTAAATTACTGACGTAATTGAGGATTCTTCTTCTTTTGCGTGAGCTAGTGTCTGAAATGAACTAAACTTCTGGTTTGGACTGTTCTTTACCAGGAAATTTCAATCTTAGAAATCAGCTGAATTGACAATGGTGCTGACTCACAGGAACCTGAAATTACATATGGCTGATATTACTAGTTCTGGGCAAAGAAAGCGAATAGGCTACTCAGGAATTCTGTGGAGAACATTTGTTTCATCTCTTAAATATTATTTGAAGCAAGTGCTAAAAAAATGAGAAATACAAGGAGAATTACCCTGAGAGAGAACAAATCTCCCTGATGCTTTCCGGCTTTCAATTTAATTTCTTTATAATTTCCTGATTTATTTTCCATCAGACCAATCAAAAAAATAGGAAGTGAAAGAAATGTTTCAAAGTTTGCATGACATTATTATTATTATTATTATTATTATTATTATTATTATTATTATTATTATTATTATTATTAGCTGAACCTATGCACAAATTTAGTGCACTTAGAGGATACTGAAATACTGTAATTACTAAACCTATATTCAATTCTTAAATGGTAACAAAGTTTTAAATAAAGTATTTTGAGAAGGATCACCTTTAACACAATAATTGATTTTTACTTCCTCGTATACATATGTCTGTATATAAAATGTTTTCTCATGAGGGAAAATGTCTGGTTTTCAAATGTCACTAGACCTCACTTTGATGGTACTTTTATTCATCATTTAACTATTTAAATTTATTGTTGAAAGGTGGAGAAGATATTTATGAGATCAAGAAAATGTGCCCAGATTGTAATTTTTCCTCCACATGCCACTTCCAGATTTGTTCTTTGACAAAATAAATCATAAGGAGTCAAAGTATTCATAGTGTATTCTAGTTTATGAAATTTCTGTTCTAGGAATTGTTGGTTACAATCCTTACAGTAATCGAGCAGCCCTCACTGCTTGGTTGGAGAGGATTAAGGGAGACACCAATCCTTATTTTGGAGAAGTTCATGGCAAATTACATCACTTGGTAGACAAATACAAAGGCGTCCCTCCTGCAAGGTCCTTTTCCACTATTATCAAGATGACAATGTTCAGATTTTTTAAGAAGTAGAAATATTTTATAAGCAATGTAAATAATTAGATTTTTTTGTAATAAAGTGACTTTTTGCCCATTTGTCCTGAGACTGAATTGTGCATATTCAAGATCATGTCAAGAATCACAATTATACAAAAACAGTGATATTTCATTTTTATTACATCCAAAAAATGCATTAAATAAAAGTAATCTGTGAAGGAATATGAATGTACATAAAAAATTAACAAGTAGTATTAAATTATTAATAATATTAAACTAATGGAAGCACACATTCTTTGGAAATATTATTGAAATATTTATATAAATAAACAAATGTTTATATTTGAAAAATTTAATGAAAATTTGGCTCTTATCCCTTATTGCACCCAGCAAGAACAAACTACCCATCCTTAGAAAACAGAACTATGAACATACTGTTTTAGAGAAGCTTTTCATACACTGTGGGCAAAATCAATATTGTGGATTCATTAACATTGTGCACTTTTGAATTCAATAAAACTTTTCATTTTGGTTTCAATAAAAAATCAAATTATTTGCATAGAAAACAAAGAAAAGGTGGATTTATATTATTACTGTAAATAGTAATAATAATGGAAATTCTGAATTCAGATTTAGGTATTGGGACAGATTTTAACTGTGGATAAATTGAAACAAAATGTTGAAGGCTTTTGATGAAAAACTTTCATTAACGTGATGAGGTATCATATACAAAGAAATTGCTTACAATCAACCCTCCTAATAAACTTCTGAGCGTGCATGAAAATTGTGAAAAAATGTAATCCTCTCTGAGAAAAGTAAATTTAGATAGTATTGTTGAACAATGTGTTCAAATGCAAGAAATACTGAATTAGCAATAAGCTTCTCCAAATTTTGGCTTTTTGTATTATCACACGGCAAAACTGCAATATTTCAAAATCACCAAGAAGTTGTGGCCATCAAATACAGGATAATCTATATAATATGACTGGCTTTACCATCTTAAAAGATCCGTGACCTCTTAAAAGAGGGAATACTTTTACATAAATCTTACAGGAAAATCAATTCATTTCATGACAAAATGGCCATTAATGGAAGTGACTGCTTATTCGGGCTGACCATTTCAGCAGGCATTTCTTCTTCTCCTTCTTCTTACTTTTATTTTAGGCTAGAGCCTGTTTCTTTACAAAGGATACTTCATTAAAAATTTTAAAAAAACTTATACATTACATTTATGTAGTCATATTTGTTAATTGGCACTATATTCATGCTTCCTTGTTTCACAAAATGTCTTTCCATCTAGTTCTTGGACGTCCTACACTTCTCCTTCCTTCCGGTCTTCTATCTCTAGTCACTTTCACCAGTTTGTCTTCTTCCATTCTGTCTATGTGTTCGTTCCATGTCTTTCTTCTTTCTCGAACCCAGTCTGAGATTATAACTATTTGGCAAGTTTGTCTTATATTAATATGAGGTTCTTTATCCATTATCGTTTTATTTGTAATTTTTCTCAGCACCCGCATTTCCGACACTTCCATCATTTGGCATTTTTTTTTGAGTCTGCTCTCGTTTCAGCTGTATATGACAATACTGGTCTAATTACTGCCTTACATATTCTAATTTTAGTGTCTTTTCTTAGGTATTGATTTTGCCATATTGAGTGGTTGAGACAGCCTGCTATTCTATTTGCTTTAATGCTTTGTTCATTAGCCTCTTTTATAGATCTGCCATCTCTAGTTATTGTTATGCCTAGTTACTGTATTTCCATCACTTGCTCTATTAGGTATTCGTTTATAGCTAGTTTGCATCTCAATGGCTCTTTCGAGATTGTTATGCATTTAGTTTTTTGTGTGGATATCCTCATGTTGAATGAGTGGCGTGTCTTGTAGAATTCAAATAGGAGGCGTTGTAAATCATCTTCGCTTTCGGCAATTAAGACTGTATCATCTGCATAACAAATTGAGTTTATGTTATAAGAGCCGAAGTAATATCCTTTTTTGTTCGAATTATTGTTTAGGATGTGTTTCATTACCAGGTTGAAGAGTATTGGGCTGAGGGAGTCTCCTTGTCTTATTCCTTGACCTGTTGTTATGGTTTGGGATATTTGTTTGTTATGTTTTATTTTCATTCTGGTGTTCATATTTAAATTTTCTGTCTTTAATAATCTTGCTATATCTACAAGGGTACGCTGTCAAATGCTTTCTGTATGTCTATGAAACACATATATGCAGGTTTGTCGAATTCCAGGGATTTCTCAACAATTTGTCGTATAATGCAGATCGCGTCATTACATGATCTTCCTCTTCTGAATTATTGCTGTTCTTCTTTCCATTCTATCAAGTTTTCTATTACTTGTGTGATAGTTTTTGTTGTTAGTTTAAGCGTTGTGTTCAGAAGGTTAATTCCTCTATAATTGTTTGGGTCTAGCCTGTCCCCTTTTTTAAACAAGGGGATTAGAACGCTCGTTTTCCATTCCTCTGGTATTTTACTCTGCCTATATATGTTTTGTAATAGTTTTACTAATTCTTTATGTAATGATTGCCCCCGTATTTTAATAGTTTGTTATATATGCCATCCTATGCGGGTGATTTCCTATTTTTTAATTTGGGTATCGTTTGTATAATCTGTTCTTCTGAGATCTCATAGTCTTGTGTTAGTGTGTCGGCTATATATACTGGAGCCTCGTTATTGTGAAATAGCTAACTAAAATATTCCACCCATTCTGTGTTATTGATTTTTGTTGTGCTTATCAACTCATTTGTTTCAGAGCATGTATTTCTTATGAAACGCCATGTCTGTTTTTGCAGGCCGTAAAAGTCGTGTTCCATTCTTGCAGTCAATGATTCCCAATAATTTTGTTTTATTTTCCTGAACTTTATATTTACTTGATTTCTTATAACTTTGTATTCTTCATAGTCTTGTGATAATTTAGTCTGTATTTGAGAAATGCTTGGAGTTTCTCCCTAGTTATTTCTTTAACCTCTTCTGTATACCATGGTATATTCCGCCTTTGTTTCTGTTGACTTTTCTGTTAATTTTTCTTAATGCTTCCTCCGCTGACTTGAGTATATTAGTTTTTATTTTCTCCCAGGCTGTCTCAATATCATCTTCTCCAATTCTGTTGTAATTGATTCTTTTGTCTAAGCGATCTCTATAAAGTTTTTGTGTTGACCCATCTTGAAGGGATTGGATATTAATTTTTGATATTGTATCCCTGGGTATTGTTTTTTCCCGTTTAAGTGTCATTCTTAATTTGGCTAGCACCATATTATGGTCACTTCCAATATCTGTGCTTGTTACGCTTCTTATATCTAAGATGTTTGATGGGTGACACATTCTATTCGTTATCACATAATCTATTATGGTTCGGTGTCCCCTATTATTTTCCCATGTGTATTTATGTTGATCCTTGTGATCGAAGAAGGTATTATGTGTTCTTAATTCATTATCCAAGCAGTAGTCGATGAGCAGTTCTCCATTTTCATTTAGGTGCGTTTCGTTGAATCTGTTTTTTATGCCAGGGATAACATCATTTCCATTCTTGCGTTAAAGTCACCTGCTATTACAGTTGTCTCCTCTGGATTTGTCTGGTGTATAACTTCTTGTAGGTTCTCGTAGAACATTTGTCTTTCGTGTGTAGGCTTGTTTCGGAGTCATAGACTTGAGATTGTGTGGATTGATTTTGTTTTAGATCTTAATTTCATTGTAACAATTCTTTCTGATATGTACTTGGAGTCTATTATCTTATCGAGATGTTTATTGTTTATTATGATTGCTGCTCTTTCCTTTGCTCTTGAGAATTTTTGTACTCCACTATAGATAAGTGTGTAATTGTTTAATTGTGTTATGCCTCTACCTTTTTTTTTTCGTTTCTGAAAGGCAGCATAGATTTACGTTGTGTCTATATAATTCCATTAGAATTTCATGATATCTTCTGTTCCATGATCTAATATTCCATGTTCCTAGTCTCAGTATGTTTCCTTTTTTCCATTTCGATGTCCTTGTTCATGCCATGTTCGTCTTATTAATCGTATTCCGAGACTTATCCTTTATTCTATGAGCATTTCTATCCTTTTTACCCTGGGCAGGTCGCTGGCTTCACCCGGGAACCCTCCTCCTTTATCTGGGCTTGGGACCGGCAAGCATTGCTGAGTGGGTGCTAACCGCAGGCGGAGATTGCTGGGTGGCAGGTTTTTTTGTATATAATACCTCATCAATTTAGTGAAGGTTTTTCATCAAAAGCCTTCAACATTTTGTTAACGTTTATATTTGTCCCAATACCTAAATCTGAATTCAGAATTTCCACATCCTTTGGCAAGTCACTTTCAAGCTTCTTTTTCACTTAACACAACTGACTTTTTCACAGGAATAGACACAAGTGTCTTGTAGAGACTTGAGATCGTTTCATGATGAACGTAGGTGTGAAAGGACATTTTCTATTTCAACATGTATAGTGAAGTGTCAACTGAGCCACAAAAGTTTTAGCATTCCATTGCTTGGCAACATATATTGTAGGATAAATAATTTTTGTCAGAGGTGGAATTTCGAATCTTTTATTGGGTGGGGGGGGGGGCAAATTTGTGCACTATTATAAATATGAAATTATTCATTTATATTAATGCTTTAATTTCATTGTGCTGCAATAATATGTATTTTTTTCCTCAAATAGATCATTGCATGCTTAG
Organism: Gryllus bimaculatus; assembly: GCA_017312745.1. Taxonomy (NCBI): domain Eukaryota; kingdom Metazoa; phylum Arthropoda; class Insecta; order Orthoptera; family Gryllidae; genus Gryllus; species Gryllus bimaculatus. Next base: position 3,425,848 of record BOPP01000051.1, on the reverse strand, counting down.
TGAAGGTTTCAATTTTAGAAGATGCCATTTCATTTTTTCTGTGAAGTGGCTTGCTTTCCTCATGTGAAGTATGATAAGGAGTAAGAGCTAAAACAATTGCTGGAGAAAAAAATTATTTTCTTCTTTTATTAATCAAAATTTTACCACAATGACTTGGGAACGAATAGGCAGAAGTTTTTGTCTTGATTTAGAGGTTGAAAATTAATTGTTTCATAAAACAGTGGTCCTTTTAGATTTATTATTAGATTTGAAAATTTATTATTTTTTCCAAAATATTCATGAAAATGGTTTTCAATATTAAAAATATGTATAGTGCATTGAACAGTATTATTTTTTCAAGATCTATTTGGATTACAGTATAAAAATTGAAGAAATTTGCTAGCAAAATTGTTGATTGTAACTAAATCTTTTAGTATCTAATTAAATTAAAATCATAATTATTTATCAAAACAATACTATTAAAACTTTTTTCAGGACTGATGCTTAACTATTGAATGCTGACCAATTTTTATTTCACTTGGTGATTCTACGATGAAGACTGAGATGCCATGTTACGAAGATTTAAACTATAAGTACTGATACCAATTAAACTTTTAAGATTGAATATAATATTGAAGTGAAGGTAAAAATTGTTCAGACGGTTGAATTTGCTTAAATTATTATCTGTAAAATCTATAATTGATTGTTGATATGTATATTTTTAAGACATTTACTGATATAATTATGATTGAATGTAATATAATGAAATACAACATAGTGGAAACTTCATAATTTTTAATAATAAAACACCAAAAGTTTTATTTGGTTTTTCTGCTTTATGATTGTCAATATTTAAGTTTGTTGAATTGCTATTTTATGAATGATGATGATTAAGGTTTAAGGACGCTTAAACAGCTAAGGTCATTGGCACATATGTCAAATTTTTATTTTTATTTTTATTTTCAGAGCAATACACAGTGCCAGACTGCGAGGTAAAAGGTACATAAAACTGAATATAAACATGTTCAATTATTTAAAAGGGTTGGCTGAAAAGAGCGAGATAAACACTTTAAAATCTCAAATTTCAACCAAATAATTGGCATAATCCTCTTCTCTCAGATAATGCTGTAAATGTCAGTCTCTTGTAAGATGCTATAAGCTTGCAGAGAGAAGATTCGTAATTTCCAAGTATCTGTGCTGGAGAGCTAGCAAGGCGAAGCCTTCGCCGGCTATCTCTTACCTTAGAACAGTGCAGGAGAACATGCTCCATGGAAAGATCCGTATCGCATCTATCGCAAGTAGGGATGGGTCACCGCGGAGATGTCCGTGTGAGAAATGACAGTGACCAATCCGAAGGCGTGTCAGAATTATCTCGTCGCGTCTTGACCCACGATATGAAGAGGACCAAGGCTTAACGGAATTCTTGATTCTCGTGAGTTAAAAGTCTGTGTTCTGCCACTCTATTTGCCATGCGCTGTGAATACTTTTGATAAACAGCTTAGTATCGTTTGTTGGGATTGTGAGGATGTCTACCTCAGTTTTCTTTGTGGGGAGCTTTGCTGCCTGGTCAGCAAATTCGTTCCCTATTATCCCAACGTGACCTGGCGGATCCAACAAAAAACTCAATTATAACGACGAAACAGTAAATTATGGATTAGATATTGGATGATTATTGTCAGAGAGTCACAAGGAGAGAAACAGGAGATAGATTCGAGCAAGCTTTTTGAATCACTGCAGATCACAGCTTCTTTTAATGTCATCGATTCAGCGAACTTAAGTGCCTCCAAGAACGCATATTTTTCTGCTGTATAAGCGCTGCACGAAGAGTAGTCAAAGACTCCGCATGGGACTGTGGCAGTAGAATGCACACCGTACATTACCATTCTGGGAGGAACCATCGGTGTATATGAAGGTATAGCCGGGATACATGGATTTCGTCTCCTGAAATTCCTGGGGGGAATTTAGAATTTGGGGAAGTGTGATAATCTCAGGTCTGTTTTATGGCTGATAATATCGCAGCCTATTACAATATCTCGCCTTCGGCTCTGGGATGATTCAGCAGCCTCAGCCAAGAGGCATTCGATGCGATTCGTGCGCGAGGCGCCTGTGCTGGTCCATATACCGGCATTGTGTATGGTATTCAATGAACGGAGGGTCGATGGAGACGCTGACCCATACACAATACACCCGTAATCCACGACAGGACGGATGATAGTCCTATATAGACGCAAAAGACATACTCTGCGTCTCATGATCTACCAGTAAGGGTACGAAGGAAGATCAATACAGGTACTCAGCGTCTCTTCAAGTTCTGAATGTGCTTTCGCCACGTTAAACTTTTGTCGAATGTCATGCCAAGGAAAGTGGCAGATTTGACGAAGGGAAGTCGATGACTCCCCCACAATCAGGATGATTATGGAGGTGATGTATTCTACCGAAGTGCATGCAAATGGATTTTGAGGGGGAGAACTTGAATCCTGTTTTATCGCTCCATTCTTGCAATTTGTTGAGGACAAGCTGTAACTGCCTCTCAGTAACTTGCATGCTCTTCGAGGAGCTGAATATACCAAAGTCGTCAACGAAGAGCGATGCTTTCACAGGCTCTCGATACTGATACGATACTATTGATAGCAACGGCAGAGTGACACTCAAAATTGATCCCTGGGGAACACCGTTTTCTAATTGGTGACTTGAGAATAATGTGTCACCAAAACGGACGCGGAAAGATCTTGATGAAAGAAACTACTATAAACGAAGGGAGTCGTCCCCTAAGGACCCAAGAATACAAGGTGCGAAGAATGCTGCACCTCCAGGTGGTGTCATACGCTTTCTCCATGTCGAAAAAAATACTACCAGGTGTCGTAGCACGAAAGGAGTGGAGATATGAGTGGCAAGGGAGGCTATTGGAATAACAATGGCTTCACGCCAAATCCTTGCAAAGGAATGTTCATGTCAAATAAAGTTGAAAAAGCGGAGGAGAAAATAACGAGCATTTTTAGGTAGGTGTTTAAGCATTTGATTATGTATCTGGTCTGGTCCTGTAGCAGAATCGTTTGCACAAGCGAGAGCACAGGAAAATTCATCCATGGAGAAAGGATCATTGTAGTCTTCGTCCACGCGAATCTAGAAATCCAGTCTGCAGTTCTCCATTCTTCTTTTAGTTTTCAGAAAGCTAGGAGAGTAGTGTACGGAGCTGGAGATGTGCTCGTAGTGAGAGGCCAATTCTTTAACTATCTTCTGGTGAGGTGAGTAGACTTCCATTTACTAGAAGCCCTGAGACAGACGACGGAGGAAGTCTTCCACCGATCTTTCGAAGTTTTCGCCACATTACTTCAGAGGGCATATGGCAAGAGAATGATGAAATATAGACTCTCCAGGACGGGGCCTTACTTTCCCGTATGGTCAATCTAGTTCTGGCTCGTGATCTATTATATTTGATCAGATTGCCCATGGTTTGGAACCTACAAAGCTTTGCCAAAGCTTGATTCTGATCCCGCACCGCAGTGGCACATTCGGCATTCCACCATGGCACGGGAGGATGTCTTGGGTGACCCGATGACTTCGGGATGGCAATTGAGGCCGCATGGAGAATGGCATCAGTAAAATGGGCAACCATAGCATCAATATCGTTTGGGCAGGTTTCCGATATCCGTATTTTTTCTCGAAAGTTTCCCACTCAGATCTGTGGATTAGCCAGCGAGCGGGACGAGCAACGTTTGGATTGGGAATATCGAAATTGACCAGAATGGAGAAGTGGTCACTGCCATTCAGGTCGCCAAGGTCAGCCCACTCAATAAGGTAGAGGGAGATGAACTACAGAGTCAGAGAAAGTTTAAAGCAACAGAGAAATGTGTGCTTTCGCCAGTATTCAGAAGAATTATGTTCCGGTTATCAATAATATTTTCAAATATATTGCCTCTCGAACAGATCCTAGTGCTACCTCAGACGGGATTGTGGGCATTGAAGTCTCCCACAATAAGAAAAGAAGCGTACATCTGCGATAACTTATCTTCAAGTTCCTCTTGCGACACGACTTGGTATTGATAGTTATTGATATAGTGCGGAAGTTCACACAAATGCAAGATGTCTGAAGAATGGTTGGTATGTTTATTTCTTTGGACGCCAGGGAGTCTGTGACTAATGTAATGACTCCGCTATGTGCCCGGAGGGCATCATCAATGTCTTGCCTATAGCCGCAAAAGCCACTGAGAGAGGTAATGCTCGGGAAGATGTGTTTTCTGCAGGCAGATGACAACGGGTGTATGCAGAAACGTTATCAGCTTTAATTAATCTAAACGGGTGCGGAAGTCATTCAGATTCCACGAGAAGAGAGCCATAACTTTAAGATGTCAAGTTTCTTCTAAAGGGAATTTTTCTTCCCATTTTTTCGTTTATGCCTCTGTTGCCCGTAGGGGCAACTGTCTACCCCGGCTGAAGTTTCCTCCGAGGCAGATTCCTCCTGAGCACTGCTCGACGGGCTAAGAGATCGCGCAGAGCGAGTCTCAAGAGTCGGGGTAGGTGATCGGAGTTTGAAGGAACGATCTTTTAAGGAACGTTTGAAGGAACGACTTTTTAAGTTTGTCTGAGCCAGAAGGCCGAGTGACATCGGTCTTGATGCGCGGATGCGTCCAACTTCGTTTTGTGCGGTTTTTTTCGAGAACTCACATTTGGATGGAACTATAATCTTCCCGCCTTGCAGAGGCGATGTTCCTAACTTCTCTGTCACTCTGATCTTTTGAATCTCCCTCAGATATGTAGGGCACCTGTTCGGGTTGGTCTCCTTCGCAGTTAACACAACGAAGTGGGCAAGGCACAGGGATCCGCATCCGAATCGTTCGTAGATTTGCCGCAAACAGGGCTGACCACTGACACTTGAATCAGCACATGGGGTTTGGCACATACTACCGCACTTGGAAATTGTAAAAACCACAACTAATCCTCTCTGGGAGAGAGGGGAGATTAAACGTCAAGAACAGTGAGGGAGTAGGGATCTCTCTCCCATTCTCCTTCCTCTTGATCTTAATCACCTCCGTTACGCCCTGACTCTTGAAGAAAGACAGAAGTTCCTCCTCACTTTCGGACGCAAAGCCATCGTGATTCACCACTACCTTACATAGGGTAGGGGTAGGGTGAGTGATCACGTCCCACCTTGAGGCTGGCAATCTGCTTTGTTTTCGAGATTTTTTCGATTTTCTTATCGAAGCGTGCTTCGAAAAGAATGGTACTATTCCTCGTGACGTACCACCGCTTGGAGTTTACCGAAACTGTCCTCAAGGGCTCGGGCGGGACGAACCTCACTTGTTAAACATTTTCCCTTCTTGCATGCACGCCATCAACAGGAAACGTGGCTTCTTTGATTTATCTTCCTCCCGAAGGAAGAAACTACACAAATCCACTGTTTTCTCAAAACATCGCCTCTTTCTTCCAAAGGGCAAGGGGTTTGTTTTATGCTCCATAGAATTGATATTCGTTTCCGTGCTCCGTACCAACCACGGAGTCCAACAAGGGGACCCCCACTGGGGTGCCAGGGTAGATACGAAGATATGGTGGGAAGATGTCACAGCGCTGCCCCGCCGTGGATCCTTCCGCCCACCCTGGAGTTCAGTACAAGACCTAGTCCTAGCCGAGTGGGTTAGCTCCCAACTGCCCGTCTAGAGGAGTCCGAGGCCAAAGCAAGTGTGTTGGAAACCTACAAGGAATGCTCCCCAAAATACGTAAACAACGTACCCATAGGTGCAAGGCAGAAAGTAGCACAAGGAGTAGTTTGGAAACAAGCACGTCCCTCAACCGCCAGGACACACCTTCCCTCCGACACGTGTCGCCATACACAGCAAACACATGGGTGGGCGTTCTGCATACGGGGGGGGGCAGTGAAATAGATGATGGGGGTAGAAGAAAAGAGACAGGATTTTATAAAAAAACGAGAATGAACGATGGTCAGGACGTGGCCCGACACACTTCGACGGATATTTTATGGAAAGACACTTAATTTCCTTGTCATTCTGGAGAAAATAGCCTTTTCAATAATATTAATTCAGTAGTTTGGGAACTTCTCTTTAAGTCATAAAATTGAGGTTTTATGTTAATGAACCTCTTGAAATATTTACTTACTGACTTGACTTAATTAAGAATTTCATTGGTAAAATTACTTATATTTTTCTTTTTATTTATGGTGGCTTTATAACAACACGTCATCAGTGACCTCCATTGGGATTAACAACTAAACAATTGACATTACAATGACAACTAAAACAATTGTACTATTACATTCATCTTTTTCATCATACTTCACTTCATGTGTCAATAACAAATGTAATGTAAAATGAGATAATACGTAAAGGTGTTCATCCGCGTATATCTGCATCAGAGGGTTAATTCCGTGTGACCAGTTAATTGCATCGACACCCGAAAATCTGTTATAAGGGTGTGCAGTCCGTTCTTACGACTTCTAAAGGTGTACGGGATAAAACCTCTGACGATTCACGCACCGATTTGGCGACCCCCGTTTCTTGCGTGGACGCAATTGGCCGCAGACGCAATTGGTGCGGCCCGGGTCCTTCTTGCTGCATACGTCTTGCTACACTTCGACGGTGTTTTGGAAGACCTCATCCACCGCGAACGACCGGTAACTGGCCAGATCGTGTAATCCACCGAAGTGAGGTAACATCATCATTATCATTCCGACCGAAGTTCACGCAGAAGCCCAAAATTGAATAACACTAGTGTTGCAGAATGGCACAATTTTTGTATTTCCTTTGGTCCCGCTATTCGAACTTGACACATAGCCTGCTGACATCTATCGCCGGCCAAAGCACATTTTTTTAAAAAATTCTCAATTTTTCATTTTCGTAACAGTAGAACGGAAATATTATTTTAAGAATATTAAAGAAAAATAAAACCTAGTCCTTAATGGCAATTTTCTTTAAAAAAAATTCGGAGCCTTTTGTAAAAAACTGGCGTTTAAGCGCTACTGTAAATTCGGAATTTGAACTTCCTTTTCATAGAAAACTTTTTAGATATCGAAAAACTTCATTTAAAGTCATATGAAGTACATTAACTCGCAAATACAATAGTGTTTACAAATTGCTGGAATTGTACATAATAACGGCGTGAAATATTTTCACAGAAATTATATGTGTAACTTTTTGAAAAACAACAACAAAAAAACAAAAAATACCCCAAAATTAACTTCGTCATATTACAGAGTGTAACTAGCACTACCCGGTCGAAAAGTTTGGAGAAAAAATTTGGAGCCATTTTTGAGAAAATGGGGGTTTGATCATTCCTGAAAATGCGTAACCTTGAACTAGTTTCCACAGAAAACTGTTCATTTTTCGAGAAACGTTATTTGACATTATGTACAGCACATATACTCATAAATATAATCATAGAAACAAATTGCAGCTAGTATAAATATTAACGACATGAGACACAAGTAAAAAAAATACATTTTTTAATTTTTGAAAAACCGAATGTATGGAGCAATATGTCGTCTATGACATCTCATAGAGTACATTTAGCACTTTCCAAACGGAAATGCTAAGGGGAAAACATTTGGAGCCGTTTTTGAAAAAAGTTTTTGTAATTTTTCAAATATTGCACATATTGCCCGCAATGTTGTGCAAAAACGACTAAAACTTTAAAAAAAATGTACATGACCTTAGTGAAAGAACTCACAATGGAGAACAAATTTTATAAGGAAAAAGACATCAGAAAAATTCTGAAAAAAAATTGAAAATGCCTGAGGGGCTTCATATAAAGTATCCCAAAAATTTAAAGATTTTTTTACAAACTCTCAAAGATTCGACTTGAGCCAGAAGGTCAGGAGTTTCTTCAATTTGGAAAAAATCCTACACATGGTTTAGGCGCTAGTAGTGTTCACAGACACCAAACGGACAGACGGACGTTTTGAAAAAGAAACAAAAAAAAAAACCACTTTTTCGATATCTGGGGACCCCTGCTGAAATCTCGAAATCGAATTTCCGCAGCATTAATTACCTTTTCTATATTACGTATATTACTCCGAATATACGTACGTATACGGGAAAGGAAAATGCAATAGCCACACCCTTCTTTAAAAATTTTCTCAAACCGCACCAGTCCTTCCAAAACAGATTAATACCCCACAATAGAAAAAACACCCAGTCGATATCCTCACCCTTCCAATTCCATCCGTAAACCCTTTACCATAAGAGCGCAACAACTCATAGCCCTAAACCCACAGCAACATTCCACCTTGAACAAAATAACCCGTCCATCACCATCACACTACTCACCTCAATAAAATAAACTTATAACTCTGTCTATCCTAAATAAAATAATATACCTTCTTCACCAAAACTCTCATCAAAATAACCATTCTCTTACAACCAAGATAAAAATAAAATCAGCATCAATCCACCCAATCAATAAGCAAACAATAGTCCTTCCCCTGAAATAAAAATCAATCCCAGCACCGCATCCTCTCCCGGTCTTCGGTATATCCGGAGGAAGGGAAGGATTAAAAAAGAACCACAGTAAAAAAACACATAAGTATTAGAGCCAAATGATGGGCAGCTCACAAAAAAAAAGTCTTGGAGCCTACAATGGAAATAATATCAAGAATTGATGAAGACGGAAAATAATTCATCACTGACTACAATATTAATATGAGATGGAATATATGATGTAGAAGACTTTACAGTAAACGAGATGAAAAAGGCCCTTAGAACATTGCAAAATGGAAAGTCTCCGGGCTCAGATGCAGTGTATATGGAGCTGTTAAAAATAGTCATAGTGTACAGTCTGCCAACTGTACAACAGATGTAGAAGGGAGAGACTGTTAGAAGATTAGAAAAAGTTGTATTTTTAACATAAGGGGATAGAAGCAACGTGGAAATTACAGAGGCATAACTGTGCTCTGAAGTATTGGGCAGCTGTATGAAAAAATACTGATATTTCGCCTTGAAATAGATATTGTACACGTAGAAGAAAAGAGCGGATTTAGAGCAGGACGCTCGTGCACTGATAATATTTTTGGTATCAGATTAGTGGCCGACAACCGGCATGCCCATAATTTAGAAGCTCACCTGGTATTCGTAGATTTAAAAAAAAGCACGAGCGTGTTTCATTATTGTACCATTAGTGTACCATTGAAATTAAAAGGCTCAAGTGGTATGGTCACCTAAACAGAATGAGTGAAGAACGATGGACTCTAAAGCTCTGGAATTGGAAACCAGCGTCAAACAGAAGGTGAGGAAGATCCAGAAGTACATGGAAGGAAGGAGTGGAGAAGCCTATGGCCAGAAGAGGATTGACTGCAGTGACGCAGGATTCGAAAGATTCCTAATGATATAAAACACTCGCAATACCACCATCGTCACGCGGGGCGGAATGCCACTGAATGATATTTCCTGAAGGTTCTTTCATATTACATTTTAATAGTATTTTAAGAGAGAAAACATAATTGGGCTAATTTCAATTACAGTTTGCGGATTGCTTGAAAAAATACATCAATACATTGAAAATACGAATACATTCCTCGCAACACCCGGCAAAAATATGGATTATCAAATAATCAGTTCTAAAAGATTAATTTGCAAAAGCTCGAATGTAAGAAACGAACAAAGAAATATATAATAATATACAATTCTAACTAAACCTAGCATCCAATGACTTCCAAGCGCCTCTCAAATTCATGAAGAGGCGCATTCACAGGAAATTCGTAGTGGGCGACCATGTTTGACTCCAAATTACACAAAAAATACTCATATTATCGAAAAATTCAACAAGTTATTAGATGTTTTTGATTAACACATTTCTTTAAGAAAAAAGCGTAACAATTATAGTTGTAGGAAGATGCAGAAAAAATATTTTTTTCAGTTTTCGAAAAATAAGGGATTTTAACGAACATGATATCTGCATTATTCTATTGGGCGTCCTTTACGCTATGGTCAAAATTTAATCTGTAGGTAAGTAGAGGTATCAATGCGTTAATCCAGTGTTTTTTGAAGAAAGCAAATGGAAACAAGACCAAATGTATCACGGGAAGTGTTAAGACAAGAAAAGTCTTGCATTTGTAACCATTTTATTCTTGAAATTTAATAAAACATCAATTTTGTACATTATTTCCCTTAATTTGAGTCCTTCGCTGTAATTGAATGAGAGAAAGAGAAAAAGAGAGAAAGAAAGAAAGAAAGAGAGAAAATATAAGAACCAATACATTGATAATACTAGACAATAATGATAATTGTAGAATAGAGTAAAAATAGAAGATTACTATTTTCAATAGTAAATTGCAATTGAAATAACAGATTATTTTACATATCCTTTTCATCCATTCCTGTTCGAGAATTTTTCTCGTAGCCCAAAGTTGTAGGAACATTGTATATATTTTATTAATTTCAAGCAAAAATTACCCCAATGCGACTAACTTTTATCCAAATATTGTACATAACCTTTTTTAAGAACATGATTTTTAGAAGGCATTTTGTTAAAGGCAAAATTCAACAATACCTCTTATCTTCAATTTTGTAGTTTTCAAATGACAAGTTTTTGCAGTTTTCGAAAACACGAAGAGTTCAACGAAAACGAGTCTTGCGTCATTCTTTTATGCGTTTCTTGCGCTATCCGAGGGGAAAAAATGTGATCGTTTTTTATAAATTTCAAGCATAAATTACGCAAAAATATCTCAAAACATTGTACATGACCCTTTTTAAACAGACGATGTTTTGGAACAGAATGTTCAAATTTTGCAATTTTCGAAAATACAGTTTGCCTGAAATAAGAATAGCACCAATTAAAATTAAAAATTACCTATTTTGCACCCAAAATTATGCGAAAACTACTCAATTTTTCAAAAAATTGTACGTGACCTTATTTCAAACTGTCTTTGGAAAACAGATTTCATGAAGGAAAAAATCTCCTTCTTTAATATTTTAATTGTAGGTAAGAATCCTTTAGGCTATTCGTCAAAAAATTAATCAAGAATTGTTCCAGGGGCTTCATGTAAAATACCGCTCAAAATTAAAATACCGGTTTCAAATTATTGGGACCGTGACAACAGCCAGACTGATTGGAGTATGTCAGTTTTGGAGAAAAACGGACGGTTAGGCGCTACCGTTGAGCACATACGGACGGACATACATTTTGCTGTCAATCGGATTTTCTGCATGAAGAATCCACAAAACGTGAATTCTGAATTCATGAGTTAAACGAATTAATTTATTACATATAGGAACAAGGTTTATCCACGTTTTCTTTACCAGGGCCCGGCAATAAGGGCTTTTGTACCGAAAAGCCAGCTCAGAAAAAGGAGATAAGGTAACTAGTACAAGAAAGTGTGTCCCATTTGTAGCACTACTACTTTATATCTTTGGTCTGTGCTACCTTTTCGGTTTTGCCCCTTCTTTCCAGCTGCCATCAACTGGGACCTAAACAAAATATTTGAAGATTTCTGAAGTTTTCGGTCCCGTAATAGAATTGAAATGAGAAGGTGAGTAAAATCTGGATTTATAAGGAAATTTCCATTGAAACTTCTAGTCATTTTCAGGAATTGGGCGTTTTTTAAAAACACGCAGTTTTAAGCTCATTTTCACAGAAAAAGGTTCGAGAGTTCAATGAACTTCAACACCAGGGTTGCCAAATCCCTTATTAAAAGAAAAAAATGGGACCCATTTTCGAGAAAACTGTACTTTTGCAGTTTTTGAAAATTTGAAGTTAACATTGAAAGTTAGACATATGCCATGTTTATAAGTGTATTTCACTTTATACTTATGAGTCATTTAAATTTTAAAAAAGATACAATATTTGAGAAAATTTTTAAAAAATGTCCCAGAGGCTTTGTCCAAAGTACTCTCACAATTCAAAGAAATGTCTCCAGTTTCAAGACCTAGAGTCAGTCCAGAGTGATCAGGGAATTGTTTGGGAAAAAGGCAGCACAGCACTTTTTTGATATCAGGAGACTCCAAAATATTTCCACTGAAATCTCAATATTGATTTTCTGCAGCATTACATTATTTTTCTCTTGCGTTTACTACTTAGTGTATTCGCATGTACACTACATGATAAAGCTGTCTAAGTTATACCATTTACGAAGGTTGCCTTTTATGTTTCGGGATTTGGCAACCCTGGTGTTGCAATCTGTCAACTGACAGCTCTATCGTAAAGTTTGGATGTTTTGAGGTTATACGTACTTAGAAGGTTTTGACATACGGCGCTATTAGTGTTGTTTACGTAACTTAAAAGATTCATCTTGGCCCAAATCTTGAATCAATAGGTGAACACTTTTCGAGCGATTATTTTAAAACTTTCGACGTGGATTACGCAGCAACAGTGCATGGATGACTTAATTCAATTTTTGACGATGAAGGCTCCATCAAGGACCAGTGTTTATCGCTGATATGGTGAATTCAAATCGTGGTCGCAGTTTACTCCAAGACGATTTCGCGTAAGGTCGTTCAAAATAGGTGTTTGTTTCGAAAAACCACTAATGCTGTGCGTGAACTGATATCGCCCCGATGTGACTCTATCGTGAGATTGAAACAACTTAGGCATTAGTGGGACCCACATCTATTCAATATGGCAATGAACATTTGACTGTCAAAAAAATTTGTTCGCATTAGATCCCACACAATTTTGTCAAGTTTCTCAAAAAAAAAAAAAAAAAGCTTGTTGTCGATTGGACGGAAAGAAATGCTAAAAAAATACGATCTGCGTGCTGGTTCGAAACACGTCTGACATCGTGACAGATGATGAATCGTGGATTTACGCGTATGAGCCGAATGTTAAACTGGACTGTATGGTGTTTTTTCAAAGAGCTGCAAAATCCAACAAAAGTTGTTCCGCGCACTAAAGCACTTTCAAACAGATGGTCGCCTGTCTTTTTCGAAAAAACTGGACATGTTCGCACGTACCACTAGAACAACGCAGAAACAGTCAATCTGAGTGGGTAACAACGATTTGTTGCCAGCTGTCTTCAAGAAATCAGGAAATCCAACCGCCGAGACGGATCATTCCTTCAACAGCACGTAATGCGAGCTCTCACACATTCGGCTCAAACAACTTGCATTTTGAGCACCCAAAAACATCGATTTGATGAGTCATCTGCCGTTATAGTCCTGACTGGCACCGAAATGACTTCCTTTTTTATTCCCGTACGTAAAAAACTGAGAGGTCAACGTTTTTTCGACACCTGAAAGAAGCGGTTTGCTGCATCAGAATTTTGTATGTTTTGGAGATACCTCAATCAGAGCGCAAAAGTTGCTTCGACAATTGGTTCAACACGCATGCAAAGTATATAGATCTTCTATGGGGAATATTTTGAAAAACAATAAAAGTTGATTTTCCAGTATTAATATTTGTTTTTGTTCTCTAATCCTAAAATAAAAGGCAACCCTCGTATTACTCTAAAAGGCCTGAACAATGTTAATTTATCTGTTGATTTGTTGGATTCATCTCCGCCCGGAATAGCAGAATAACTAATTAAAATATCGGGAAAATTGACACCAAAAATATTCAATTAAGTCATGTCAAAGCCACTCGCATACTAAGATTTTTGACTATATATCGTTAAATAACTCACGAATGAAGGCGTTCTAGGGCATTAAAAAAATACCAATTTTGAGGCTAAAGGCCTCAAAAATTATGTTTCCTACCCGTAATCCACCTGAAGAATCTCCTTGAATTTCATTAGATTTTTGCTGGACTTTCACTTTCATTCAAACTGCGATCACACGAGCGTCATTGTTGACCGCTGCCGTGTGATCCGGGGTGGCGTCGAGCAGGTCAGGACGAGCTGGGGAGTTGTGGTAATGTGAACTAGCTAGGCTTGGAGACGACCAGCGAGGGGGTGGGTGGGCGATTGCTGCATGGATCAACCAGGTCTTAATAGCGCTGATAGAATGAGAAGACGAAGCGGGGCGGCGCCCATTCTGGTGAAGTGGGTAAAACTGCAGGCGTTCGGCACCGTTTTTTGTAGTCTTGAGTCATTCAACACAGGTTGGGAGACAGAGAAGGTTGTCGTGGGCTAATGCAATATAGGCTTTCCGGAACTGAGAGTCATCCACTGAAAACGAGAAGTCGCTCGAGAAGACGCCGCGTTAGTATGGCCCGACTTCGTGCTTCTTAAAACAAGAAGAAAAAGATTGCGAGACAGATGCCAGAGTCGAGAAGACGGAGAAGAGGGAGAGGGAAAAGAGCGAGATGTTGGGCAAAAATGTCTACCGTTCCGCT
>BOPP01000051.1:3326262-3411633 GCA_017312745.1 Gryllus bimaculatus | reverse complement strand
ATTTGTCGCATTAGATCCCACACAATTTTGTCAAGTTTCTCAAAAAAAAAAAAAAAGGCTTGTGTCGATTGGACGGAAGAAATGCTAAAAAAATACGATCGCGTGCTGGTCGAAACACGTCCTGACATCGTGACAGATGATTGAATCGTGATTTACGCGTATGAGCCCGAATTTAAACTGGACTGTATGGTGTTTTTTCAAAGTAGCTGCAAAAATCCAACAAAAGTTGTTCCGCGCACTAAAGCACTTCTGCAAACAGATGGTCGCCTGTTTTTTCGAAAAACACTGGACATGTTCGCAACCGTACCACTAGAACAACGCAGAACAAGTCAATCTGAGTGGTAACAACGATTTGTTGCAGCTGTCTTCCAAGAAATTCAGGAAATCCAACGCGCCGAGACGGATCATTCCTTCAAACACGACGTAATGCGAGCTCTCACACATCGGCTCAAACAACTTGCATTTTGAGCACCCAAAACATCGATTTGATGAGTCATCTGCCGTTATAGTCCTGACTGGCACCGAAATGACTTCTTTTTTATTTCGCCGTACGTAAAAAACTGAGAGTCAACGTTTTTCGACACCTGAAGAAGCGGTTGCTGCATCAGAGTTATGTATGTTTTGGAAGATACTCAATCAGAGCGCAAAAGTTGCTTCGACAATTGGTTCAAACGCATGCAAAAGTATATAGATCTTCATGGGGAATATTTTGAAAAACAATAAAGTGATTTTCAGTTATTAATATTTGTTTTTGTTCTCTAATCCTGAAATATAAAAGGCAACCCTCGTATTACTCAAGAAGGGCTGAACCAATTTTAATTATCTGTGATTTGTTGGATTCATCTCCGCCCGGAATAGCAGAATAACTATTAAAATATCGGGAAAATTGACACAAAAATAAATCTCAATAGTCATGTCAAATGCCACTCGCATCACTAAGATTTTTGACTATATATCGTTAAATAACTCACGAATGAAGCGTTCTAGGGCATTAAAAAATACAATTTTGAGGCTAAAGGCCTCAAAATTATGTTTCCTACACCGTAATCCACATGATGAGATCTCCTTGAACATTTCATTAGATTTTTGCTGGACTTTCACTTTCATTCAAACTGCGATCCACACGAGCGTCATTGTTGACCGCTGCCGTGTGATCCGGGGTGGCGTCGAGCAGGTCAGGACGAGCTGGGGAGTGTGGTAATGTGAACTATGCTGAGCTTGGAGACGACAGCGAGGGGGTGGGTGGGCGATTGCTGCATGAGATCAACCAGGTCTTAATAGCGCTGATAGAACGAGAAGACGACAGCGGGGCGGCGCCCATTCTGGTGAATGGGTAAAACTGCAGCGTTCGGCCGTTTTTGTAGTCTGAAGTCATTCAACGGTTGGGAGTACAGAGAAGGTTGTGTGGCCGTAATGCAATTAGGCTTCGGAACTGAGAGTCAATCCACTGAACGAGAAGTCGCTCGAGAAGAGCGCCGCGTTAGTATGGCCCGACTTCGTGCTTCTTAAAAACAAGAGAAAAAGATTGCGAGACAGATGCAGAGTCGTAGAGAGACGGAGAAAGAGGGAGAGGGAAAGAGCGAGATGTTGGGCAAAATGTCTGCCGGGTTCCGCTAATACGTATACATATGTAAGAAACTAATTAGGGCAGATGAAAGAAGACCTTCAACTATTAAAACATATTTAATACAAATCAAACATTTAAAATGAGTACATAGGGAAGTAATTTTCTTTCACACATTTTTAACTCATGAATAGCACATAAAACAATTTTCTAACGTCATGTCATTTCTAACGCATTTTATTCTACTTCTACGTCTATTACTATAATAAAAATGAAATCACAGTGCTTCATCCAAAGAGAGGATGTAATGTAAATAATGTGATATGAGTTTGATAGGCAAGGGGAAGAGTACTGAGAAATTATTTCTCAAAACTTATGTTAAAATATGGTCTTGTATCAAATGTTAGAAATTGAAGACTTATTTCCATTCTTCAAATATTTTTGAATAATTTGTTTTATTAACTCTTATTTTACACAGCATGAATTTTAAGTAGGGACACCTATTATCTGTAGAGAAATACATCCAGTGCAAGTTCAAATCACTTCCACCTGCAGTGACAATTTAGAAAAGCATGTGATTTTTAAGTTTTTAAAAGACCACAGCAAGAACAAATTCAAGAATTAGAGACATTGCTCATAAATAACATACGTAACATTTTCTAGCTAGATAAAAGACTGAACTGTTTCAGTACCAGAAAAATGTATTAGTTTCAGTACGTTTGACTACTCTAAAAATTAGTCAATTCTTGCTCCTTAACTTCACAGGTACCTAATTACAATTTCCAACTAGTCAACTCAGATCTTTGGGAGACATTGATATTGCACTATTATATAACAATGATTTTAGGGTGAAATATTATTGTAATTTTTAGTCTAAAGAATTAAGTAATAAGTAATCACAGAAGAGGCACATTGTGGGTTTGAAATCAGATGAGATTATGATGAAAGATGAGTTTAAGATTATTGCTTGAGTTCTAAACAAATATTAGAGGCAATTCAATAAACTGATAAAAACAATTATGACACTCCATAATAGGATACCATATATGAGGAGCTTGTTTCCGAAGGTTACCCAAATCATATTTTCCAAAAATTAAACTATAGATAATGGTAGTTATTTCACGATGTCAGAATCTAAATATAATATTATTTTTCACAAAAACTTCTTAATTTTGTTTGTAGGAGGTCATCAAATTTCTAATTTCATAGCAAAATGTACCAAATCCACTTCACTTTTAAATGCAAGAAATAAAGCTGTAGTAGAAGAAAATATAGTTAATGAAGATAATTCTAATAACCTTGGTATATTTTACGATGAATGAAGTTAATACCTAGATAATGTTGAGATTCATTAGTATTTTAATTTGAAAATAATTTAAATGATTCAATGAAGCAGTAAATTACAAATATTATTAAAAACTAGTTATTTGGTTTTTAATTATACTCATATCTAACTCATTCTACTTTTTATGCCAAAAGTACTAACTTCAAAAGTAAAATCCTTATATCCTTGGGATAAAATACAGAATAACTTAAAATTTGGCACGAAATACCTCAATGGTTCCCAGGAAAAAAATCTAATTTAAATATTGATTTAATACCATTACTGATTTGATAACAGTAAGTATTTTTGCTCAACTGTACAATTTGTCCAGTTTGATTTTGTACCTTTTGGAAACAAGCTCAATATATTGAATTGAATTTCACTGCAAATCTCTTATAACAAAATTGACAGATATACACACATTAACATTAGTTACTGTATAATGACACAATGCAAGAAAATATTTCTTTGGATAATTGTTCTGATACCTTGCAATTTATCCTTAATTTGTATTACACAGACTAAATCTTTTCTAACAAAATTAGTATCCTGTGATATCACATATACCACAAGATCAATTTGTCACTGCATGAATAAATGTCAGAAATATTTTTTGCTATCAAACATTATAAACAAGTTGCATGTAAAAATGTAATACAGCTTCTGTGAACTGAAATATTTTCAACGTTTTTGACACCTTCGATGCATTCATTCATTACTTCACATGATACCATTAATTCACACTAAAACTTGATTCACTTCCCTATAGTATAAAGAAAAAAATATCATGAATTTCTGTTTTATTATTTTTCATTATTATATAAACTTCAGAAATGACCTTTACTTACATAATAAACAATTAAAAATTTACATGTAAAATAAACAATAATAAATATTTTTTAAAACATCTACAAAATTTAAAAAAAAATGTTTCACTTATAGAAACAAACATTTCTCTCCATATTTGAAACAAAAATTCAGGGTCTTTGTTTAAAAAATAATACAAAATACATGTAATAAAATTGTACATAATAAAAAATTTATGCTTGTTTTGGTTTGACTAGAAAAATGAATATTGCATAATGATTATCTTAAGCACTCCGTACCCCCTTGCCAACATGTAAAGAAAATAGTAAAGCTAATAGCAAAGAAAGAAACAGTGGAGTTAAATCAATTCTTAAGCAAATATGAATTTCTTTGTTAGGTAATACATCATTTATAAAAGAAGTGGATTTTTTAAACAACAATCATTATTCTACATTGCAATTGAAGAGTCAACAGAATCTTGATCATCTAGTGGAGAGTTCTGATTTTAATGTGAATTAATAAAATGTTAAACACATTAAGACACAAGTTGTCATGCAAATATTAATTATAGTAATAAAATTATGCTGAAATGTATTGAATAACAAATAATAGCTTTATTTCCATCCATTTGATTGGATAGAAATGAGAGTACGTGTGAAATTGTGACTGTGAGAAGTTTCAAGATTTAAAATTATTCAATTCCTTCAGACAATTCTAATATATTTATTTATCCTAAATCAAATATCTTGTTGAAGCATCTGGACTATTGGAACATCACTTCTCCATTTCATTATGTAGATATAAATATATTCTATCAAAGAGTTGCTAATGAAGTTTTAGTATTATGCCTCAGTGTAAACATTGAATTTTTAAATATACCTTTCCCCTCCAATATTGTTTTCATGACTAGAAAACTAACAATTATAACGATATACATAAAAACAAAAACAATTAAAAATTTAATAATATAAATAATTAAATTAAATTTTACTCACTAGAAACAAAACCCAAAAGAGAATTATTTCTCTACTAAAAACAAGGAATGAATTCAATAAAAATTCATTTGACACAAAATTTAGAATTCTTTTCACACAGAGAACTTCAACATCTTTACCTTCTTTGGGCTTGTAGTAGCACCTGTGCTGCCTTATTTGCAATAAATATACTACAACAGTTATTTCATCTACATCCAATTTGGATTCAAATACAACAATGTGTTATGTTCTTATATTTAGTAATAATAAATTTGTGATAAATAACCTGCACTGCAGAAATATGAGTATAAATAAATTTTTCATCTCATTCAATTTTTGGAGTATTGCAATTAAAACTCTGGAATTGAATCTCATACTTGGATTGACCTTCCAACATGCTTTTTTTAAGCAAACATTTTAAAAAAAATTCGTAATAAGGGTATTATTGTCATCTACTGCCTATCATTTTTAATGAAAAATTACTAAAATAATGTTTTGTAAATACAAAACATACAGTATTTCATTTTTGCTTTATCTTGCAAATAAGTCATTTAGTGAGTAGGAAAGCAGGTAATGAGTATCATTCGAATAATGGCAATTTTCACACTAAAATGAAACTGAACTTTTCCAATGTACATTTTTCACGCAATTAATGTGTTAGTTCATATTTTTACTCAACTAAAAAGCAAGTGTTGCAATCACACGTATGAATATATATACCTTGTTCACCATACAGTATATACAAATATGAAAATTATGAATGATAAGCCACGTGTAATTAATATTCTTTGCCATGATTTGGGCTTTTGATTTCTGTTTACACTATTGGATATAATGAAATAACACTAGATATGTTCCATTATATAATAAAATTCTTGGCTTAGCTCAAGGATTATTGAAATAAATTATTTTTTATCATAAATCATCCACTCTAATTTAAGCTTCCTTTATATGCTACATGATAAATAATAAATGTCACAATACACATAAACAATTGTAAAAGAATATCTTTCAACATCAAAAACAAAATTTTAAATTTGCATTAATGACCAGTATTTTAAGTACAAGTGACTAGAGATGACATAAATTCATGATGCACATTAGGGGTAATATTTACATGGTAAGTCAGAGCATTAAGCACACAGTGACATACATAGCACTTCTCTACACTTATTTTGTGCAAGAGTAGTGTCAAATTTACAACTTAATATCAAGACTTTACATACCTCTGGAACTTACAGTCACACACATTCGTATTCACTATATAATGATGAATGCAAGGAACAATACTGAATTTAGAGTTCATTCACCTCTTAAATCATCGGCTGTAGGGTGAAGGACTACGACTGACTGAATGAATAGAAGAACGGCTCCGATCTGACCAACTACTTCGTGGAGTAAAGCTGCAACTGCTCCAACTTCGCCGGCTACTCAAAGTAGAAGGTGTGGGAGGAGTAGGACGATGGTAAGGAATTGGACGCTTGCGAGCACTGAAACATCCCAGCCATTGCATTGATTAGTTATTTTCTTCTAAGTTTACTTATGAAAAATGAAATATGTATTAAATGAATTCAGCTGTGAAAAATAGCAAATGCATTCAATTAACGTTTCTGTTATTTATACGCAAATTGGTGTTAAGTACTTTTGGCACACACACAAATTAAAATATTATTATCAAAATTATTTCAAGTCAATATCAAACTCGCAAAATGTTACTTCACTAAATAAATAATAAAAGAAATCTCTCAGAAAAGAAGCTGAACTATCTATTTTTAATATTCAGAATAGAAAAGAATATTAGTAACACAGAAATTAATTTTTTGTTGTTTCATAACTCAGATGCTTTCAGATGAAAAATGAACATTCTTTTATTATTAAATAATTAATATGTCTATTTCAGACTATCCTAGGGATTATTAGAGAATCAAAATATTAAACTTCAGTAACCACTTTATTTGTACGCGTTTTAATTCGAGTAACCTTTCGATTAGCTCAGCTAACAGTTTTTATTCAATTAAAAGGATATATACCTCTTCCCAATATGTATACTTTTAATCTCTTAATAACTGCCTTATTTTATTCATTTATTTAATTTGTGTTGCAATTAGTATGCAAAATATATGTTTCAGGCCCATTTAACCATATTAATTTAATATTCTTCAGACAAATTTAGGGAAAATCCCTTATTAAATTAGTATGCAGGTCATTTCATACATCAAATGAAAAGGTATCATAGTAAAATTAATTTGTATAAACAAACTATTGCAGACAAGTATATATATTTCAAAGTCTGTATCACATGTTACTTAATTTACAATAGCTAAGAGCTTTCCTCCAGACCTTTGTAGTTGATGCTAATTATTTAGTCAACGTTCAAGAGAATATTACTTTTGATGACTATTAGTAATTGTTTCACTATAAATGATTATGATGCAAAATCTAAATAATGCATTGTAAGTAAGTGGGTTTAGCAATAGATAGATATTTCCAGATTGTGTTGTGAAGCATTCTGAAGAAAATAATTGATACTACCACAGGACTAAGAACAGAAATTATATTACATTTTCTTTGTGATTCTATGGACTTATGTGACATGTATGGAGGTAGGTAGTGACATGTATGAGTTTGTGAATGCATTACAAAATTTGTAATAGTATCACAAAACAGAAAGGAAAACGAGATATTTTGATATTCTTTCACAGGTTCAAAATCATTTTATAAACCAGATGTACATGCACAAGTGTTCCAGCCAACTTTACAAACAATGCAGTTAGAAAAGCTGAAAACATGAAAAGTTGTTAGTTGTAGCAATTGTCGTCCGATCCATGCACGCCAAAGAACCCTGCATTGAGAATAAGGAAACAATTGTTAGTAATAATTAATTGATTAATACAAGCATCAGTTATTTGTTTGAAAACACATTTTTTAAATAAAAAGAAATTACTCAATATGACTTTTATGTCTTTACCGTTTACAAAAAAACAAACAAAGGAAGTAACGGTAAATTCACAACAAAATAACTGTGCTGGCAACAAATCACTTAATATGCATCATTCACACAATCATTTAACGTTCATCCTTCAATCATTCATTCAAACCAAAATTTTATTAACCAACACAATGTTAAGTACTAAACAAGAAAAATGCACAGTCGTTTTAAATAGCTGAAGTACAAGAAATCTCATTTTGTGTGAATTAATTTTGAAGCATTCTACATTATTTATGGTGCAATTATAAAATATGTGCATTTACACACAAAAGTTGGTAAAGAAGTTCGCAAATAATTTTATTCAATAAGGGTTAAAAGTTTTTGATTGCACTTTTTTCTTGGGAAGAATACTTTTTCAAGGACTGATACACAATTATTAAGGATTATTGATTAATTAAAAATAAATGTGACAAACATAAATTTTGCAACACATTTACAACACACAAAATATAAATAATTATCATACTAATTGAACATAATGCAGATTAAAGCCATGCATCATTTAAAAAAATATAAAAGTTAAAAAGAAGAGAGTAAACTTACCTCAAAAATAAAAAGAAGATAAATAAAGGTTCTCAAACAGGCGATTAAATGAATTTTCAAATACAAAACTCTAGAACAAATGTCAAGACAAAAGCATTACACACAAAATTGTATTTCATTCTAAACAATAGCAAAAGATGGGTCAGAATTGAGATGGAATTGTTCTAAAAATAGTGAAAATCAGAAGTTCAAATAGAAAAGTAAACAAGAAAATTGTTTTGGGGCTTTTTATTTTATTATGAAGCTTTACAATATATTAAAATTCACAGTAAAAAGGAGAAAATAAGTATTTAATTTACATTCAACATTTACGCATTTTCCATTCAACGGTCTGATAATATGAGGAATGGGGGTGTAAAATTATCAAAGTAAATTAAAGAAAAAACACTGAACATATGTGGACCTTAAAAGGACCTTTTATAGGAAAAATAAAAAATGGAAGGTGACAAATGTGCTCATATTTTCAACTTCAAAAATAATCATGATTGAAAAGGAATAGGAAGTGTTGGAACGTGAGATGGAAAAGTAACCAAAAATGGAAATTCTTTGAGAGAAACCATATATAATTTCACCCAATAAAATTTTACAGAATGGAATTTAATGACCACATATGCACAAGTCAACATATTCCATTGCTACTTTAAATATCACACATCAAATGTTACATAATTAAGAGAAAGAGTCTCAATTTACAAATTATATTATCATTCATACAATTTTTAATAATACACAACAGAATTTAGTAAAAAAATCAAAAGTGTGGAAAAAAAATATTTTTTTTTTGTTGCTTATTTTGCATAAAATATATGTTGTTGAAACGTGATAAAATTAGTTAACTGGCAGCTGCATCATTGTCATTACAATTATTATTTTGAAGCTCAAAGATTAAGCATATTGTACTAAAAATGACTAAATCACAAACCAGTGAACATAATTATACTTACAAAGTGTTTCTAAAAAAATTCCAATCAGTCACTGCTAAATTATGGCAATAGCAACAGTTGCCATCTTATCCTCATCTGTGTTAACATTAAAATCAATAACAGAGAATGGAAATTTACATGAAAGAGTAAAAAGTTGATGAAAATTTGAGGATGCAACTTAAATTGGTTGATCTTCTAAGTCAAAACATGCATTCCTTCTTCATGTATGTAAGATATCCAAAAAATTGGACCCTTATAATTTTTATCCCAAAATGAAAATCATGATAAAAATTATAAATAATTTGATATAACAACCATTGCCATTAGATCTCATGACGTTGAGATGGTCTGTGAATCTGATACAGATGTCATAACATTTTCAATAAAATATATTTAAAAAGATAAATAAATAAAATAAGGAAAAGAAAGAAGAATAAATAATAATAATAAAAAAAAACAATAACAAAACAACAGGACTTCAGGAAATGCAGGAAATTTTCAGTTTTTGCTCATGTAGTCTGCTTACAAGTGACAGCTCACAATTTACACATGAACTCATAATATCATTCAGAGTTTGAAAATTTCATTTCTTTTATTCATACTTTATCTTTCGGAATAAGAAATACCAAACATTTCATTACTAAATGAAAAATTGAATGACAATTAAAACACTGTTTCAGTTGTTTGTGCAACAGTTTTTCTTTCTTTTCCAAAGATTTATATAACAGCCATTATACATGTATTTGGTATGCTAGGAGTACTTTAAGTTTTGAATTGAAACTGAATTTTACATTGAAGAGGCAAATACTTTCAACTTACAATAATAAGTTTCTACATTTGTCTACATCAAAATAAGCAAAGCAATAGGAGTTTTAAAGAAATAAAAATGACCAAAGAAAGCTAAAAAATTTTTGTGCACCATGCTTTACAAATTTTGACTCAACAGACACAGTTTTGGGAAATTTATCTGTACAAGAGATTGCAGGAACGTAACATAAAACACACTATCTTAAACATTAACTACAGTGAATAAAGAAATATACAAAGGTCTGATACTACACTGAACACAAAAAATACTGCAACTAGCTTATAAATTAGGTGTGACTTTAGCACTAGTTGGTCATCTTAAAATTCTTCCTCAACCACACATCTCCATTCATACAGAACATATAAATATACACAATATAGTCAGAAAAAAAGATAATTCTACATGTTCTAATTTAGTTTGTAAATTCCAACAAGAGAGAAACTGCTGAAAAACTGAAGCGATGATAAACCTTCCAAAAGGCAAGGACGAGTGATGAAGATCCTTGTCCATTATCACTTTGGCTTGGTCCTGCTAAGAAATGTCACAGAATTTGTCAGTGAACATAATAAAACAAACTGCATCAAATGTCAAAGCATACATATCTTGCACGTAATTAAATTAATAAAAATTTGCTTAATCAACTACAAGAAAGTACTGCAAAGAAACTAAGCAAAAGTAGCATAAATGTATTTTCCCTCATTTAAGGAGGCGGTAATGAAATTATTCACCACACAGTTAGAAAAGTTTCTCTTTGCAATGAAGATGAAGCAACCTCATTGTATGTAAAAGTTTTATGCAAAAATGTGGCTTTATTCAATTTTAACCTTTGCAGTGTTCATTATTTTCTTGATTTTACATCCCTTTTCTGATTTTGAGAATTTGCAGTGCTGGGATAAAAATAAATAATGTGATTGCACAGCAACGATATCAATAGCTAAATTTTAACACCAAATCTCAAATATGCATCTTGAAGAGGGTAAAATACATCAAAGCTTTGGCAACTTAATAAAAATTATGATCAATTTCCAACATTTTAAGAAATTGGTAGAAAATGATCTTTTCTTTTGGATTACATGTCTCAAAACTGCTAAATTTTGAAGTATATGTTAAAATTTAGCCATTTATATGGATAAGAGGGAAGAAAATACACAATTTCCTCTTCAAAACCTGATAAAAAATCAGACTAGCACTTTACCAATAATTTTGATAATTAAAAATGTAAGACAACACAAGAGACACACTCAAAAATTCGCAGAACTTTGTTTTTGGCCTGGAAGCTGAAAGGTATGTACGACCCAGTTTGCTTATGCATCTGGCATGCAATGTTTACATCCTGTATATAATATTTGTATTAACTTATGCCTAATTGTTTATAATTCACGTATTAATATAATTTATTTTGAATTTTAGCTCCGAGGACGATTGCAACACGATAGAAACGATCATTAGCCAAGTAAATTGTTGATACCATCTTTTATTTATCATACTTAAATATTAACCAATATTCCATAAAAGTCTTCCTGAACTTTTTTCTTTTTAAAATTGTAGAAGTTTTTAATCAATTATTTACAACCAACACAGAAAAAATCTCAGTATATGAGAAGTTTATTTTCCATAATAGAAAATGTGGCACAAAGTTTTGTGGTTCAATGTAACCACATCTTCAGGAGGTTCTGAAACACACAATAAAAGTGTTTTGAAAACATCCACCTGAAGGTGTAACCATGAAACGTAGTGCTATGCTTTCTAACATGAAAAATATACCTCTCGCATGCTGAAAATGTTCCCTTCTTTTCCTCTTCCATAATTGATTTGGGGACTTTTATTCTTTTAATTATGTAACTACAGACAATTATATTCAACTCTGTCTTCTATTAAACTATAATTTGATTCTCCTTAGTCATTCAGTAACAGTCTTCTTTACTTCTTTTTGACGAAATGAAACTATTAATTTTCCCTATTTCTGTTATTTGTACATTTTTTTGTACTAAAACTCAGGTAAAACTAAAGAAATAAATTTTGTGTGTATATATCAACTTAATATTTCTTTCATATTTAAGAACAACCAAGTAAAAAATTTTGGGAATCATACGCATGTATTCTGTACTCTTTTTTGTATTTTATTTACTTACAATAAGCATTCATTACTCTTGAGGTAGATACAACTATGTTTGAAAACAATTTACATTTCTCATAACAGAGTACTAAATACATTCTACAAAATAAAATTAAAGATTTGCCATCATAACGGCTATTCAAAGACAAGAAATACCATAGCATGAGCAATAAAAGTAAAAAAGTGAAGAGCAGAGGCTAATTACCTTTAAACATTAAAATACGCACTATAAAGAAAAAGGACTTTACAAATGAGTTTCTCCCGTACAATAATTTCCTCTGAAGGCAATTAAAAAAATAATCTCTCGTATCAGTAATTATAATAAATGAAATGAAGAGGACCAAGATAACCAATATGAGTAATTTAGAAATTTGACTGACTGAAAATTCATGGCAACCACTCCTTCAGACAAGTTACCTGGTTATGCGGCGTCGATCCAAGAAGCTAGGAGAGCCTCTACGTCTTGGAATAGAGGGAGAGCGCGATCTGGATGTGTGGCTACTGCTTGGACTCAAACTACCACTTTTACTGCGGGAACTGCGGCTACGAGATGAATGTCGACTTGAACTCGCAGAACTATGGGAATGAGATCGTGAGCGAGTGCCAGATCGTGAGCGCGACAAGGAACGTGATAAAGAGCGAGAGTCTGAAGGGGATCGTGACACAGAACGAGATCGTGATGGACTTCCTGAATGACTCCTGGATCGTGAACGACTGCTGCTTGATGAATAGTGCTTTGGACTAGGCCGTGATGAACTGCGACAGACAACAAAACAATTTCTGTAAAAAAAGTCCTTTTTGAAGTGGAAATCAATACGTTATGCAGTTACTCAATTAAGCATGTTGCACAGGTAAAGTAAAAAAAAAGCATAAAAGACTTGAAATCATTTTTGTATTTGTAGATGAAAATATTGATTAATGTTTCATTTTTACATCATCTGATAACTTAAATTATATTTTCTATTTCTGCATTACCAACTTTATGTTACATTAGTGTACACAAAGAGTCATGATTCTATTTCCCTCTCACCTGTGGCTGTATGTTGATCTTGAAGAACTGCGAGATTTGTGAGACTTGGGAGATGGTTTTCGTGCAGGGGATGGAGTTTGTGATCGGCTACTTGAATTGGAACGCTGTCGTCTTGAGACTCTGGGAGACTGGGATGTTTTGTGGCGAGTTTTTGATGAATCGCCACGAACGTCCTTTTTGCTTACTACTTCTGATTCAGATTTCTTGGCCTCTACTTTCTTTTCAGGAGGGGATCCAGGTGGTTTGGGTATAGAATCTGGTTGTAAAGATTGATTGACTTGAACAGGATTTTTTGTTGCCTCTGAAGAATTAACTGGAGGAGTGGTTCCTTTCGTACACCCTTCCTCTGCTCCAGTTGATGGACTTCGCACTGACTTTGGGTCTCGGTCAGGTAATGCAATATCTGAAACTGCTTCTAAACGGTGTGTCGGGGGACTTTTTGTTTCTTGTTTGACCACTACTGCTTTTGCTGTGTCCTTACTATTTGACTTTTCTGATGACTGATGTTCAGGTGATAACTTTGACAGTTTCTTTTCCAATGATTCTTTTGCCTTTTCTGCAAGACCAGACTTCAAAATCTTTAGTGTATGAATTTCTTTCTCCTCCTCTTTTTTTTTCTCCTTGTCATCATTACCCACTTCGTCATCATCATCTTCACCACTTGATGACCTCAAACGAACACGTGGCATCACAGGAGGGACAGGTCGACTATTTCGTGATTCTGATCGAGATCTAGAGCGTTTCTTTTCACCATTAGAACTTCTTTTACCCTTTTCAGAATGCTTGGTACTGCTTGATTTTTTTATTACTTTGCTGTCTCCCAAAACATCACGGTACCGTTCAGGATTTCTTTCAACAGGCGAATAACTTAAACTTGAGCTATCACTACTTTCACTACTAGTACTTCTATTTTTATGTTGCTGTACAGGATCTGCCAGAGAAGATTTTTTTGTATTGATTGCAGGTGCCTTTTTCTGATGTTCAGTATTAGTCACATTTTTTTTGGTTGATGGTGATAACCTGGTTGAGGTTTTATTATTTCGATTAGGAGATTTACTTTTGCTGTGGGCTCTAAATTCTTTATTTTTATTGTGAGAAGGAGAATGTCCTTTTCGTTTGTTTTCAACCATATGAGTATTTCGGTCACGAGAATGGCTTCTACTCCTTGATCGTCTTGTTTTGGGAGAAAGAGAAGATTTTGATGTTCTTGCTGAAGGCTGTTGATTTTTTGCAAGAGATTTAGATCTACTTCTAGACCTTCTTCGTGGTCGTGGTGATTTTGAGTAAGCAGAACGCTTTCTCTTAGGAGAACTTTCAAGTTCAGATCTACTTTCTCTATTAAACTTCTGCTTATTATTTTTAACAGAAGGGGATCGAGTTCTACTTCTCGAACGACGGTGCTGGGATTG
The DNA here is from genome assembly GCA_017312745.1 of Gryllus bimaculatus. Classification (NCBI taxonomy): domain Eukaryota; kingdom Metazoa; phylum Arthropoda; class Insecta; order Orthoptera; family Gryllidae; genus Gryllus; species Gryllus bimaculatus. The sequence goes on along the minus strand of BOPP01000051.1, from coordinate 3,397,146 downwards.
CTTATTTTTGGCAACAGGAGAATGTGATAATGATTTTTTATTTCTATTACTGTTCTTATTTTTCACTGGAGAGGGTGACCTACTACGACTTTCTGATCTGCGGCGATTTTTTGGCCTTGTTTTTGGCGAAACTGATTTACGAAACTTCTTAGGAGGAGTAGGTGATCGGCGACGTTTGGGAGATGTGGAACTACGTGAATTTTTCCCATCTTTTGGTCGATGATGTTTGGCAGAGGGAGAACGAGAGTAACTTTTCCTGTGATGTGTTTGAACCTTTGGGGATGAGCGATTCTTCCTTTGGTCCACACTACCCCTTTTCACAGACGAAGATCTGGAACGCCTAGCTTGCCGTTCCACTGAACGCTGCCGTGTGATACTGTTGTCTACATTGTCTTTTCTTTTCTTCACTTCACGATCCTTTTTACTATGCTTTTTTTCATCATCACTGTCAGGACCCTTTTTGGATTTGGTATCATTTTTATCTCTTTTATCACGACTGCCATTTCTGTTAATATTAGAATGAGATCTATTGCGAGGTGGTGAAGGAGATGGTGCCACGTGCTTTGCCCGATGCTTTTCCCCCTTCTCCAAAGATCGCTTTTTTGAAGATTTGCTATCAGTTTCTGGACCACTGAAACAAATAATGAAATTCGTGATCATGTTTCCAGAAGGAGGATAACGTCAAATTATGCTCTTTTAGAGATAAAAAACAGAACAGAATTTTTCTCTCTTCTAAACAGAGAAAGTAATACAAAATTTGGAAGTAATTAAATTTACTGGTTTTTGTCATTTTTGAAAAATGGACAACACCAGACAATGAAACCATTCACAAACAAACAAACATAATTCAAGGGCAATAAAGCCTTGAAATACATTTTTTTGAGTCAACTACTCATTTTCAAACTATCATTTTCTAACAACAACAACAAAAAAAAAAAAAAAAAAAAAAAAAAAAAAAAAAAAAAAAAAAAAAAAAAAAAAAACAACAACAACAACAACCACCACCACACACACACACACACACAAATATCATGACATTTACCTATCAGTATCACTATCTGCAGACCCACCCTTCTTCTTGCTACTACCAGAGGGACGTCGTTTCTGCAGGCAAGAACAAAACAAACAAATGAAAATACAGAATCACTAAGCACTTTGTCTACTACTATTCATGAATATACCACAATACATGCATGGTACCAAATGTAAAAATCCCTCTGGGACATTTCTACTCAATGCTGACTTTTTAAACTCTTATTTTAAAATTTATTTTGTTATAAAGTTTTAATATTATAATATGTATAATTCTGGATTCTGGCAAACACCAGAAACTCAACAGGGTACGTTAAAAGCTCTCACAATTATTATTACTTCTGAAGAATAGTATCTTAGTATAAAAATAAAACAAACCTAGTTTTATGTACTTCAGTGTGAATTCAGACCAAGTAGAATATAAATATAAAATTTTCTGGTTTCAATACAATTTTAAAAAGGAAATATTAATTATGATTTTCATTACGCTAATTTCAAAAGAACAAAGACAAGGGTAAATAATTCACTAAAAAGTTAGTTTTGAAAATCTCGATCTTCAACTTTTGTCATTAAGAAAAATGTTTTGACAATTTATTTCACTCTTTTTATGCATATGTATATATTTACTGGATTCTATTACTTATAGCACCTGTGCGATACAGAGATACAAACAACAAGAATACATCCAATACAAAAACATAAACTACAAAAAAGGAAACCTCAAAAATTGCAAGGCACTGTGTGGTATAGAGGACCACTGCATGTATGTGATTTTTAACTTTCTTTGGGGATCTACCCTTTTGTGATCATATCAAAATATTTCATCTAGAATAATTGTAATCTACAAAATGTAAATAAACCACCACAAAACATCAGGAGAACAATAGATACAAAAAATAAACAATACACACCGAAGGCTTTAAAAATTGAAATGAAAATAATCACACATAAAAAGTATTCAAATAAAGCAAACCTTGTAAGAAGAAAGCTATAATTAAAATAACACAGAAACTTTTATACACTGTACATGAGACACATGCAAGTGTAGTTAATAGTTGCACAATCAAAAATGCTGAGTGAATTGTTTCTTAGCAATAACTTTTTGCATTAAAAAGTGTAATTTGGAAGCTGTAGCATACTTTACATATCTGTTGTAATGCTAGGTAGCCTTTACCATCTCCTCACGCTGAATTATTTATAGGAATTTGAAGACATTAATATAACAAAATTAAAGTATGAAAATAATTAACATAGTTAAATAAATATTATTCCATTTAAAATTGTGAGCAATATATTTCCATATTTATCTCAATATTATACAATATACATTGCTTGAAATAAATTTCCAAAAATTTACCCTAATATAGGATGACCAGTATTTTAACTTTAAATTGGTTACTAAAAACGAAATGGAAGAATAAAAAAAATGTCTTAATTTTTATACATTAATATTACATATACAATCACATCCAGTTATAGTGAACTTCTGGGGAGTAATGTTTTTGGGTAACATTTTTGGTTTACTACCAGAGAATGTCAGAATTAAATTGAATTTCTCCACAATGATTTTTGTTATTAATATATGTAGATATACAGAAAATACGGCACGAACTGAAAATACGGAATGAACGGCACGAACTGAAAATTTCAATATCTTTATTTGTTCTATAAAAATTCAATAAATTTCAATTGTTGACTTCGTACATTTTTCATTAATAATTTCTCTAATCCTTCGCCAGAGTTCGTGCTCTTGCCATTCTTGATCCTGCATTGTCCACTGTGTTGAAGTATCGTAATGCAGTCTTTGAAACCTTTCAATGCCACGTGCACTGTTGGAACCCCACTCTGCCGCTAATGAAACTGATTGCATTTCCATGCATAAGGGGGGGTATTGGGAGGCTGTGGGGCTGTAGCAGTTACTCACTTTCTCTCAGAAAAGTAGAATACAACATGCTTTGACCCGCGGAACATCTCATAACGTCAAGCTTGAAACTGAGTGGCATGAAGTCATCAGTAAGTACCCATTCCAGGTCCACTACATTCACTTCAGGGGAGACTTTTTTTGATGACGATCTTTGGACGATATTTTTTCAAGCTGCCTAGTGTTGGAATTTGCAGCATTGACGCAATATATTCTTTTCCAGGAGAAAATTAATTGCCAGTTGATGTATTTCCTACAATTGAGGTTCACGTTCACAATAACTAAATCTTCTTATGTTTATTTGGAATGTAAATGAAACGAGACCAGAGACTTAAGTCCACTATAACTGAGGGTTCATTATATCAGTTCACTACAACCGGTGTAGACTGTATATTTTACATAAATGAACACTTTCAGTGGAAATATCAACTTTTACTTTCTTGCAATTTTTAATTTCCCTCCCCCTGAAACGGTTGTCCTGTCCTACATATTTTCCTCTTATAGAGTTTTGTAATCTCTTACCCCCCCTCATAAACAGAAAAGACAAATAGTTCATTGGGACTAAGAATAATTTCTCCCACAAGTAGGTACGTAATTAGTTTCGAATGTTCTGTTACAAAATACTGATTTCCTTCATAACATGTTTGAATACTTGGCAACATTTAAGAAATCATAGAGGGGGGAGAAATTACAAGTAAATGTAGAGATGGGGGCACAATGAATGGCTAAATGTCAAAATATGTTATGTCCCTGAAGTTTCTAAAGCCTGTGAAGTGAAAGATAGAAGTAATATTAAATTAATTGAAATTTAATGACAAAGATTAAAAAGATAAAAGGATGACTAGTTCAAACACATTAAATACATTTTAAACCCACAAAGTTAAGGAACAGATAACAACTTGAAAGCATTCATTTTTTAAATAACATGTAAAAATTATAAGTGATAAGTATCCTTTAAGTTCATTACTTTCCTCAGTGAACCATAAACATTATTTTGAAAAACTAGGGTTGTTTTGTAGATGCTACACAGTTCGTAGTTAAAAAATGTAAGAAGCAATTGTGTTGATACCCTGGGGATCATTAACTCATTGCAACTTTTACATATTAGTATTTGTAGGTGGTCCCAGTCCTTGTTAAATTGGATATAGCAATTTATTTATCAATGCTTTTGGGATACATTTTTATAATTATTTTTTCCCTCGCCAATTGTTTGTAGAAAATGATACAAGCTTCCTATACATTCATTCCAACAAGATATGCAATAAAAGGTTCAGCATTTTTGCTTTGTTAAAAAAATAAAGATATGAATACATGGCATGTGCAATTTACATTGTTGTCTAAATCATATTGTATAAATAAATCACCGCCACCAGAATTGCAATATACTCTTTATATGGCCATACTTACTCACTGACTTAGGATCCTATGCAATGGTGCGTGGTATTATAAACAAGAACAATTTTTATTGCTCTAACTTTTGACATTTTACTCAGATCACTTCATAACTAGTTACTTCAGTGATGCTTGCACATAAAAGGTTCACAAAAATAATTACATCTTGACACATGAATTACTCTTATGAACAATACTTTTGGATAAGTAAGTTCTCCTTGGATAGTCATGATAATTACATGCCAAAATTCACAATCATGAATTCAGAAAAAAATTACTGTATTGCCTTCAACAGATTCATTTGACGTATTTAAACAACAGAAATGTAAGAAAAAGGTTTCTTGAATTATTTTAGTACATATTTCTTTGGACAAAGAATTTTGAAGTTTCAGTAAGCAATCATGTATTAAGATGTGATTAATCAAGGGAAGTCACTAGCATGCAGAAAAGTCATATATGTTTGAGGAGTGTAGGAGGTGATGCTTCAAATTATACAAACAAATTAGTAAGCATCATAATGACAATCTCCCAAATAAGATTAACAGAAATTCAGTAAATACTGGATTACCTCATTATAATGGTGAGTCATAATAAATTTTATCATGAAATGTCTTGGATTTAAAAATAAAGATATGACAAAATTTCATAACAAATAATAACTATACTTACAATTTGTACATATCCTTGGAAACGTCCATTTATATGTTAGCAAAATTCCATGAAACACAATTTTGGATGAAAATTAACAGGAAACAAAGGTGAAAATGGGATGCAACAACTAGGAGCATTTCCAGGGCAAACAGAGACGTCAAAATATCTAAATAGGTGAGAATGGAGGCACTTGGACCTTCTGAATGATGATGACAATGATAATATGATAATGATAATATACACAAACACGTTTCTAGGAGGAACATTTTTGAGGTTACAAGTGCTTCTCACAAGCTTTGCACCTATGTTGTGTATCACTTTTATGAGTATAACAGATTTATCGATCAATTGTAGTGACAATCAAATAAGATTAATTCCCAATATTAACAATCTGAAGATTTCTCAATATCCATGCGTTAGTTAAATCCTAAGTGTTCAACAGAAAGCTATTACATTTTCCTCAAAAAGAAAACAACAAAACCTATTCTCCTTGCACACTGATTATTGATGCACTTATTACAACCATACATTAAAACCAACCAACATACATTAAAAAAATATATTTTGACCCTTACAGTGGTACCAACAACTTAAGCAATTACACAAGAACTAATCATTTACTATTGTGCTATAAACTGTTCATTATGCAGGTGATGAAAGTTTTGTCATGTGTATTAAATTATTCAAAACTGCCAAAAATTCAGAAAAAATTAAATTTGTGATTTGAAAATTAATTTTCATGTAAGTTTAGTCCACTGTTCAATTGTTTTCTGCAACATCCAGCAGACCCTCATAGATACTCTGGTCAAAATCAGTATTTTGTAAAGAAATGAATTCTACTTGTTTAAACCTTAAAAGGGTTATCTCTAAGGTTTAAAAAGCAGCAATAATTTCTTTACAAAACGCCAACATAATATTCCCAATACCTAAATATTTGATTGCTGTCATGGATATTGAACGATATAAAAAATAAAATTTAGAGTTTGTTTTGAAATTTCCTATAAAACAACAATCAGAAAGACAATATGTAATTATGTATCCAGTGACGAATATCATTTTCAAACAACTACAAACATAAAAAACTAGTGAAACTTCCATAGGATACGCTGCTTATGACAGACACTATACACAACAGGAGAATATCAACCTGCCCCGTTTACCTCTGAGTGTGACCGTTTCTCCTTAGCATTGCTATCACCATGATCACTGGACTTCGTAGATTGCTTGCTTCGCTCCTTCTTTTTACGATGTTTCTTGTCACAACTGGAAGATGACTCGCTGAAAAGAGAGGAGTTTGCATTCTTAAACTTTTGAACTGTTTTTGAATTTTAAACTGAATTCAAATAATACAAAGACACACTGTCACTGGTTCTCAATATTAAAACTAATTGTTTCTTGCCTACTGGACAGGTGCAAAACTGAATGATGCTCATGTTCAAACATTCTTTACAAACATACAATAATATTTATTTGGAAATTGAAGCCCTGGAGATGTCTTTTTTCGTGCCCTGGATCCTTACAAAAAGGGGGAGGATGTACCCACCTACTAGAATCCCCATTATCACTTGAAGAAGAGGAGGAAGATGATGAAGAGGAAGCATTGGATGACGTTGAAGACGATCTCCGCCGTTTATGGCGTTCCTTCTCTTTCTTCTTATCTTTTTGAGAAACCTTCTTTTTTGAATGTTTAGGCGACTCTGACCTAATAACATAAAAAGATCACATCTATTAATGGCTTGACACTACATTACATAGTAAAATAGCAGTTTTAATTCTAACTACTGGTACAACAAAATAAACAAATGTGTTGTGAAGATTAAATGAAGACATTGCAATACAAACAAATATTGCTATAAATTCCGTGGTGGCAGCAGAGATAGTGGTAATTCATAATGATTAGTAAGAATCCAAGAGATATCAACCACAATGTTTCTTTAAATAAAAGGTACTGAACTGTACAGTACAGAAGGTGCTGATTTAATTCCCACAAGTTTAATCCATAATACTTTATGCCACTGAAGACGGGATAAGATTCACAAAACATGTCATGTCAGGATAATTATTTAGTATGTTAAACATATTTCTAAAAACTTTGCGGTCGATATTTCTTGGATTCTAAATAATCATTAAATATTGCTATTGCTATTCATATCAGTGTTGGCACTTACCAAAATCACAAAATTTAACAATAAATTTAAAATTCTGCCAATGACAAAATAAAATTGTTATGAGGCAGCTAAAGGAAAGAAAGCCTACAAAATGACACAAACGATAGGATTGTGACATGATATTAATTAATTTTTAGTATTGGAAAATTAACAATTCTTGTTATAAGTGAAATGATGCAACACAAAAGAATATAATTGGTACTCAATATAAGTCTTAACAAACAAGAACAAATTTGATGAGATGCTGTGAGTTATTGATTTTCAATTATTATTATTATTATTATTATTATTATTATTATTATTATTATTATTATTATTATTATTATTATTATTAGGGAGGAATGGAAGGTAGACAATTTAGATAAGATAGATATTTCATGAACTGAAAACCGTAAGTAAGTCCTTTTGTCTACAAAGAATAAATATGCATGCTCAACTAGCTCATTAAAAAATTAAATGATAAACAAAATAAAAAAATGCTCTCCCAATTCCAAATTAATTAAGAGGCAACAAAAATCAATATTCCCTTTAACTGCCTCTGAGAACAAAGGTTATTAAGTATAATTTCAGAATTGTTTTCAAAGCTGAAGACTGGAATTGACCACATAGAACCACTATTGGTGTCCATGATAAAGGTTTTTTAGTATATTTAACTTGTTTATTATCATGCTAGATCCATTGTAAATGAAATATTGATAAAAAGGGAAAGGTCATATCTGAAATTACACTCCTCACACTTGACAACATCTTAAACAATGTTTTCTTGGTCAGGACTATAAGGAGAAAATGGAAAAAATCTAGGAACTGACAATATTCAATAAGCTGCAACAAAATGGGAATACTTATTTTTCTTGAATGGGAAAATCCAGCAAATTGTGATCCAAAATTAGCAACTGAATAATTAATTCTGTATTTAAATGACAATAATGGGAATATTGATCAGTACAGACTAAAATTATTCTTCACATATCTATTTGCATAGTTTCTTAACCAGTCCTCATGCTTAGTATGATCTTCATAAAATTAATAAATTGTAATCCAATGTCTAAAGAATAGAATCCAAACAAGAAAACACTTTTTCTTAGAAAAGCTACAATACATTATTCATACATATAGCTAAAATATAAGTATTTCAACTACACAGAAGTCCTCAGCATTTAATACCATTTGTAGTTCAGAATGAAATTTGTTATCGAGTTTCAAGAAAAGATATATTTTGAAGCATAAAAAATTTAATCAAAATAACCAAAATGTTAAAATTATACAAGATATAATATGCTTTGGACAACAAGAACAATATGCAAATAAATATGAAATTTGAACACAACGGAAACTGTGAAAATTCAGCAAATATAAAAAATCTGTGTACAAGAATGACTATGAGCTTGAAACACATTGACTGTCATACCAAGGATTATGGGCAAACTATTTACCTTATTAACCCATCGACAAGGACTGACTTGTTTGAAAAATAGAGAGATGGTATTAACAATACTTTCTTTGAAATTTATAAAAGTACTTCAAGTTACTACCAATAATGGAAAAACACAGAAATACAATTCATATTATGGTGAACAACACTCTTTCATTTTAGTGAAAACCAATGTGATTTTAATGGCGATATTGAAAAGTAAATCTTCCCATGTCAGAACTGCCAGCTATCCCTAGGTTATATTTTTTGAATTTTATTTCTAATTTGGTAAAATGTATCAACAAGCAATGTTCATTGATAGACATAAGGTAATCAATTTTTCATTTTTATAATGTCCCTTAATTGTTAAATACAATTATCAATTATTTATTCTGCTTAATAAAATCGAGGCAAATATATTTTACGTTTTCACACAAATCATCTGGCATGGCTTCTGCAATGTTGTAAAACAAAATTTTGAACGTTTATATGAATTTTTCCCATTAAAAAAACACTTTAGTAATTTTATAATAAATTAGGATGACTTAGGATATTTAAAATGTTGAAATTTTTCAAAGATACAAGAAGACAATTAACTGTAAATGGGAAGTTCGCTTCTCAAACCATCCATTATTGCAAAATATAGATAACTCATTCAGAAAATGTTATTTTATCATTGCACACAATGAAACAAGTAAAAAGAATGATACTAAAGAAAAACTATTAAGCAGGAAAGCCTAATAAAAACATGAAATGCAGCACTGCAATGTATTACTTTAAAATTATATTAACATGACTATCATTGTGTGCAATGATTATATAATTTTAAAAACCACAACCAAAAATTAATGTAATAATAATAACAATAATATTAAATGCACCGAAATAAGAATCTCATTTTGATTTTGAGACTAATAACAAGAACATATGCTATGATTATCACTGAATTGACTAAGTGCTTGAGAGATGAAAATGTATACAACCTTCTGTTACTATTGTTCATGATTCAGTCTTCAGGGCATTACTGACACATCATTTCTGCAACATTAGTTACTCTACAATAGAGTATTTAAAGTAATCAAATATGCAGCCTTATATCTCATGCATCAGATGCATCAGTTGAGTGCTCAACTGTCCACCTGTCAATCTGTATTGAACTATGAAGCAAAATTTTTTTCCACCGCAATGCTAATAATACATAATTATGTTTTTAATTCTTGAATGTTTCAATGTCAATCAATTCATCATTGATTTATTTTAAATTATTGTTGCATTATCCACATTTGAATTTTGAAAACAGCAAACCAAAATATTACTCTAAATTTTACAAATGTGATACGTATAGTATTTCTGCTGTCACTTATAAGACTCAACACTTTATAAAAAACCTAAGGGACATTTAAAATGATAAGCAGGTCAGCAATGTTTATTATAAAATCCAAGAAAACATTTTTGTTTGATGATAGACATTAATTTATGAAATTCAATTATCCAATAATTAAAAAACTTTACAAATAAATAACTTTGCTAGCAACAATATCCAAACGAAAAAAGTTAAAAAGGCAAAAAGAAAGAAAAAAAAATTATACAAAAGATGCATTCAAACATTCCACCAAATTAGCATTAAGGTGATGGATCCATTTTGCTAGGGCACAGATGAAAGACTTCATGAAAATTCAATCTGAAATTCTAAATACTGAACTGCTAACATTTAGGACATAAATAATATCTAGAATTTTAAATAATATATCACATATAAACAGTAGGTCACATACTTTCATTTCTCAAATGTTCAAGTAATTAAGTGATTAACAAAGCATGAGTGTCGTTGTAAGAGTTGAAATGTAATAAATAAATGTATTATATATTCACAATCAAAAGTTATTATAAATAATTTTACTTGACAGTTATATAATATAAATAAAATATGAGTTTATTTTTAGAGCATGTTACACGTCAGTGTAGCATTTCTATTTGAAGGGTTTCTTCTTTCACGTGAATTTCTTTTTGCTTATGCTTAAAAAATACATGTTGTTAAAATGTTAGAAAAAAAGAAGAAAAAAAAAACAACACAAGGAAAGTATATATTTCTGTGAAGCAGAGAGGAATTTGTTTTCTTTACTATTAATTACTATAATCTTGTATTTAAAATACAGTGTTGAAACAATATTAGAAGATATAATTTTTGGTAGTGCTGTTCCATTGTAAAAAATATTTAAAGTAAAGATTACTGGTAAGAAAATAATTCCTGTAATGCAGAACATAATTTTTGTAAAGAACTTACCTAACAGAATCACACCAAAAACCTTTGCACTATCAGCTACTTCACGAGTGAAGAGTATTACAGAAAACTTTTATTATCCCAGGTGAAGAAAGTATCATGAAGAATTAAGAAAGCTAAAATGTATTTTAAGTCCAGGACATAGAAATTTTAAATTTACTTCAATTTATATCACAATACCTGTCTTTCTTGTGCTTTTTTGACTTCTTTTTCTTTTCCTTCTTTGCTTCTGGACTTGATGAGCTGAAATAAAGATTCAAAGTTAATTCAAAATAGGAACAAAAAAGCAATGTATGGATTTCTTCTCAATGAGAATACACATTAACATTATAGCAAATTAAATAATACTACAAATCATTTTACGGGATTCAATAAAAGTAATTCTGAATACAATTGTTCAACCATGCACCAAGTGGATTTCCAAAACATTACAAATTTTAAACATCCATACCTGTCTCTTGCTTTTCTCTTCCTTTTCTTGCTCTTCTCCCCAGCATCCTTCTCTTTGGGAGATATGTCCACAGATGGTGGACTTGGAGTACGAACCAATGTGTATTTTTTACTTTGCTCTGCGGCAGCTTTTGCCTGTGCTTCCTTCACATGCCGCTGGGGGTCGAGGCTACTACCTTCCACAAAATACTCAGAAATGCCAAAGGCCTCACGCAGCTTTGCATTTTTCTCCTGCTGTGCTTCAGCAATTTGATGAGTTTCTCGCACACTGGGAAAGAAAGAAAAAAGGACAAGATTAATATATAAGAAGATTTACTTCTACTGATGGATAACTGTTAACAATATTTAGAAAGCATTCAATTGTTTAAAACATATGAAGAAATGTATGTGTGTTCCCAGAATATTTTATCCAAATTTGAACAAAAGATTCACGATAATGCTTTCTTTAATTCTTCAAACCGTGAAGTTTGAAGTATCAAACAGCTGGGAGAACAAGTAATTATTCATCTGTGCCTTTTTATGCTTGTCCATTCATATTGGGTGGCCACTCATTTCATGGAACATATTTCTCTGTCGTCTCCCATTTTTCCAGTGCATTTTTTAATATTTTTCTTTCATAAGATTTGTTATTTCACATACTTAATGAAAATAATGAAGCTACCCTGATACTAATTGGTCATCTCTCTGATTTCACGGTGATGAAGTATAAATTAACAATATTTTATCACCAAATTAACATTGAGGAAAATAACACTGTACTAAAGTTTTTAAAGAATAAAATGTAGTTTTATAACCATCTCAACATTTTCCCTGACTTCTAATGATTTTCTCTGAGTTTTCCCTTACTTTTCCAGACCAACGAAATTTCCTCACTTTTCTTGGTTTGCCATGTTTTCCATAAAGTAGCCACCCCATTGTATTCCAATTTTTCATCCCTCAATATTTCCTGTATGGACCACACAATAGTTGTAGTCTGGAGACTGTTGATTTGTTATTTAGCCATGTAGGGTTGGGAAAACAATTATCCCAGCCATGTTATGGTGATTGTCCAAGAGGTTCACAATCCCCTTCCCATCAAACAAAAAAAGATGTATCATCCTGGACATGACAAGCAATATTTATTGGGCTTTAAGAATGAAAAGGAGAATAATGTGATTGGCTGGGGATCTTGTATGTTTATTAGTTCCCACCTAGTGCTCAAAATACTTGGTTTATGATGTCTAAGAGTGGGTAAAATTAGAAACACTACTTATTGCCCTGGGAGTGTCTAAGCTGCTTCTAATTTCGCAGTAAGTTGAAGTTAATGTGTAGAGGGATGTCAAAAATTAAGCAAGAAGTTTCGCGAATCGCCGACATACCGTAGGTTGTCCGAAACGTTTATACGACCGAGGTGTTGTCCCAGCGATTGGTTAAAATACCGTGCCCCTTGGGGTGGATGGAATGTTGAAGGTGTCACTGATCATCAAGGGGTCGAATAGGAATCTACAGCCAAATACAGCCTGGTGATATTGGTAAACTTAATTACAAAAAAGTTATAATTGTTTTCAGATAGAGAGCAACAAAGCATAATATTAATTACAAATCCGCTTTTCTTTCCTTTCATCCGGGGCGTAGTTAGGCTGGTGCAACCAATTGGGCTGGTTAGGCTGGTGCAACCGGATCGATTTCACCAACTACTGTGACCTTCAATAGGACAACCACGGATGGAAAACGGCAATGATGAAACAAGTAGCACCCCATTGTAGCAGCCCTTTTATTATAAGATCCACCAATTAACTTTCAAACTCTCAATTTTATATTTATTGCAGATAGAGTTCCTATTTCGACTTTCCGCGCCAGGACGCATTCGAGAACGCAATTCCTTAGGATGTATGGAAAACTCTACAAATTTTAACGACATCTTCACAAAGATATTCCACCGCGGAAGAAATTACTCTCTGCCATAAGCACTGGAAAAATGTTATGGCCAGTTAAAAACGCCCAATATTGTGGAATCATTGCCCAAGGATGAAAACTGGAAACCCAGCTATTCTGACGCGGAAGCGGGGTGGATTATTAAAAATCTAGAGATCTACGAAAATAATAGTCTACAAATTTTTTATCTCTACGTGCAATTTTTTGTGTTATAATAAACAGAACAAAGTAACGGGGTCGATGTAGCCAACACTTCCTTTCAAAGGGGTCGATGAACGAAAAAGGTCGGGAATCCCTAGTCCACACAAGCATTTGACCGAGTACACTGATAAAACCTGCGTACCGTCTTGAACAGAGCAGACTTTTTTTTTTCGTTTTCTCCGTCCATCGAAAGATATCTTGTCTGTCCAGCGCCCGCAAGCATTCGCCCATTCCCCCATCACCGCCCCGGTCGCAAGGCGTGGGCGGCGTCACTCCCACCTGGCCCGCTCCCACGGCAGCGGGCCGGCGTAAGCGGCTGCCGCTCCCACTAACGCCGGCTCAGCCCCGAGCCCCCATTTGATCGTATTGGCCGCGCGGCCTTAAGCCTCCCCACGCCGCCGCGGCGGTTAGCGGGCCTTCGGGGCTTCCGCCAAGGAGATCAGCGGGTCGCGGCGGGCGACGTTTGGACCCCGCGGTGTGCAACGCACGTGCGTTTTGAACAGCGCAAACCTAAACTATTTTTTTACTGCCATGTCTGATGAGATGTTGGATTGCTTTCAATGATTTCCCCTTGCAAAAGTGAAACAACTCGTAATGATTTATAATTACAGCACACGTAAAAATCACGTTCATCGAGTGTCAGTATCAGCAGCTCACTATGAGAAATCCACATACAATACAGGTACGTTACTTTGCAACGCATTGCCAGATAACATTAAACAATTCAAGTCGGTTCACAAATTAAATTATAAGTAAAATATTTTCTGTTGCATAACTGTTTCTATACAATTAGAAAATATACTGATTATCAAAAAGAAAAAGAAGGTTTATTTTAACAAAACAGTGATATATAATTAATTTGTTTACATTTTTAATGTACATTTTTTAAAAGTCTTAATATGTTTGTAACAAATAATGTACTTCAGCTTCCGGGTCAATGACCCCCATCTCGATCAGGTTTTGTTCCAGATTCCCTGATCCAATGAGCAAATGCTGAGATGGTCCCTTGTTTTGCATCTGGACAAATGTAGCTGCACTATGCGCACGTTTTGTTGAACTCTCTTTTTGCTTGTAATGGTAAGAGTAGAGGTAAGAGCGATTTGCTATTTTGTTAACAATGGAGAAAAATAATACTTACAATTCGTGTATCGATGCAAATAAGTTTTCCATTACTCAGAAACGAAAATGACAATTTTTCAAATATTGCTAATCTTGTGATTTTTAAAATTTATTTTTATTTATGTTAAACTCTTACTCATCTTTCAACTATTTATAGTTAAAATGACGGGAAGGGATTCTGGAACACAAAAAAAAACGTACGCAGATAATCTCCCCCCCCCCTGCGTCACATACAGTTTTACTATTTTTTTGACTGAATAAATCAAAATCTAGATGCCGGGTCCCATTATAGTTTGTTTTTGTCTTTCAAGTAAAACTCAAAATGTGAAGCCAACCATGCCTTACGTGGGATTCGAATACACAACCTTACAGAAGAGCGTTTGCCGCCGCCCTCATAAGGTCGCAGCAAAACCCAAAGAAGAGGAGCCTTAGGGGCCAATTTCTTAGTCAACACCGGAAGTGATAAATTCGATTTCGCGAAATGCCTTTATTCGTAAATGAGAGGGCAAAAATCGAACACTCATTCGTGAAAGAGCTGTCGCCTGCACGATTCCTCTTTACCGGTCAAGGTGGGCACTTACTTCTACTACGGAAAACAGAAATAATTATTTCGCAGAATATATGAATTCTTTACGCAACACATCATTTGCTCTTCAAAAAGGTTCATCAGAAACTGGGATGATCTATAGGTATATAATTACGAACGTTCCTGACAAAGCGCGTGTCAAATTGGACCTAGAAATTGAGTGTGTACACTCCGTAGCCATTCAACCAAAAAAACACCATCTCGCTCAAATGACATATTACCACTTTCTGATTACCTATACATGAATTTATTTAGTGCTGCCTCTGACGTAAATCAGCTGTTACGGTTTCATCCAATAGGAAGGTTGAATGTCACCGTAGTGGCGAGTAAGCTTCCGATTGGATGACACCGTAACAGCCGATGACCTGTCAGGGGCAACTGTAAAATACATAGCAGTATAAAGGAAGCACTCGGTCTGAGCTCATGAGGCAAGATAATATGACATGTCTCAATGCAACAACTCACACTGCTAGTATTTTGGAAAAATTGTACATAATGTCTGAATAACATATTCATTCAGAAAAAAACAACTTCAATATTATTGTTATTTAGGAAGAAGCCTAAAAATCTTGAACTTTTGACATTTTCCAAAAATTGCTAATTTTAACGAAAATGAGGACTACGTCGTTCATTTAAGCGTTTTCTTTACGTTATCGCACGAGTCATTTTTGATAAAATGTTAAAAATGCACCTCCATAAATGAAAATATCCGTTTCAAATTGGCAGGGCCTCGTGTTCCCCTGGATAGATCGAGGGCAATTAATTTTTGGCGAAAATTGTCTAAACTGGTTAAGCGCTGGGGTTGACCACAGATCGACAGACATTTTGCCGTCACTATTTTTTCGGCCTCAAGGCCAAACGTTGCAGAGGAAGTAATTTACTACAAACGGGAACAGTATTTATCCACTTATTCATTACCAGGGCCCGGCAAAAAGAGTTTTCTATCGAAAACGCGCTTATTTCCGCCGCACGATTACATTACTTTCTCTTTAATTCCTACGTAGTAACACAGAAGTAGGGAAAAACTGTTATAGCAATAATAATAATAATAATAATAATAATAATAATAATAATAATAATAAGTGAAAGAGGTGTAATTTAAATTAGTGTGCTTAGTTCACTTTTAAAATACACAATTCCGTTCCAGTGTAGTGATTCAAAAAATTCTCGAATTTATAAGAGATATGAGCATTCGGCTTAAGTGGATGAACTTAAAATAATAAATTATGTCTACAAAAATGAATAATATTGATAGAAACACTTGCTGAGTCTTAGTCGCGAATATTGTATGAGCAATCAGCGACTGGGACAACTAATTACATTAAGTTTTAAGGCCTGGAAGAGTTCGTACTGACAAACATTTTATAACGAACCAAAAATCATTTAAAAGGGGACGATTTAAATAAGGTGAACTGTCACCACAGGGGCTACGTGGATGTGGAAGATCACTTAGCAAATGAACTTGAACACATCCGAAATTAAAGCCCTCCCTTTCGCATTCTTTACTCTAGTAAGCGGCGGCAGGAAAATATCAATATGACTCTTAGTTCAATAGTTCTCTGGGAGGACGAGCGCCTCACCTGACGACGGAGCGCACCGTCTTGCGTGAGTTGCGGCGCGTCACAAGGCAGATCTGCAGGTTGGCGAGCGGGGGCGGAAGGGGCGGCGGAGGCAGCGGCGGGTGCTGCAGGCAGTGGCAGCAGCAGCGCCGCGCGCGGTAGCCGGCGCCCACGGCGGCGGCGGGGCCGGGGGCGGGGCGCGCGGGGATGGGGACGCCGACAGGGCGAGCTGCTGCTACGGCCACAATGGCCCGGAAGGTGCCACCCGCCACAGCCGCTCGAAGAGGGCCCGCCCCCGTCCGTGGCAGCGGCGCGGCGCGTTTGGCGGCGCGAGCAGCCCGCCCCGCCCCTGCGCGGCCGCCCCCCCGCTCTGCCGTTGCATGTGGCATCCACAGCCCGCGCACTCGGTAGCACGGCACGTTCGATTCAGTTCCACGAAAAATTGATTATACAGAAAATATCACGGAAGACCGTTGAGAACGTTGAATTAAGAAAACAAGCGTTCTCACAGATGACACAGGCAGACGTTCGCGGAGACACAGCTACATGTACGACCTACTATCTACGGAGGAGGTTATTGTTGCTGGAAGACTTTGTGCAGGCACTCCGTTCGAGGCGTACGGCGGGGGCGCCGTAGGCCGAGTGGAAGGACGTTGGATTGGCGGCCTGGCGCTGTTGGGGCCTGGCGGCTAGGGCGGGCGCTGGCCGCGGCGTCGGGCCGCGGGCGCGCGGCGACAGGCGACGGCGCCATGGCGGCGGCGGGCGGCACTGGCCTCTGCTTCCTGCTCTCCGCTGCAGACGGGCGGGAGGGCGGCGCGCCGGCGCAGCATCCCGCACGCGCAGTGGGCGCGCGCCTCCCCGCCCGCGGCCAACCGACGCCAACCTGCCCGCCCGCCCGCACTCGCAACTCCGCAGGGCAGCGAAATGCACACTTCCCAAGAATCCATCAACGGGATGTGGTCTTTCGGCTATTGGCTACAAGGTAGTGTGTTTACAGTTATAGTTGGACATCTCGACAATTTGTTTAAGGCAATTTCTTTTTCATTTCGTTTCAGTTTTTCGCCCCTGCCGTTTCAGGACTTTCACGGTCTTTAGAACAATGCGCAAACTCGCACGCACTTTCCCCGTGACGCTCATGACTGAAATTATGAAAACCCAGAGGATTGGCGGCATTTCGAGATGTGAACTCTAGACTTTTTAACGCACACCTCTAAATAAAAGAACTGAACCAACAACATAGTCACCTCTAAATCACGTTTGGTATTTAGCACAAGTTTACAAAATGTTTTACATTTCATTATATATAGAAATAAATCCTTACAGCATGTACAATGAAACGATCTCTCTCGTTTACCAAAGATATCTTTTCAATATAAGCCAAAATGTAAGAGACATACAAGGGGGGCTAACTATACGGATAAAAGCAGTCACGGTTCCTTGAGATTGTCGAAATAAGCAACGCTTGCCCTTATTAATAGCTTAATACATTTTAAACGATTCTTCCAGTTTCTGGAAATATTTTTAGTTGAAGTGTTTCGTAAGTCCGGGGACTCATTCTGGTTTCCTCCCTCCCTGCATCGCGTCACGCTCTGGGCAGGCACATTCGCGCCGAATTGCGAGGAAACGCCCCGGAATGAGCGCAGACCTAACCGCACGCTTAGCCTACACTCGATGCATGTGCGTTCTGCTAATGGCAAATTATATCACTTGCCTACTGGCTAGGAAGTCCATTTCCAGCCAGGCAGTGCGGTGTTTCATTAATCGCCAAGTGAAATGGAGAAAGTGATTTCCAATCTTAATAATTTAATTTCTAATTCAATAGGTGCGTTTTAATTGACGAAAGTGCATCACGATATATTTTGATGGGATTTTCTGATTTCGTCACTATTTCTTCTTCCTCCTTTTGCGAACTTTCGTCTTCCCCGGACGGTAGATTTTGTCTTCCGGAACTCAACTGCTCATCTCATCTCCGTTGGCACTTATTCATCTAATTGACAAATTCTTCTGCGGTTTGTTTCCTCAGGTCTTTTTCATTTAACATATCTTCAAAAACGGTGGTCTCAGCAATGCTCTCAGCACGTTTCAGCTCTGGTTTCCCATTTGTGCATCAAATGCCCGTAGCCATTCTTCCATAATAGCCACTGACATAGCTTCTTTGTTAGCTTGCCATTGTCCTGGAAGGTCACGGATATCCAAATTTTTGAAGCAACGTGGTTTTGGTGCCTTTCCAATGACTAAAGCTCGTTCAAATTGTCCTTTTCCGTTGTAGCAAAGTAATAGAGTCAGGCGTTCTTTACTCAATTTTCCACCGACACGCGCGTTTCCTATTACAGTAAGATTTTTCGCGGGAACCATTTTCTTAAACAGCGCGGTTTTGTCGCAGTTAAAATGTCCATATTGTTGTAACCCGACCGACCCTTGGAATTATTTTCAGCTACTCACCTCCTGCATTGTGATCGCTGTCCTTTGCTTCTCCGCATAGTCTTGCAAAGATACTTGATGTCTCTTCTTGAACGATTCCAACCATTCGTTTGAAACCTTAAAATCACTCTTGCCTAATTTACGAGCGATTTCAATAGCTTTGGTTTGTAAAACGGGGCTATAAATCGACACGTTCTTTGCCCATGTTGCAATGAACCATTTCTATGTAAGATCGTTAACGCTTTCGTTCCCATCAATAGAAGCCCTTTTCGCCTTTGGAGAGTGAAGAGTTTCCATATGTCCTTGATAGACTCTTTCTCTTGAAACATCGTACACACTTGGGTCTTTCTTATTAAAAAAAATTCACAAATTGCGTTGCACTCTTGACACTTCTACATGTTCTTGCAATGTCAAGAGTTTCCTCTTCCCCGAATTCAATATTCACAAAGCACTACACCAAAGACACGGCACGTACTTAACTAAAGACTCGCTAAAGTTCAACCGCTTCGAATATTAAAAGGAAACACACATTTCCAGAACGTATTTCAGATGGGGGTTATTTACAATTCAGATCCTCCAATATTTTATACGAAAAAAAATCTTTAAATTTCTTCTTGGCCTTAATAAGAATGTGAAGCGATAAAAATGTAAGAATGCTTTTGATTACAAACTAGATACAACAATAGGACATACTTCCTCGTAATACTAATAACAGTTACCTCGTATTATAATATTGCACATTTTATCCTTCTAACACTTCAGTCATCACAAAATCAAACGATAGAACTAAAAATTACAGGAAAACTTACTTCAAAATTACAGTAGATGAAATGATTTGAAATTCTAAAATCGACGAATTGTTATAAATGAACTGATGAAACGAAAGGAATATGTCTAATGTTGCAGTTTTATGAGAGTTGAAACTAACTTAATTATTGAAATAATCGAAAGTTTATAAGTTTTAAACAGAATCGAACCCATCTTATCATTAAATGGACCTTGTTCTGTCCAAGAAAACAAAAATTAAGAGAAAATTTGAAGACGTTTTGAAAAAATATTGTTTATGTATTTTAACTGTCAAGATTTCACTCAAAATTACGTGAAAACTAGTGATTTTGAAAAAAAATATTAAAGATCTATTTTTTGAAGAACACGCTACATTAAAAATATTGTCTTGAAAAACGTACTTGTTGGAGCGGTAGGAAAATTAAACGTTTCCAGTTACCGAGATTTAAGAGGATTTACAAAAAATGTAACTTGTGAAATTTTTGTAGGCGTACTTTTAGCGCATCAAGAAAAATACATAAAAGAAATAAATTGAGCAATTTCTGAGACGAAAAAATCTCATTGGACGTTTCAGTAAAGTACATATAAAAATTATAATACCCTGATCGAATTCGAGACATCAGGATGGATCGATACGAGAATAGCAAATACGGTGAATATCCTTGGCGTTGGTTTGGGCGCCAGTGTTGTTCACAGGCGGACGGACGAATGTTAAAAAAGGCACACCTAAACGTGAATTTGCGTTGAAATTCCAACCTATCTTTTTCTCAATAAAAAGTATTTTGGCCGATAGAAAACAACTTTTTAACACAGATTTTGAAATGAAATTGTCCGCAGTACTGAATCCTTTCAATAGCCAAGAATGAGTCTTGTAGGTATAAATATCATGTATCTAGGAGTATTTTGGTTTTTGAAACTCGAAAAAAAGACGAAGACGTATTTTCAGAATTGATTTTAAAATTTTTACCCATTATGTCCATATATATATATATATATATATATATATATTATATATATATATATATATATAATATTATATGAAACGATTACAAAACCGCACGTTTGTATTAACAATTACAGTCAAATCATACTTTTGTAACGAGAATTTTAAAAAACTTTCAATGTATCGGTAGCAAGTACTAAATTACATGAGAATATGAATACCGGCAACATAAAAGATTTACTGATATACACAATGAAACAGAATGACAATTAAGTCCCTGTCATGTAATTGCACTCCATTGTCTTAGGGTCACTGTTGTCAGACTGTAATGTTGATAATCCACCCATGTCATTTCACCCTAGGTTATGAAATAATCTTCCAAAGTTCTTTCAGCTTTTATTTTACGTTATTTAGTAAATTTAACATACAATTTTATAAATTTCTTTATTGGTCAAATATATTAAAATTTTTTAATTAATCGCCATAAAATAATATTAAATTGATTAATTTTTAACTCAATTAAACGACGCAATTAAAATTTGATTTAAATGTTTTAATAATATTGTATCTTTCTTTATGTAATCTTATATATTATATATGTAATCTTACTTTTCAAGACTAGATTCAACACGATTCTGCATGGAGTTCCAAGCTTAAGATCGTGGCAATAAGCTGATTTTGTAAGTGGTAAGTAGGATTCTCGTCTCCGTCCAAATAATTACCCCCCCCCAACAGTCGACTAATCTAAAAAAAATTCAATCAATTCTACTAATCGGACAACACTGAAGCATTAACACGTTATTAACGATTTTGTACAAAGAGCTATCAGTGGACGTGAAAAATGTAACCAGAAGGGGCTCACTGATTCGCTTGGTATTTTCTGGGTGTCTACTCTTCATGCCTTTGGAAACATAAGTGATGGAAATTATTAGTGTGATTATTTCTAGCAGAGTTGTAAAGAGACATCAGTCCTTCCTCGCAGTGGACTAAAATTGCGACTCACAAATCTTACTTCGGAACATATACAAGCTTCCAATTTTTGTTTGACAAGATCTTAATTTTGTAAATTAAATTGCTTACGAAAACACGAATACTTTGTGGTCTTAGGCATCGTACAAGATAGAAAAAAAAATAAAAAAAAAAAAAATAAAAAAAAAAAAAAAAAACAACTGAAAAATGACCTAAAATATGAAGTATAAGAGCCATCATAGAATTTCTTTAACCTACATTAGGAATTGCAACACCGAACAGTGCACTCTAGCCTTTAGAGCCCATTTACAATGAAAGAGCAAAACAACGAGAGCATGGAAGTGAAACGCCGCGTTATATAACCGAACCATTCAAATTGATTACGTATGCGCAGTAAAGTAAACGAATATTAGTCGTAAACGAAGGAGTTTGTCAATGTGTCCAGGTTTTACGTTCCACGTTACGATAAGAAATCAATCCTTCGGTTCGAGTTCTGCAACTACTACAACCTAAAAAATCCGAAAGTATCCGGATTCCGCGAGAAAATGTAGCAGATCCACTCAATATCAACCACGTCGCTTGTCTTCTTCCTTTTGCAAAACTTGGAAAGAAGAAATATCACGGCAGTGTCAATATTTGGAAGTACCATAAATATTAAAGAATTATTATCCCACAAATTGTACGAGGAAATTCGTTTGTATCTTTAGTTACGTATTTAACCAAAAAGCAATAAAACAGGTATGTAACGTTTGCATGCATCGTAAACATGTATGCAAAATTTTATACGAAATATTCCAATCCGTGTAATAGAAACTATTTGCAATGGCATACGAGCTCCAGATTTTGTCTCTGATCTCTTTTCGTGCTACATGCGAAGGAATCCACTCGCTTCCGCGAGAACTCTGAGAACAAACATTCGATTGTACAGCGGACAAAATAACTAAATCCCCCACGAACACACCACCGAACTCAAGAAAACGTGCGCAGATAGCGACGTTGCATTAATGTGCAGAAGCAAAGCAAGTCCCAATATCAGTATTTGCTCAACAGATCCAGGGAAATAGGTCAAAAAACCTGATCGTCATGAGTGATTATTAAACCAGATGCTAACGTAGAACAGTTCTCGTTGCATGTTTATTTAGCTTCTTTTTGGAGTTATACAATACAAATGGTAACTGATACATTTATGTCGCTAAAATATATTTTTCGTTTCTGTTCAGTGTATACTTTAATGGTATAGAATCAGTTATACAACAGACTAAACGAACAACAGAAAACAATAATAAAACTAACGATACAAAAATGCTTCGGGACAGTAATACCTGGCTACATTTTATGAGACGCGTACGAATGCATGTTACAAACGTCTAGGGCACGTGGGAATGGTCAAAGATGACCACATTTTACGAGTGACACGTGGTGGAGAATGTCATATTAAGAAGTTACACAAGTGACATTCGCCCCTGAAAGGCATGTAACCTATCAACCACTGGTGTTTGACAGTACACGTCCTGATGCAGTCAAATATTTTGTTTACCTGCGGAACACAAATGCGCGTTGTTACATACCTATCAGGGGCGAATGTCAGTTGTATCCTCTTTATTTGATATTTCCCATTACATGTTCATCGGCAAAACCTGATCAAAATTATTCTGAGACCTATATATTAATTTCAATTCTTGTAACTGCTAATAGCACATATACGTTATGAATCTGAAGCATCTTGTGCATGTTCGATTTCATAAAAAAACATCGTTGTTGTTGCTTGTAAGTTCGAAACTAATGGGATTCAAGCAATTGACACAGTGATGAATAGAAAAACGACGGCAAGGGCTGGATGTGAAACTAGGTACAACGTACTCTCTCATGCCACTTTTCCGATCAGGATAGGTGGTAAAAAGGCATGCTGAAAAATCATGTTTTGAA
Source organism: Gryllus bimaculatus (assembly GCA_017312745.1). Lineage (NCBI taxonomy): Eukaryota > Metazoa > Arthropoda > Insecta > Orthoptera > Gryllidae > Gryllus > Gryllus bimaculatus. The sequence continues at coordinate 3,373,416 of BOPP01000051.1, read as the reverse complement.
ATTATGGTATCTGCCACACGCTGCAACAAAGCAAAGAATTCGTGTGAAGGTTGGCAGCAGTGCTCTTCGCCGGTAAACGATGTTCGCCAGTTCTACATTGTGCGTCGGAATGAGCTGAGTGGTTTTGGCCAGCCCATCCTAATTACGCAAATTTTTTCGATAAAAATTAAATATTTAAAAAAAGCTTAGTTGGTGAAGATCTATATTATAATGAAGCTTTCTGTTACATTTCGTCTGAGACGTGAATTAAATAAATATGTTATGCTTTTACATACATCAATAAGAGTTAATAGGGGTGAAAGAGTCTAAATTGAAGGTGGCACTGAATAGGCACTTCCTATAACAAGCAGCATCTGATATAGGCATTTCTGGTTCCAAGCAATCGGAATTGTTCTTTAGTCTAAAGCGTATCCAAAGTTTAGTCGTAACCAACTTCACAAATGTTCTCACAACTCAAGCCACGAATGAAAATTAATCATAACTGCGGCATATCAGTACCTCGGCCAACTACGATTAGTCTACCGTAGAAAACTAGTCCGACAACTACTTTTATTGACGAGAAGTATGACAAACTGGAACAGAGAATTCGACAATTAGGAACGACCATCCTAGTGCATTACTTCTGGACATCATAGAAACTGCCACCATACGCTCTTAGATGTGAAACTGATCGTCAAGGGACCAGAAAGCAGCATTCACAAATGTTGCATGTTTCACCTTCAATAGGAAAACTAGTGGTGCTACAACAGCATTTTTCAGTTTCAATCGAGAGCTTTCACATAAAACGTTTACGTAATATTATATTGTACTTTCTTTCCTACACCTGCAATCGAAAAGTCAAAAGATATTACACGATAAAATTATGCGAAAACGAGTAAAATTCGAAAAACAACACAAAAACATTGTACCTGAAAACACTGTACAAAAATCCGTTAAAACGGCAATATCAGAGACAATGACGATGAAATTTCATTCGATATGTTTGACACATTTTCAATAGGGTACAATACAGCTTAGAAATAGAGAAATGTTTTAGTTTTCAAATGGAAATGCAAAAAAGGCGTGGGTTCAATACAATCAACGAAGAAATCCAGCGCACCTTGATTGTGTAAATTGTGAGAACTGTAACCACATTGTGACTTTGTCCATTAGTATTTCAGGGCAAATACACATTTTGGCGTCCGAGAAACATGATATGAGTTTATCTTTTCTTATTTGCCGTTTTTAATACGAGAAAAGGTTTTACTGAATCTTGGCTCACATGACTACGTAACTGTCTATTTTTTTTTCTGTAGGTAATTTTTTAAATCTGATATAAAATAAGATTTCTGCCTGAGTGTGTCGTCCGGCAGGCATATGCACAACTGATTTGCTGCGAAACAGGAATCGAAAGCCCAAGCATTTTGCGCATTTTTTGAACATTTTTATTTCATAAGCACGTATTGTCTCGTTGCAATGTCCTTAATTGAAGAAGCAGAGTTCATGGCCCGAAGACATACAAGCTCTGAATTTGAGAGTTCCTTTACCTGAAACAATTGATTTTGGCGCATTTCTAAACTCTTTTGGACGCAGCCTCCATTTATGATACAGTCTTATTAAATACTAATCGTAAGTTGGGGATTTCCTGGTACAATGCTTCATTGCCAAGCGGCTTGTGAATGTGTTGGAGCTGCCCTTTGGACCGCCGAGCGCGAGTTTGGGAGGACTGGGCGGCGGAACGGCGGCTCGCGCCCGCGCAACGCAACCTGACACCCTCCTCATTTCCCTCCATCGATCCGGCGGCCACCGCGCGAGACGGCCTGTGGGGCGCGGGGCGCGGGGCGCGGGGCGCGGGGCGCGCGCGTGCCGCGCCGCCACGGTCGGGTTGCCTTCCTGCCTGCTGCGGCAGTGGCAGGGGCAGGGGCACACGTAGTTCAGGGCCTCCTAAACGCCCTTATTAACACGACCGCCAGCGCGGCGCGGGCAGGGGGGGGGCAGGGCGGCACTTTTTGTAGCTTCGATGGCGAGGTGCAGCGCGGAGGCGGCCACTTTATTGTCGCTGCACGCTAGCTCGCTCGCCCGGGAGGAAGAAGGAAATATCGCCCGCGTCGCGGAAGAGGGGGCAGCCGGAGGGGGCGCGAGAGACCGCACCGACGATGTGGCAGGACCGTCGGCGGCTGTCGTTCGCGGTGCTCGTGCAAGCGTGGCAGAGCAACCCTACGGGCGGGGTGGCAGAGGCCGCTGTTGGTGGAACGCTGGGTTGATTCTACGGTCAAAATTACCGGATGCCAGGCGGCGGGAGGGGAGACAAAAAGCCGGTGGCGCGGCGTCAAAACGGTTACGTAGCTAACAACGTCCTCTTTCCAACCGCAAGCTTTTTACCGTGCGAGACTCTTTAACTACCAGGCCATTTCGCCGATACATTTACAACGCAATACGCATCCTTCACTACCCCTAATGGACTTGGAAACTCACAACTGGGAATATTGATCCTGATTTGTCAGCGCTCAGTGGCACAGCCATCATCACCGTTTCGATTGCAGGATGTCATTATAAGGATTTTTATACAACAGGTGCTATGGACAAACATAGAATGGTATTCATAGGCAACAATACTACCATTACTTAGAGATAAAATTTAAGTTATATACTTTCAGACCATTTCGGGTGGGATAAACTCCCTTCATCCTGTAAGCAGATTACACTACAATTACATCATGACGATTCGCGCATCAATGGCATGGGGAAACTGGAACGGGTCACGCGATTGCTTTGCGTGATCAGAAATTTCCTGGGATATGGCTGGCATGTCCGATGCAACCTCCATGAATTCCACATTCGTTACGTTGAGTCAAAAAAAGGGAAAGACTTCTCTGGGGCCTGTTACGTTTTACTCCGGACATTTAAGTCGTGTTTCATGGTCACTGTTACTGCTCTCGAGTAAGTCCCAAGAAAGTAAGGCAGCACTATCAGGTGTACTTTTCAATGACAACTGAATGGTAACGATTCAGTGAGTTCATGATACAATAATTGCCCTTCTCAGATTAGTCTTCTGATTCAATTTTGCAGGTCGGCACCTAAAAATGCTAACTAAACACTGATCTATTCATGAATGCTTTAGTGCGAGTGTAATAAAAATTTCGACAATAGACTAATGGTATACATGATATTATTGGCAATAATATCCACAGACTACAGACAACGAAGGAGCATATAGTGAAGAAGAAAAAAAAAGAAGGTCGAAGGAATGTTTGACAGCAAATAAGTTATTAGTACTTCCTATATGTTAACAGTAGTACTAATGGCATGCAATTCAAACACAAAGAATAACGGACTCTCAATCGGAAGCGTACAGATTCGCTGTACATAACACGCAGACGAACCCTGAAAAACGAATAAACTCTTCGTAATAAAAGAGCGAGAGATGTAAGTGAAAAAGAGGATGTTAGGAGCCATCCCGAAACGTTTTGCGGTGAAATCAGATTTATGTAAAGTCAAAAACAATTGAAAACTGTGTGACGTGCCATGGTGAGAAGTGTAATCTGTGCACGTTTTCTTAATTCTGGCATCCTTACCCTCAGAAAAAAAATCTATATTAAGATAACGAAAATATGGTGGTCTGCAAGTATGGTGTGTTTGAAGATAAGAGCACCGAGCTAATTCGTTGTATAATTTGTGACGTTTCTCAAAGTTCTTTTAACACACGCACGCGCACACACACACACACCAACAAGCCATCATACTCCCGTACTGGCGATCGTCCCAATGAGTTTGGTTGAGTGATTTGTTCTGTGGTTCCCGGTGAAAGGATGACGAAAGCCGCTCAGCGCCAGAGGCGCAGCAGCCGAAGGGGGGAGAGCAGGTTCATTTCGCGACGGAGAGGGGTGAGGAAGGCAGCGGCTGAGGAAGGTGAGGCGTCAGGGCCGAACCGCGGGCATTCAATATACCCACGTCTCCTGCTGGAGGCTTAGCGCCGCTCGGAAGAGTAATATTCGACGAGTGGCGCGTCTTCAGCGGCCAATTTCGGCGCGATACTCAACTCCCGCCACGCCCAGCCGCCCCAAGAAGCTCAAGTCCCACCAACCCTTCTCAGCAGCGGCGCGATGCTGGATAACACGGAAGAGCCGCTCGCTTCAGGCGCAATATTCAAGAGGCGCAACCACTCTCCACACCCACCCGCGCTCCTCGCGTGTAAGCCTGCGGCAATAAATAGGAGATACTGCCGTCATTGGCAACCGGCGGTTTTGTGCACACGACACCAGTCCGAATGCGGTTCTCGGTTTGCAGTGTCAAAAAACGACACAGAAAATAAATTACTCGAGATCTGAATCAGAAAAAAGGGAAGGCAGCTGTAGTTTATAACTTAAAAAATAAAAGCAATGCGCAGTTACATTACTGAAAAATTTTTCGTTGTGGCGATGCATCCAACTTGAAACCAAACATTTCATGGCGAACGACAACAAAAAAAGCATCCTACATTAAATAACACATTTAAAAGAAAATTAAGATTGACGTAAATACTCTGCGAAAACACTGAAATTAACGAAGAGTAAATCGCGAGGTCCAACTGTTATTTCCAAAGACGTAATTAAACTAGTTATTGGAATAGATTATGACACAGCTTTTATTTGGTCCCGCACATTAAGCATTTTAATTCTCAATTGGTGCAATTACTCATTTACAAAGCACTCTGCATTCGATTATAGCATTGCTACGAAGAACACACACGAGTTGGTTGAATGAGATCTATGGACATATAGAAGGATCAAAAGTTTGTCCATGCGTTGAAATTCGAAGAACAAGCGGTACTTTTTTTCTCTTGCATGAGAAAATTACGGACACATGATCACACGTTCAGGCTTTAAGTAAGATACCAGATTAAATGAAATATTTTTGAAAAACGCCACTAATTCAAAAATGTATTTACAATGAAATATGTAATAAATTCTCAAATGTTAGTAGGTAAAGGAAGATATGAATTGATGACCATTGTTTTACATTTAGTTGAAATACAGTCTCTCACTTTAAATATTAGGTCACCCTAATAGTAAATCGTAACTGATCTGGCATAGTTTACTAACAACACATTGAAACGCGAAAGGTTAGTACATGCACTATATAAAAAGTGGAATATGTTATCAAGATGAATGATTAGAGCTCGAAAGAAAATGTCTGTGATTGCAAGTTTCCAAAAATGTTCATAAAGCCTCCACTTTAATATTTGATCACCCTGGGAAATAATTTGCTGTGAGGTTTGATATCTGTGCTGAGAGAGTTAAAAGACGCTGCGGCTACACATCACTTGACATTCTGGTGTTAAAAGAGTTCGCGTCATTTCCTCTTCTGCTCTACTACGGGACAAAAGGAACGGAACACTTCATTTGACCGGCGATAACTTGTGGTGTTCAAACATGAAAAGGGTTATTCCACAAGAGAAATATACAAAATTCACGATCGGCCACAAAGCACAGTCCACAACAACGTAAGGCGATACGAACGGGAGGATAGAATAGAAAGCTCGCCCAAGGGTCTTGCGAGAGGAGAGAGAAAGAGAGACGCCTAATTGAGGAAAGTGAAGAAGAATTCTCGAATATGTGCGACGAAAATTGCTGCTGAGTTGTTAGAAATATGTGGAAAGTAAAATGCACCCCGAAACTGTGAGGAAAATGTTAAGAAAAGAAAGGTTTATGAAATAGTGGCAAGGAAAAAGCTATTTATAAGCGAGGTCAATACAAAGAAAACGCTGGAATTCACGAAACAGTATGTGAACAACGCGTCAGAATGGTAGTCAGATGTTATTTTTTATGACAAGAGTAAGTTTACCTTGTGTCAATCGGACGACAGAACTAGGATATAACGCTAGGGCAATGAACACATCAAATCAGAAGACGAAGGAAGAGGAAACAAACGAAATCTGCACTAGACTGTTACAACGGCAGATGCAGTATCACGGTGCGGGGGAGCCCATCTTCGACCGCATTCTTAAAAAATGTTTGCAGCAAACTGAGAATACTCTCTTAATACAGGTTACCTTTAAATTTTATCAGGACTATGATCCAAAACACAAGTCTACGAGTACATTGTGTGCAGCTGGCTTCGCTACACTGTCCTAAGGTCTTACACCTCCACAATTTCCAAGTCTTAACCCAATTGAACATTTGAGTGAACTTAAAGCTCGAGACAGTTTATACATTCAAAAACTAGTGGTGCTACAGAATGCCACATACTTTTGGTTTCGGGTGGTCACATACTCTTGCCAGGTGACATCTATCTCCGCCCTAAGTACATTTCTTTTTACATTTTTCTTAATTTTTCTGTTTCCTGTAGCGGTAGAGCGGTATTGTAGAGCGGAAATATTATTTTAAGATTATTAAAGATCAGAATAACCTCGTTCTAAAGGGCAATTTTCTTTCACAAATTTTGAGCCGTTTTTAAAAAACTGGAGTTTAAGAGCTACTATAAATTCGAAATTTAAAGCTCCTTTTCATAGAATTTTTTTGAGTTTTCAAAAACCTTCATTTGTTGTCATTTTAAGTACTTTAACTTACAAATAAAACAGTGTTTATAATTTGTTGGGAATGTGCATATCAACGAGGTGAGAGATTTCAAAAAATTCACATTTGCGTAATTTTTGAAAAATTATAAAAAATACACCGCAATAAACTTAAAGTCATGTTAAAGAGTACGGTTACCCCTATCAGTTCGAAGTGTTTCAAGAAAAAAATTGGAGCCGCTTTTGAGAAAATGGCTTTTGAGCGTTTCTCAAAATGCTGAGTTTTGAGTTAGTTTTCACGTAAAACGGCAGAGTTTTCGAAAAACTTTATGACATTACTTAAAGCACATGTACTCATACTCATAAATACAATAAAGTGAACAAATTGACGCCAATATAGATATTAACAAGGGATACAAGTCAATATTTTTTTGTGATTTTTGAAAAAACAAAAGCATAGAACAAAATGGCGTTTATGTCGTCTTATAGAGTAGATTTAACTCTATCCGTACCAAAAATTTAAAGAAAAAAATTGTGAGCCTTTTCTGACAAAATTTTGTTATTATATTTTTTTAAATTGCAACCATTGCACGCAATATTGCGCGAAGACTACCAAAATTTTCAAAAAAATGTACTTGACCTTAAAGAAAGAACTCACTATGGAGAGCAAATTGTATTTAAAAGAAAAATCTTTATCTTTAATTTTATAGTTGTAGGAAGACAGCGAAAAAAATTCATACTAATGAAATTTTCGAAAATTCAAAGTTACCCGTGAAAATCGGACCTATGCCACTTTTATAAGTGCATGTTATTCTATTTCACAGGAAGTTTAAAGAACAATGTGTAGACGTTTTAGGGAAAATTTTGAAAATGTCCGGAGGGCTTTGTGTAAAGTATCCACAAATGTTGAAAATTTGTGTCGACTCGAGCCAGATAGACAGGAGTTTCTTCAATTGGGGAAAAAAATTCTACGCATGGTTTGGCGAGAGTAGTGTTTACATACAACCAGCGGACGGAAAGACGTTTTGAAAAAATAACACGGTATCAGGGGACCCCAAAATTTTCATCGTAATCGATTTTCCGCGGCATTACATAACTGCATGTACAACGTATATTACTCCGTATATGTGTACATATTCAGGAAAGTAAAAATATTGCAATTGTGCCGAATCCATTGAAAGAAGTGATTTCACAGAAGGGTTAACCAACCAAGTACTAACACAAAACTAATACCGTGTAACAATTATTAATTTAAGAAGAATGAATGAATATTACAGGGATCCTAAAATGTTGGTGTATTTGCTTTTTATGTTTTGGTTACTTTCATGTTGACATGATTTTTGTTTCGTTTCGCACATACATAGCTACAATAATAAACTTTTGTTTTACACATCGATTGCTATTCTTTGACCTCCCTATCATGTGAATACAATAAGAAAATTCAAGTTGCTAGTGTAACCTAATACGGAAATAAGCGAATGTATATGACCCCACAATGGGCCGAAGTAAAGAAAAGAGAAAACCCTGAAAGCCTGCAGAAGAGTTGCGATTAAAGAGATGCAACTACATAGCAAACGATGCAAGAAGTTTCGAAGCGCAATCCAGAGCACTTTAGCCCGGCGGCCGAACCAGGATGCGCAGGGGCGAAAGTGACGAGGACTGGCGGGAGGATTCCGGCAGGCGGATAAATCACTACGCGCGGGGGTGCAGCGCGGGGCGGTGGCGGGGCGCGGGCCCGCGCCAATCAATAGTCTGTGGTGCGGCGGTGGGCTAGCGCGGGCGGCGCGGGGCCGCGGACAACCCAACCCAACCCCGCCCCGCCCCGCAGCCCTCCAAGGGCCACCGCGCTCAGGGCCATGCAGCCACACGCGGGCCGGCGGACGCGCGCGCCTCTCGCCAATGCCTTCCCGAGATCTAGCACGAAGCTACACGGTCTGTGCCTTGATAAAAAAATGGAATAATTGTTCAAACAACCTTCAGCAGAAGAGAGTAATTTCATCAATAAGAGACTAGGGGTTCTTCAATTTATTTCATTCACGAATCCACGCAATCACCTAAAACTACTTGGAGAGTGTTTTACGCAAAGTCCCCCCCCCATCAAAAAACCAAAATTTTGTTGTTTTGGCCCACGGAAACATTTCCCTGCGTATTTCCAAGGGAGAAATTTAGGGTTTTCTTTCTAATATCCATATAAACAAAATTAAATAATTAATATACTCCACCTTATGGTGAAGTAGACACGCTTATGGTTTCCCATCAATTGCATGAAGATAATTATTGAAAAATAGCACTACAAACGGATTTAAAGGCAACGATTAAATAGGCATAAGTGAACAACAAAGCTCTTCTATATTTCATTTTTCACCTCCGAGAGAGTCGTTCTCCTTTAGATTCAATATTTCACAATGCTGACTTTCCCTCTCTGAAGTGTCGGAAGCACTCGCCGTTGTTTCTTTTATTTCTTGACAACACAATCACTCTCGTTTAAGGGTCTTGGGGTGTTTGTTTTTCCAGACCTCAATATCAACAATGAGAACATAAATGACACCTGCCCCATATAGCTTTAATAAAACTGTATCTCTAAGAGGTTTACGTGCGCGGAGGTCAAGGGAAGTCGTACCCGGAAGAAAACCAGGAGCACACACATCACCTTGGTGTCATTAGTTACGTTTATGACTTTTGCGCACGAATAATACGCGAATAGAACGCAACACACGTTTGCTCTGGAGAACTTTAAATCGAAGAAAAAAACGACGCAACCGAAGACTGAAGTCCAGTATCTAGACTCAAAGAAAATTATTATTTTCTACACTTGGCATAATCCTATTCTATTAACTTCCTGTAAGCAATTTAATGTCACTATTTCCTACTGCACGACTCGTTTGGATTTCACCAATGTATCGATTGATATTGAATACTTCCATTTCGATTTTCGACATCACACTATGTCAGATAAATCCGCTGTAGACAGCCAATATCGAGCTCAACTGAGCAGCTAATGGCAGCCGGTGCATTTCCAAGCTTCGATTACGCCCCAGCGTTAGTGCGGTACCATCTGCCATATGATTGGCAGTCGTTCTTTGTATATCATCACTAGTAGCAATGCTTCGCACGCTATTGGTCATGCGACTATAAATGCCGTTTTACGCTGCGCTCTGCAATAACTTTAATTGATGAAAGACTTTCTCGCAAGTTTGGGATGTTGTATGTCATGGTTTGGACATTGTTGTCAAGTATCCTATTGTGAACACGTTCTCCCTCCAGTTAGGACATGCATTCGCTAAGGCACTGTGATTTAATTTACTTGTTGGAGATTATGTTCAAGTAATAACTCCGGTCGATATTTCACAATCTCAGGGGCAGAATATGCAGGGAAGACAAGCTTAATACTTGAGAGTGCGGCGGGTTGCGTAGAGCTTCTGGTCAGAGGCGTTTGCGTCACAACTGCATAAATCAACGATGTCCCCAATTTGCACACATGTGGGGACTGACATACACACATTCCAATTGTACTATGCATATAACCTTCACGCAAGTGCAAGCAAAAAGTTGACAAAGTTTAATCGCAATCGGATGAGCGGTACGGCATTACATAAAATACGAACAATGATTTTTAAATATTAAATAACAGCGTTTATTTCTCAACAGAACATCGCCTAAATCATTTATTTCATCAATTCTTAAATATTTCTGTGATCAGAAAATAACTCCAACTTTTGCAGCAGTTTGTGAGCACTTCCATATTCCGCTTGTTTTCAGAAACTTAATAAAATCCATTACCTAATACTTTTGGAAGCGGCTGGATGTTGAACAAGATTGGGTTCTTTATTCTTGTCTTCTAGGTCACCTTATATTTTATAATAGAGGCTAATGTGCATTTCCAAAACACCAAGTATTATTAGCTTAACACATGATTCTATTATTCTACAAAAAAGGAGAAAAATAATTTTTTCGCTGACGTTTCACAAATACTGCCTCAATGAACTAGGAAAATAGTATTTTCTCAGTTACTTTTCGCGAAAAAATTACTTTGAGAGTAGATTTTTGAATCCAGGATCAAACCATTCACAGCTTCTTACTAACGTATCAAACCCAAGATTATTCCGAATGAGCAAGAAAATAATTCTGAATTATATAAAAGACATTTTTACTTGTAATGTCTACTTACTTTTTTATTGAGCTTTTTCGCACAATGCAACATGGCGTTAAATTCCGTAAGTCTCCCTAATGGAAAAGAAACTAAATGATATATTTGTCAAAAACGTAAAAGTGTAAGCAAGCTGTATTCATAATTCAAATACTTTAATGTAACGTTAATTAAGGTCTAAAATGTCGTCTCTTCACTCTATAGGTACCCACTTCCGTGTGCGTATCCTTCAGAGGAAATTGGTCACATTCCATGCGAATTTTAGTAGTTGCCAGCCAAAGTATTATAGAATGTTAAATGTTCACTTATGAGATGAGAAGAAAATGGAAGTTTTTTATTAAACATTTAATGACAAAAATACAAACCCTAATATCTGTGAACTGTGCAAATAATGTGTGGGTCGATTTACCAACTATCCAGTCACATTCCTATATGAATCCAGTCCAATTCTTATATGAATGCTTGTTTAGTTATCATGCGTAAACCTTCATTAACTATATAACAAACTTTGTGTTGAATTCTCCAAGGTACACCTACATCAATTCAGTTCCACTCAGAACAGATATGTATTGTATGCACCTTCGAATAAAAAAACTAGGTGCTAAAAGAGCACGTACTTTCTCGCCCGTATTTTCAAGCACAATTACGCAAAAATTACTCAATTTTTTAAAAAATTTGCGCATGAACTTATTTTAAAAGATTTCACTGAGGGGAAAAATATCTTCCTTTAATATTTTAGTAAGAAGGCACTGAAAAAAGTTTGAACTTGCAATTTTCGAAAAATAAAGCTTTTCAACGAACATGAGACATGCATTAAACGCTTTTCATACTATCCAACAACAAATGTTCCAGGGGCTTCATGTAAAGAACCCTCCAAAATCAAAATATAGATTCCAAATTCAAGGAGCCGCGACATCAGCCAAATCGACAGGGGAGTATCAGTTTTGGAAAAAATCGACTGAACTTTAGCCGCTAACGTTGTTCACAGACGGGTGGACTTTTAACCGTCATTCGATTTTTCGGTATCAAGGACCCACAAAACATGCATTCTGACAGCACGAGTGCTTCCCCCCTAAATTTAGCAACTGGATTTATCCTCTTTTTCGTTACCAGGGCTTTGTAACAAAGTGTTTGTTCTGAGGAAAATTCGCCGTTTTTCCGCGCAGCATTACATAACTTCTCTACCCGTAGCGAGAAAGTAAAATGAATTGGAAATTAAAAATTATTAGAAATTTACATGCAACATGTTTAAAGACATCAAAGGCTCGCATGTGTTTTACAAAAATTATGGTCACTAGCTGAAATTAATTTTATGGTGCATTAAAATACTTTGTCAATGGCTTCATGTAACAATAATACAATACGCGATAATAATACAGCGAAATCTCGTGTCTTTCTAAATAATCGATGAAAAATACAACCTGGAAACTTTTAAAACGTCGACAGGTCAGTTCAACTAATTATTACTAACAAGTAAAAATATTTATACAATTAGAGCGTTGCAATAAAATACAAATGAAAACATTAAACCCGAACTTGAAAATATTTATTTTTTCAGTATTATTTACATTACTGCAATTTGAGAGCGAATTATATAAACGACGAAGCAATATAAAAAAACGGGGCGATGTCACGTGCAATTAAAATGTCGAATTTCTGTCCGCTGGGAATGAAAGAGGCCTCCAGCTGGAATAAAAAAAAGATTGGGGGAAAATTATCTGCTTCATGTTCATTTTTCTTTTGATTTTTCCGGGAATCTCGTTTATAAAGAGTAAGTCCAGTGTCTAGCGGCATTGAGGAAAAGATTACAATTCCATTTTCATACGCGGGTACGTTACACGCTTTAGACTGAAGGTGACGTGGACAAACTTTCTGTCATTAATATCGAAATTAACAGTGAAACACTACGTGTGTAATAACATAATACTTTAAATTTTCCATCTAAAACAGTCAATTTTAAGTATAACATGTAATATTTGACAGTGGAGGGGTGAATTTTCTGAATAAGGCTTCTCTCTATGGCATTTCAAAGACTTAAATTTATTTGCAAATGTGTCGAGCCGAATATTGGCGACCATTCGTTGTACTGTTTAAGTTCATAGTTGTTTTCATTTATTTAAATGTAGATCAAATATTTTGAAAAATGTAAAATGGGCTACCATGTTGGCGAGTCTTCGGGGCAAGGTAGGGACCGCGTGAACGTAGAAGTTGACTCCGATTACCGTAATTAGTCCCTCTGGTAAGTGGAACTCCACGCTTTCTTTTAGCAACGGCAGACCTCGAGACACTCCTAACGCCAACTTCCAGGATAGCTCGAGAAATACAATCATTACAGAATAAAAACTGGGATGTTCAGGTGATTAGTTACCGGGGATCTCAATAGCAAGTGTCACGATTCGTTAGCAAGTTTACTACTTTCATCAGCTTCAGAATTATTAATTATAATTGAACAATCGGCGATCGATACTATGTTGATTCAACTGTACAATGCCGTGATGATTCATTATTCATTGAATTTACACTCGCATTTGTATGTTTATACTGGAACAATAAGAGATTGGCACATTCTACTCGATCAGGTTCAGAGTTTTTATTTACATTATACAACACAATGTTTTCGGCGATTTAATAGCAAATCACTAAATGACAACATATTATTGGATACCGTTTTTTAAAATTTACATTTGTCCAATATAGACCATCGTTCGTAAAAGTGAGCAAATAATATATTAACAGCATGCTGAGTTTCATTAAGATTAAATTGATGTTTAAAGCATTATAGAAGTTGTTCACGAATACATCAAATATTAAAAAATGTAACACCGATTTTTATGTTCTGAATTTATTAAAACCTGACATTTATGCAAGATTTTATTTCGCATTGAAAAAAAAATATATATATAAAAAAAACGAGGAAATGCAGATTTCAGTTCTACCCGACCATCCCAATTAATCTAAGATCGGATTCTGAATCGGAAAAATATTCATTTTAAGAACAACTTATGACAGGTAGCCTCAAACCTCAAACGAGATTAATTTTGAATACATGTCAATAAAGAACCATTCATTTTTTCACCACTAAGGAACTGGAGAACTTTTAAAGCTGGCCAATACATCGAGATTTCGCGACGTTACAACGAAAGTTGGCAATCACTAAGAGGTTCGTTGACGACCGAAGGACGCATTTTGTTTTCACACACGCCAAGACAAGCTAAAAATATCGCAATACACACCGCACCATATTATAAAAACGGGATGTTCATGGCAAAGACATCATATTCTAAGTTCTTTTAATCCTTTAAAAGTCCCTTCGTTCAACATAAATATTTTTCTGAGTTTTAAAATTAAATTTTCTTTCTACAACAATATTTTATAACAATTCCTGCAGACTAAGCCTATAGTGACCTGCATCCATTGCGAGATATGTTAATATAACACTTTATTCAATACTGAATTTTGTCTCCCCTAAACTATTTAATACCGGATTTTCATGAAAAACTCTTAATAAATTTTGTTATTATTGCGTTCATTGAAACTTGATGATGGGAGGATCGTATCCTTTGGATATCGTGGGCTATTTCGCAATTTGGTTTTGTTTTCCCAAAGCCAAATTTACTGGTTCAAGGTGAAGATAAGACGGTTTTAGTTAACAGGGTAATGGTCAACGGGTTTAATGAGCATTTCTCCGTGTATTCGTGCGTTACAAAAAGGTACATAAAAAAATACCCCCCTCTGTTGATTAAACAAATGCAGTCAGGAATTCACTTGAAAACGATTTTACCCTAGTAATGGCATTTTCACAGGACAAAAGATTTAGATCGTGTGTGTGTGTTAGAATTGTCATTTTTAAAAAAAGCTGAAAATTTCTACTAAAGCTTTGAATGAAATCAGAAGAATTGTTCTCTGCAAAAATGTAAGCATAATAGGCATTTTTGCGACAATTTCTGAGATTCCCTGAAATAAAATTCTCGAGTACACACGATATGGATGTTTTTGAACGCAAACGAAGAAAAACATACATCAAGTAAACACATCCATGCGCATGCACGTGAAGCAACATGGATTTTTTGCGAGGCCGAGAACTCTCAGCGGAGGCGGTTACTTACATCACTCGGCCGAACTCGTCCCTCGGGAGCGCGCTGCCGCGGCCGCTCTCGCTGTCCACCAGCATGGTCCGGTACGCCGCCACTTTGGTCTCGATCTCCGACTGCGAGTACCTGCGCATGCCCACACACCACCGTCAGCCACACCAACATAGCCCGTCCGCCACCGTCGCCACACCCGCACCGGACGACACCTCACCTGCACCGATTCAAAAGAACGCAAGGGACAACACTCCAACGCTAATGCCGAACAGCAAAAACTGATTTTACAATGTTTACATTGGGGACTTTTCACCAAAAAACACACCCCTACTCTCCAGAATCAACCTATTCTCACGCATGTAGAAATTACAAGAACAGGTTTTTGAGAACCACTACTCAAAAATGTTGTAGGCGTTTACGGCGCCGAGCAGTCGCTAACTGTGGGAAGGACGCAAGTAGTCGACAGAACCCGGCCCCTTTCCCCCTCTCCTCACGATACTTGAAGTAGAATATTAGATGGCTTAGGCAGCTCCTAACCAATCGATAAGAGGGGAAACCATTTTACCAACCTGCACCGATACCTCACCGAAACTACCGTCGATAGAGCACATTGATCAGAGAAACGCCATTAATCAAGAATTGCACTTGCATTGTATCAGGTCAAAAGGTGATGCACACGTCGCAAATTACTTCATTGGTGTGACAGCGCGAAAAGAAAGGTAGGAAGTACAAGAATGAGGGGGGAAAAAAGGTTCACGTTCGAACATCAATAACATGACACTGGCAGCTAGGAAAACTAGGGTGCAGCGTCGAGGAGCCGACGGCGCGGGACACAGCACTAATACCTGCCTGGCCTGTGTCCACGACCACCGCCTCACGTGTTTTCGCCGAGGCCAGCGTATTTATACACCAAGTACAGAGTGCGCGACACAGCGCCTGAAAATCACACTTGTCACACAGACAGCCGGCTGAGCGCGCAGAAACCTGCAGCCCGATTTCGTTGTGCGATGGACTGACGTGCTCAATTGCTTGGAAGGAAAACATCCCGAAAATCGATTATAAAGAGCAAATAACCACATAAAAAACTGCGATGTCTCTAAATTATGTAAAGCAATGCGAGATAAAGTAAGTGGATCCCTTTCATGTTCGACACCTATGTTCCTTGGAATAGTCAGATATTGAGAGGTTTCCGCGATACAGTGGAGTCCCCCAAAAGTATCTAGTTCCAGGAAAAGGTGTCCGATTTACAACAGCCAGAATCTAAGGTGTTCCAATCAATAAGCAGTGATCGCTTCGGCTCAGGTTATCTGCCTTCGGACAGAATCATGCTACCATTACTTTCACATAGAGCGATGGCATTAATGTAACGTTGTATCAATGAAAATACGATAGGACGATACGAAAAAAAGGAATACAGATAGATTAACTACCAGACAGTAAGAAATATAACAAAATCTCTACAAAAAAGACTTTTTTGAATCCTGCCTTACACCACGAAGAATTATATTTCGAATTGTTTCTTTTCTTCTTACACACCTCTCATCGTTCGAAGAAATAAAAAAAATAGTCAAATTGTGTGATTTGTTGTCAAAATAGTGTAAATAGTGAGAAGGGCGAAAATTAAGCATCTTTAAACCACTGTTTACCCCAGAAAATAAATTTTTTAACTATATGTTAATTCGAACATTTTTAGCGTTCAACACAAGCAATAAAAAAAGTTGTCAATGCCATCTACGGCAATGCTAAGAAAAGCTGGTGGTCAAATCAGAGTTAAACAGTGCTTACATTTGCCTATGAGTACTGAAAATGGAATATTCAATCTGGCTAGACATGGAGGACTGGCTTGCTGGTGCTCATCCAAAACGTTCTTTAGCCTGAGCCTATGTTTAAGATGTCTATTCCCTTTGAAGATGACAGAGCACCTGCCTGGGTTTCTACCGAAGAGTATTGAAGACCGCCAAAGCATTTAGTCTCATTATTTACTAGGCTGATCGAGTGACGCCGCGTCCATGGCGAAGGTGCCAAAGGTTTAGGCACCTTCGCCATGGACGCGGCGTCACCCGGACAGCCTGGTAAATACTGACTCCAGTCGCGGAAGTCTACGCTCTCATTTAGTCTCAGCTGACCCTATAGTGAACACGGTATACGGTCATGTAAGAAGAAATGTTATTAAAATGCCGGGAAGGGGTCCACGTGTTCGACGTGAGTGTCCCCCATGAGGATATCAACCACGGTGGATAATTCTTGCTATGTGTGAAATTACTTCATTTAATATGTTGCTGTGAAAATCCACGTTGTGTGGTCACCAATGCCGAAAAATTTGTTTACGCCTGACTATCCATCCTTCCATCCCTTTCTTCTGCCTGAACAAAAAACCATCGCCTACCCCGTTCACATGATTTTCTAAAAAAAATAACATTCTCCTGTCAATTTGGTCGAATTTCTGGCCTTGCGAATTTGAAACGGACATTTTGATATTTGGTGTACCTTAAATTATGCCTCAAAGAATGATTAAAATTTTTGCTTAATGATAGAAAAAAAAAAAGGTCTATTTTTTTCTTTCAATCATTTTCTCGAATATATCAAAGTATGCTTACAAAAATTGGGCATGTCCAAGTTTGTTTAACTATCCGTATTTTCGAAAATTGCAAAAAAGTTACATTTTTTTCGAGTCTTTAATTAAAATACCGATAGGAATTTTTTTTACTTTCCAGTAAAGGAAGGTATATACGTGGTATATATACGTGGTATATGGAAAGTAACGTAATGCTGCGGGAAAATTATTTCGAGATTTCAACGGAAAGGCACGGTTTTGGGATCCGCAGATACCGAAAATGTGTTTTTTCAAAACGTTTCATCTGCCCGATGGGTGTCTGAACACTACTAGCGCCTAAACCATGAGTAGGATTTTTTTCCAAATTGAAGAAACCCCTGTATATCTGGTTCGAGTCGAAACAGATTTTCAACATTTGGGGATACTTACATAAAGCCCTCCGGACATTTTCAAAATTTTCTCTAAAATGGTTGCATATTATTTCTTTAAATTTCTAGTAAGAATAGAGTAACATGCACTTATGAAAGTGGCATTGGTCCGATTTTCACGGTTAACTCTAAGGTTTCGAAAATTTCATAAGTATGAATTTTTTTCGGTATCTTCCTACAACTATAAAATTAAAGATAGATATTTTCCTTTCAAATAAAATTTGCTCTCCATAGTGAGTTCTTTCTTCAAGGTCATGTACATTTCTTCGAAAATTTTAGTACTCTTCGCGCAATATTGCGTGCCATTCAAAAATACAATAACAAAATTTTCTCAGAAAACGCTCACAATTTTTTTCTTTAAATTTTTGGTACGGATAGAGTTAAACCTACTATACAAGACAACATAAACGCCATTTTGCTCTTTTCTTTTTTCTAAAATTATTTTTTTATCTTCTATCCCATGTCGTTATTGGCGTCAATAAGTTCACATTATTGTATTTATGAGAAATGTGCTTTAAATAATGCCATAAACTTCTTGAAAACTCTACCGTTTTATGTGAAAACTAGCTCAAAACTCTTAATTTTCATAAACACTGAAACGCTATTTTTTCAAAAATTTTTTTTCCCAATGACTTCCTGAAACATTTCGAACTGATAGGGTAACTGTACTCTTTAACATGACGTAAAGTATTTTTCGGTGTTTTAAATTTTTTTCAAAAATTACACAAATGTGAATTTTTGAAAGGTCTTTCACCCTGTTGATATGCATATTCCCAGCAAATTATAAACACTATTGTATTTGTGAGTAAAAGTATTTAAAATGACATCAAATTAAGTTTTTCGAAAACTCCAAAACATTCTGTGAAAAGGAGCTTTAAATTTCGAATTTATAGTAACTCTTAAACTCCAGATTTTTTAAATCAGCTGAAATTTGTGAAAGAAAATTGCCCTTTAGGACGAGTTTATACTGATCTTTAATAATCTCAAAATAATATTTCTGCTCAACAATTAGGAAACCAAAAATTAGGGAAAGTCTGTGCCGTTCTGTAACATCACTAGTTTTTCAATGAAATCTGTTCTTCAATATTAGATCTATAAATATGATCATATTCAATTTTTCAAAATGAAAGTTTTTACGAGTTTTGTTCGACATAAAATAAATTTGAAACATATGTAAACACGATTATCTCAAAAAGTGCTTCCGTTTTTTCTCTCGTATCGAACAATGTAGGTTGTTAAAAACTGCGCAAATTTAATTTTAATGAAATTCTTTAAATTTTTGAAATTGCAAGTTAAATTTTTTCCAGCGCCTTCCTACAATTTTAATATCGAAGATGTAGACTTTTTCTTAACGAAACCTGTTCTTCAAAATTAAATCTTTCAATGCAATATAGATTTTTTTTAATGTAATTTTTTTTGAGACCATTAGAAATAAAGCGAAAAAGTATTGTATCGTAACATGACTACTTTGTTGTTAAAATTAATTGAAATTTTGTATTAAAGAATTTTCTCCTTTGCAAAATAACTCCTGATTTTTATCACAAGCTAAACACACCAAATTTACAACTAGAGTATAGTCCGCTCCGTCGATACTTCCGACACTGTCGGGAATGAGCAGTTCCTATTGTTTTGGTCCTTGGCAGACAAGTAGTACACTTGTGGCTTCGGAAGCAAGCCAGCAAGAACGATTGGCAAGATAATGAATTTTGTCACTAATGGGAAGAAAAATAAATGTGTACCCATCTTCATTCAAAAATATTAACTTGGATTTTGTATCTGAGCGATGTGGTATTATACATCACTGAATTACAAATTTATGTTTACTTTAATACGAAAATGTGCTTATATCAAGATTGCTTGTACTAACTCCATGGTTTAGCCGCGTGATTAAAATTCTTGGCGAGTCCTAATGATGTTAAATTTAAAACCCCCATTCCTATTCTACATCGTTGTAGCGTGTAAAACATCCTCTCCGTGACACGTAGCACGACGGGCATCGTGTCATGCGAGCTCTCGAGCGGTTCCGCGCTGGGCAAGAAAAGCAGATTATTCCATTACGACCCTGCAGGATGGCCCGGCGAGGCTTCGCGGGTCGACGGAGCCAGGAGGCGCCTCCAAATGGCAAAGTCTCCGGACGGCGACAAGGAAACCTTACTGTGATGAGGAGGCGACATCCTGCACTCCTTGACTGTATGAGCACCAGCCCCGGTGCCGGAATTATATTTCTCCGATGACGATTCGGCCGAGTTGGGGCTCTGACCAAACATACTCGACTTCCCAGAACTTCCGGGTCCTTCGAGATTGTACGGGATGGGGAGTCAGCCCATCACCCTTAGTTAAATAAGCCCCGTAAAAAGCTCTTGAAGTTCAGAAATTCATTGTAGAAATAAAGAAGTTACATTAATTCTGTTTTGGTGGCTTGTAGTAGTGTGACTTTTCCGCAGATAATTTGATCAAATGTTCGGTTGGCGGCGCCACGCGACGGTGCAACGCTCCGATGCGCAGTGCCCTTTTCCCGCACAGTGACTTCGCAGATTCACTTGACAGAGGAGCTGGTCTCTCCGTCACTTCACACTCCCGAACACTAACGAAGGGCGACGGAAATATCCCCCCTCCCCCAACGACAAATCGTTCCTGCGTTCATTATGTCTTAGACGAATAGAGCCATAATATTTCAAGAAAACCTCCATTGGAATTGTCAACTCTCTGTGTTTAAGAACATGCGCCACCACTGCAATGGCGTCAGGATAGGGAAGAAGGGATCGTGCGCTAACCATGGCGCGTTGCTTTGCAAGACGGGTGACGCGTTTGCTCTTAGTGGAGAATAAATGCAATCGCGTGGTTCGACTTCGAGGTTGTGGCTCTGGTGAGTTAAAGTGAGACAATACAATAGAAATGTATTATACTAGATGATAAATATGCACTTTATCTACGAGAGGAAAATATTATAGAGGGGTTACTCTAAAAAAAGACCACTTTAACAGGTTGGGAAAAAAAGGTGGTGCTGAGCGATGACATAACCTGCAGTCATGTTGGCGGAAGTGGCCAAGAAGTAGCTGTCAAAGTGGTCCTTTCTTGTAGTAATCTCTCTATACCTTACTCGCTCCTACCGTTGCACGTGAGGTATCTTTCTCGGCTAGATAAACTATCTTTATCTTCGTGAGTAATATTTAATTTTATTCCCTTATTTTTCAAAGATACAATTTTAAAAAAACATGATATATCTTACGTACTTTAAGATTAGTGTCAGTTTTGAATGCCTACAAAGCAAAATGCAACTGAGCGAAAACGAAACCCACGCCTTTTAAATAGTCAAAATAGACATTCAACTCACTGTCAACTCAAAATCTGTGTTCCGCCTAACACACAATTTTAATAGTTTTGAAAAATACTTTTAAAAACATCTTTAGCTTATTCAAAAATATCAGAACCCATTTTAAATACTACTTACACTACATTATCTGTGAAAGGGTAAGAGCTCAATGATGACGAATTTAAGTCTTCCCGTTCCATAAAAAGAGATAAAGACGAGTTCAGTTTTACGCGTGAGTCCTTTTATACAAGTGCTGCTTGAGGTGCTGAATCAGCAATGATCACTGTAAATAACGATATCTGCACAGAAAGTTAAAAGACTCATGTCATAATCAATATAGTTTCGACACCTATTACAATTATCTTTTGAAGTTACAGCAAATTAGATGAATTTGTAAACAAACCGGGCGTTAGACCATCACATCTAAGTATTACAATAATAATAATAATAATAATAATAATAAGAATAATAATTGTTATTTTGTAATGTCCATATTACCGTTAAAATGTGGTTCAAGGACAACAAAACGTACTGACATGAAATGGTAATTGATCACAAATTTCAAGATGTTTAATGAAATCTATAATTGGAGCCCAGTTCACGCACTTATTTGACCTAAAATAGGTAAAAATGCATCTACTTTTACTTTAGGCATGCAAAAATGCATTTATTCTGGATAAAATAGGAAAGTACAAAAGGCTTGTAGACAATGAAAAATCTTCATTTAAAGGAAATTATCGACAAAAATGAATAATTGATATGAATAAAATGATTCACATTTAATCCCATTTCTAAAATTTTTCATCAGCTCTTACATGGAAAGAATATTTTCTGTGTAACCTTCATTCCTATCAGAGAGATTATTTTTCAGTTTCATTAACAAAAATTATTCATGGTGCCACACTAAATTTCGGTATGATGACTACGAATTTATTACACTCGCGGTCGGCTCTACGAAATGATATTGCGGATTCCCTTGAGAATCTTGGAACAGCGTCTCAGTGTCAATAAGGTCAGTAGCAGTTGATGCGGTCAGACGAAAGCATTTTGTTTCCTTTGTACGTTCGTAGATTTATCTGCACACTTTAGTACCGTCACTCTTTCAGTACTAGTGTTAAATATTGAACTTTACCGCGCTAAGCATGCTCTGAGAAAACAGCTTTACTAGTAGCTGTCTAAAAATTACGTTCTAAACAAGCAGATAGTGTTGTGTCATCAGAAGTTGAGTAAGTACTTGTACTACTTTTATTATCAAGTGAATGAAATCTAGCATTTCACCCATGAATATCAAGCGAATGAATGAAAACTAGCATTTCACCCATGAATATCATGCGATATTGGCAGATCTTAGCACAAATTAAATTTTAGAGCCAATTAAAAAGTCCCCGATGGAGCTTTTGACTCGTGACACTAATTCCACGCTTCAAAACAAGATAACGAGTAATACATGACATTTCTCGACGACAGGAACTGCTCATATGTAATGGTGATGGGTAGAACTTCAGGGAGAGTCACAAACAAAGAAATTTTTGTTCATTTTTGAGTGTTAAGCACTTTTTTTCTTTTTTCAGATTTGGGTATAAGGCTTACAATGCCGAGTGAATATATAATGCGAGAAAAGGGCAGTCTTAGTGGAAAGTGAGGAGAGACTTTTATATTACAGAAGTTTTAAGGATTCCTAAACAGTCCCTACCATTTACTAGCATTCCCCTAACACATGATTACTACGAAAATGGGTAACAGCGTCTATGATACGGCCCCACAACGAAAAACATTTTCGGTTCCTTCGATGTTAAGTCTTCCAAGTCCTTACACCAAGTGGAATGTGACTAACAATTAATGAAATCACTTTTATAGAAATGAAGCGCATAATGAAAGGAACCTGTTGATCATTGATCGTAAAGTGGAAGTAAAAGGGATGCAATTTACAAGGTTCCATTAGACAATGGAAGTTGTGTGAAAATACCAACGTTCTATTCGGCTTATAGAAAAAACACCTGCCTTAACGTATTTAACATGTGTTCTAATAATTGTATTCCAACTACTTTCAAAAACATTAGATTTCTTATTTCGGGATTAAATGTCACTATTTTAAAAAGTTCGCCGTTCTAAAATATAGGAGCGATTCTACAAGATATCCATTACGAAAGGGGCTCTCACGAACTTGAGCGCGCGGTCTCGCCGTCAAGACACTTCCCTGAGGTACTTCACGAAGTGTGAACTCTTCCCGGAAAGTTCCTTTCTCACAAGATACGATACAAGACTACTACGTAGGAAATAGAAATATTTATTAATACCGCATCGATGTATTCTTATTTTGTGAACCGCAATACGACTTACGAATGCACGAAAACGTTTCAATCAAATAACGGATGTTCAAGTCACGAAATGATTCCTTCCAATGGCCACATGTCCACGAACGCTCTGAGGGTTGGAGAGATGTGGCCGCCCCGGGAGCGGATTAGCCTGTCCTCGGGACGGCGATACGTCACGACGATTCGGTCACGTGGGGCCTCCGTCGAAGTCAAATGAACCTCGGCGACTGACGTCACTTTCCGCAACCGAACCGGTTAGCGGCCTAATGCACACGAAATGTTAACGCCCGCAAGGAGTTACACTCCCTCGACGGCCGACATTCGCGATTCATCGGTATCTGGCAAGAATTGGTTTAGGAACGAACAGCATCGTCCTAACACATACCACAGGCGTTTTCTGTCAAAACAGCTTTTAAGCAATAAATTTTTTTTGTGATTAGCATTTCTAAATACAGATTGTCAAACTTGCATGTCATTATACAATATAGCTAGGGTTTTCTCTCAAAAGTCTATTTTACCAGTGTATTATAACACCACAATATTACAAGAGTGAATCATTTCGTGAGATTCCCGAGTGATAGTTAATGCTTAAGAAAGCAAAAGAAACGACGGGATAATAATTCATTTATTATAAACCAAATACCCATCACATAAAAATGTTTATAAAATCTAGTCTCACTGGAAACACTAGTTTGCATACCAACGTAAAAAATTAAAAACACGTAAATTAAACTAGTAGTGCTCCAGAATGGCAAAGACTTCCTCGCACCTCAGTCTATGCTTTCGGTATAGCTTCACTCTTTCCAGCATCTACCTATCGGCGCCGAAAAGACGATGTTTCATATTTCCTCATTTTTTCGGTCCCCAAATAGTAGTATTGAAATGTGACTAAGAATATTATAGAAGAGTAAAAAATAGTCATATCTAAATTTTTATTGAAAAATTTAGGGAAGCTCTTACTGAAAATGCGCAATTTTAAGCTCATTTTCAAGACACTTCACAAGTATCATTTAACACCCTTGAGCTCACAAATGCAACAATGTACAAAAAGCATAATATAAATATTTACGACATGAGATACTTAAATAAAATCATTCATGTAGTGTTTGAAAAATACTTTAAAACATACATCAAATGGTGCTTCATATCATATAAGTCAGTGCATGTTCTGTTCTACAACACTATCTGTTCCAAAAATTTAAAGAAAAAATTTCGAAACCGTTGTTGAGAAAAGGTCGATGAAGCATTTCTGGAAATGCGTAATTTTGAGCTAATTTCCACACGAATCTTTTGCGTTTTTGAGAAACTTCAAACGAAATAATTTGAAGCACTTGTACTCACAAATCTGTTTTTAAAATTACATTCACCATTCGCGAACTACTCGTATTTTGAAACAAATTGTACATGCACACCATTTAAAGATCTAATTTTACATAACAAATTTCATACAGAAGAAATATCTCATCTTTCATATTGTTGTTATTGTAGGTAGATGTTGAAGATTTTGCAATTTTCGAAAATTTAGAGAATTCAACGAAAATCGGATCTGCGCAATTTTTATTATCTTATTTTGCTTTATCCGTTAAAAAGAATTAAATCAAAGTGTTGTCATTGAGGCTTGATGTAAAGTATCTTTACAAGTGAACATTTCTAATTCAAGGGGCGGCGATAATAGTCTAATTATTTGAGAAATATCAATTTTAGTGAAAATGCTGATAAATTCAACAGAACTCCATATACATAGAAGAGACAGAGGTAGGAATGGGCAGAGAAGGCAATATGACGTTACAGTAATCGAGCGAATTAAAGAGTTAATTTTACTTACATAGCGAGTTTTCACAGAAAGAACTAAGGAGGCGTATATGCAAGTAACATTTGACGAGCACATGATCAAATTGACATTTCCAGCAGCCAAGAAAAGGTTTTTGGTTAAGAGACACAGGCTCAACATTTCAAAGCACCACACGGGTTTGAAGAGAAGTATAAGAGCCGTGCAAACGATCAGTAGGATTAACTATCACATACGCCGGCTGCACAGGATTCAAAATCAGACTATTTTCTGACGATCATGCAAGTTTTCCCTGTAAATTATTAACTGATAAGACAAAAGAGAAATATTTATGTTGATGAAACGATTGGAGATAGAACAGCAGAACCTCACAAATCCGAAATTTCGGATAATCCATACAAAGTTCGGGATGCAGGAAAAATAAAAATGCTTATTTTTAATGTAAAGAAATAATTTCACAATTACTGTAGAACATCTAATAATTGAAACACAATTGGTCGTGAAATTTTCATTTCACTGATACACGGTGTCATGTTAATGTAACAGTAATTTTCACTTAGAGCAACTTGCAACATTGGTAATCTATTGCCGTAAGGAACTGAATCTGCTTCATGATGCATTCGCTACGCTAGGTTGCCATTTTTTCACATCGCGCGCTACATTGTCCGTTACTTCTACAGATGTATTAGTACATGTACGGTAAATTTGTTCGGATAATCCGCGCATTTCCGAACCCAAAGAGATCACACCCCCAATCAGTTCGGATTACCGGGGTTCTACTGTATATGCCTTCTTTCAATAACGTACTTTCCTTCGCAAGCACAGCGACTGGCTTGACTGCGGGATATGCAACACGCGCGACGCGCTGCTCCGAAATATCGGGTAAGCATTAGCTTCTGCCTGCCTGTCTGCCCTTGGCGCGACAGCCCGCGAAAGGGCCACGGCCTACCTGCAACGCCCCGGCCTCGCGGGTTAAAGGGGTACGTGAGGTTAACACGAAGACATCCCCATGCCGTATTCTGGTCTTCTCAGCCTGAGAAGTGAGTTTTCACATCTTCATACAGCAACATATACTGGGACTTTGCGAGGAAAACCCACACTATAATCTTGCCCGACCTAGAATCGAACCCGAGTCGTGACATGGAAAAACGACTTATGCGAGCACACTGACATATGACCTAAATAGCGAGGGGTTTAGCATGCATATGTATATACGGAGTAATAAACGCAGTATTAAGTTATGTAATGCTGCAGAGTCGATTTCGAGATTTCAACGCAAACACGGGCGATATCACAATAGTTCGCAGGTTCCTCTCACTGGGAACTTGATATCGCGTCCGTGACGCACGAGGCGTCCGCCAAACCGTTCCGACTGCGCTCTTTCTCCCCTGCCATCACAAGGGTCCTCTTCCCCCCTAAAACTCCCAACCCAACTGGAAGCCCAATCACGAGGCACAGTGGGCGCTCGTGCTCTCCTGAGGCCACTTGGCAGGTCCGGTCTAAACGCAGCCAGCATTTTCATCAAAATTTATGTTCTCCCATCGATCTGGTTCATGTCACGGACAATCATAGGCTTCCGCGGCCAGTCATAAGAAGACTCGCGTGTAAGCGTCCATTAATGCCGACGTTTCGACCATCCATTCCTGGTCTTCTTCAGTACTGGAGTACGGTTGATGTCACGGCCCCTTGAATTTGAAATGGATTTTTTTGGGGGGGAGGGGGTACTTTACATGAAGTCTGTTTAAATGTTTTTTCGGTTATGATAAAATACGCTGATAAAAATGCTACAGATCTCATTTTCGTTTAACTCTGAAATTAGCAGATTATAAAATTTTCGGCGATTTCCTAGAACTGCAATATCAAAATAGAAAGAAAATGTATATCAAAATAGAAAGAAAAATAGTAAGAAAAAAAATTGAAACCGTTTCAGAGTAGTGGATACGTTCATTTAGTAAAATGACAGCAGGCCGGCCTGATCCCCAGATAGGATAGATAACTTTGCGACTGTATTCGACAAGGATTATGAAAAGTAAAATGATTCGACAAAATGATGAAATTTGAAATTGAGTGTACGTTTTTTCGAAGAGGGGTGGGGGCTGGGGGCAAATGGTTGACTTGCAACAAAGAAAAAACCTGGATGATCTCGGATCGCTCAATCCTCTCCCCCTTCCGCGGTTGTCTCCGCAGGCCAGTTTCCTTCACTCCATGATGTTCAAGGACCAAATTCTCAGTTGGTGCGCACAGAACTTCATTGCGGCGATGAATTAAAAGCGGGCCCAGACGAATCCCTGCAGCGCAGAACGTATAATTGGAAATGAAGCCAGTGAGCTGAAGGCAGAAGTAGGTGGCAGTGGTGATACAAAAAGCCACAAACAAGTTTAAGGCAATGTATCCGTAAACGTCTCTAAAGGGTTTGACCTTAAACTTTATCATTAAATGTCCGAAAATAAAAAAATAAAAAATAGGCATTTCACGTGTCACCATACTTTCGGTGTATCGTAGTATCGTAAATTTCCACACGATGTGCTTCAATTTTCCAATATGACATCGTATCTGTCGACCACTGTGGGCATCCACATATGAAAAGTTCCATACAGACCGTCTCTCGTTGGGCAGTGCCCGCTTCGAACCATTACTCTACTGTAGCAGATAACGCTCCCTGCCTGGTCACGCTGACTTGAAACGAAATCCGCATTTCATTTGGAACGATGTCATAATATAAGTTGGAGGATGTTGAAAAACTCGTTAATTAAGACCGGAAGCATTTTCAAAATGGAAATACTAGCTCTAAAGCACGTGTGCATGCTGGCGTGGGAGGGGGGGAGGAGGAGGAGGATTTATGTGTGTGTAAAAATATTTTTTGCTTTTGCAACTTATTGCACACAAATTATTAAATAATCTCATTTTAAAGAGGACAGATTGAATATGACTTGAGACAGGATTTCCAAGCACTATCAAATAGCTAAACAAGCATGAAGCAGGGTAAAAATTGACAAAACATGCACAATCATATTTTAGTTTAGAATCTTTTTTGTTTTATTAAATTTTCCAACAATGAGCAATTAACAGTTTTTCTAAATTTTCTGCAGTCAAATTCATCCTATCATCAGATGCATTATTTTCTACATCACAAGATATTTTTGGAGCGTTCATCAAAGACGAAATCTTCAATGTACGCTCCAAAACGATAGAATTTCTCCTTACCAGTTACACCCACATCTCTAAACACTAATTTCAAAATCAATTTTAAGATATTCAACAATTTTTAATGACTCTCCTAGAGGTAAACCTGCTGTTTCTAATTTCTGAATTGCCCTTGGCAATTTTGCAAAATTTGATTTAACCTATTTTTTAATTCTTTTCAAAAGTGGACTGAGAATCTACTCTTGATTACTTTTGCCTCCCACTGTCAATTAACAAGTGATATTGAGACATGGTTTCCTGACTTACTTTCTCTATTCTTTGTGCCTCAATTGTCTTAGTACCATTTCTAATCTAACATGTGCACTGTAGGGTTAAAATTGTTATTTTAACAATATGCAAACAACAGCATACAACCCGGATCCAAGAATAATATGCTATTTATACAAAATATGCGTCAATTTTGATATTCTCAAACTATGCAAAAAATAATTCAAGAAAGTACTATTATGCTAAATAGAAATTTAAATATGCATATTAATTGAAAAAATATTGAAACATGTATAGAAAAATGATATATTCCATGGAAAAATACATCATTTACATAGTGTAAAAGCTCTATGTAACTTATATAAAAACACATTTGTATCAGTGTCCAATCATGACACACTGAACAGAAAGCCACCTAATGTTTGATTGCCTCACAATTCCAAGAACAGATCCAAGGGAGTAGGAAGGCAAAGTGCAAAGAGTGTTTTTTCATGGGAGAAATAAATTTTGAAGTGGATAATGATTATGCCAATTCTATTCCAACTATTAATATATATAATCTATTCTTCTATTCGTAGCTATTTCAGTTTTATTATTATAGGTTATTTAACCACTTCATTGTCCAAAAGTTTCTGATAAATTGCACTTCTAATGGTACAGAACATACATTTTGCAAATTTCAAAAATTGTAGTTCAATATAAGTCATTACAATTTTGCATTACACTAATTACAACTTTAAAAGTTGGAGGACTGGAGGACTAAACTCTATCTCACAAGTAAAAAAATTAACTGAAGTACAAGAAAGAAAAATTAATTCAGTTTTGTCATATCTAATCTCATGCAAAATCTACCTTTTAAAACAGCAGGTTCTCTACTGAAATGACCATGTATTAAAATAAAGTGTGTTGTGTATGCCATATCCATTTGTAGGAAAATTTCTTGCTCATTAACATAATATTTATAACTTTAACACATTTATGAATATCTAGTAGTAAGAATATTATCAGTAAAATACAAAACACTTTTGAAGCAGGTATATTATAGTACAAAGGAAAGAAAGTAAATAAACCTTTTAAAGATTTTTCTTGTTTTCATCACAAGAACATCATATATACATCACCGACATGAAATTCACTGCACTTTCAGATACTTTAAACATTATTGTAAAATATAAAACTGTAATGACAAATTCTTTGGGCCAAAACTTCAGACTTACCCTTGATCCTCAAGTATTTCTTCCAGTTCGATGCATTTGACCTCCACTTTTCTCTTGCGTTCATGGTCCAAAATGTCACGATTAGGCTGTCGATTGCTGGCAGAATCAAGCTTCTCTATTTCCTCTTCTGTTTTATAATGAACTTTGTCTTTAGTCTTGCGGACAAAAGCCCAGTTTCTCTGCACATATCCATTGGTACCAGAGCCTCTGGCAGTTGGTAAACCAATTCCGTTGTACATGATGAAGCTCTATTAAACTAAAAAATCTGAAAACAATAAAAAATCTTAAAGTGTTATCAATACTCATTCTTGAAGTAAAACTGAGGATTGTTAGGCTCTCCTCACCAAAACATTTACATTCTACTTGTATTATGACACCTAAGAACACAATTCATTGCATTCATGCTCAGATCACTTTTTGATTGATTATATAATGTAACATACGAGAAAATAATATGCTTCAGAAAAAAACCAATTTATTTAAAATAACAGGCAACGTATAGGCAACGACAAACTTATCGACCGGAATTACAAGACCTTGAACAATTAATAGTTCTCGAAGAATCGACATTAATTCTCACCTCTAATTCAATGTTCACAAAAACACGAAAACTCACGCTCTGTTTCACATATTATTTCTCAATAAGATACTATATCTTATTCAACAACACCACTTGCACAAATACACAAAACAAACCGAAGCGATGCCATCTTGAGATAGCTTGGGGAGTGTTGGGGAGCCAGAGATGGTATTTTACGCTTCCTAGAATCGCCACCGTAGCGCTGATTCCCATGTCTTTACAAATGGCGCACAGGAGGGCGGTCACTCAATGTTCACTGCAGATCGGGGCTACTGTTTAGTGTTTGTTTGTGGGACGTGTTTTTCGGTGCCTGGTGTGTGTTTTGTTTAAAAGGAGATCATTTGATTACAGTCAGAATGGTCGACAGATTATTGTATAATACTGTATTATCCCAGACGTTTTCTCCTTGTGGGAATTTCCTTCTTGCCGGTAACACGTATGGTGATATTGCTGTCTACGAGTAAGTAGATGGAAAATTCGCTTTATTAGATTAACTATTTTGTGTTGAGACAGACTGACAAAGGAATTGTTAAACAGTTGCACTTGATATTTTTCTACCCCCCTTGTGTCACACAGTTTGCAGAAAATTCTTAGTCCTGGAGAAGCATTTACTCCTCCTTTGAGGAAAGCAGAATATCACTTCACAGTGAATAAAGACGTCCAAATATGTAGCATGGTTACAACAGAAAAATTTCTTGTGACTGGAACTGTAGGTGAAATTCAAGGATGGGACTGGAAAACCATTACTTCAAGCAAGAATCCCAAATTATGTTGGAGTATACAAATACCGTCCAGCAAGTATGTTTTCTAATGTATTAGTGTGACATAATAAATATGAAAGAATAATCTGTGTGAACAATGACGTTCATTTAAAAATTTTGGATTTTTAACTAGGGATACACTGGAAAAAACAGATGTAAACAGTATGTTTTATCATGAGCAACAAGATGTATTGTATGCTGGATGTGGTGATAATAAGATATATGTCTTTTCTTTGGATGGTGGACGATTTATAAGAAAATTTGAAGGTCACGAGGATTACATTCATTGCATTAGCCACTGGTAAGTACAAATTTATTTTAATATTGTGCTTTTGTCTTAGTATTATGAAAACAATGGTTGTATTTTTTTAAAACTGTTTTTATGAGTAAAGATGATTAATTATGGTGTATTTCACAGGGGTAACCAGCTGGCATCTGCTAGTGAAGATGGTTCAGTTAAACTCTGGGATTTAAATCACAAGATTTGTTCGCATACCATCCAACCACACATGAATAGCAAAGTTGCCAGACCTGATTATGGGAAATGGGTGGGAGCAGTTGCCCTCAACGATGATTGGATGGTATTAATTTCTTTTCATTTTATCCTTTCCTCATTACAGTTAAAATTGTGATAATGTATTCTCAGAGAGATAGAAGGTAGCTTCTACTTCCTCTCACAAATTCAGTTCTTGTGAACGTTGAAATAAAATGAACTTGGTAGTCAGGTTTTTAAGTTTCTCCTCAATTTAGACAAAGGTTCTAAATTTGCAGAGCTCTAGAGCTGTGTGTGTCTGACCGTACTACCAAGTATTCAACCAAAATATAATATTACTCACGCAAATTTTCTTGAACAATGAATTGGAGAAATGTGGGTAGAGTGGGGCTATTAGTTATGAAATCGGCCACTAGACGTTATGAAGAATCTCTGGAAAATCAGTCATGCCTTTGCAACTTACTCAATGATTTGCGTTCTAACTTTCTGAGGAGTTTGAGTATCTCCTGTGATGGATATTCACTGGCTTCAGTCATTTCATTAGATTTTTGGGAGATAATTATGGAAAGAAGTTCTTGTCATCAACGAAAAAGAGTTTGTATTTCGTGCCAGTGAAGATGTGTTTGGAATGTTGTTATCAGCTCTCGCTGCAGGCTTTTGCCTTCAACTGTTTATTGTGCCACAGAGGGGGGAACAAGGTCATCGTTCAAGAAAAGTTGTGCGATAACCCCCTTCTCTGTGGTCATGAAGTGTTTCTATCATCCATCATTTCCTTCCACACTTCCATGCTTTACATAATTTTGGTGGAATATTCATGAAATACAGAGTTTTTAATGATTACTGGTGTCCTGCTCTCCAATTGTTGTATTTTGTCGTAATAAAAATGATACTACCACAACAGGCTTTAGAAAGAGTTTAGACTTATATACCAAAACAATTATTTGTGTAACACAGACTTTTTTGTTTTACCAGCTTTGTGGAGGCGGACCAAAACTTTCTTTATGGCACCTAAGATCTCTTGATGTCACCACTTCGTTTCCATTGGAAGATACTGGAGTACATATAGCTTTATTTTATGATGATCGTATTATGACAGGTGGATCCTGTCCATATTTCTATCATTTAAGTTACACTGGAGATGTTCTTGCCCAGATTCCATCCTCATCTACTTCAGTTTATTCTGCAGTATATCAAGAATCTCCCTTAAAAGTGAGTATGTCTGCCTTATTTTGTAACATAAATGTTGATGAGTTACTTATTAAAACATTGTATAATATACATGTGTTGCGTGTATGTTTCAGGTATTGTGCATTGCTGGATCTAGTTCTAAAATCGATTTGTGTACAAATTTCAGTTATCGGGATCAAATTCTTTCTTTTGCCCGGGTGTGATATGACTTTTGAAATCATTGTTTTTTATACTGAAATAGAAACCTTATTTCTGTATTGACACAAGTATTGCTATTCAAACACATTTTACTAAATGTGGTGAATCATTTTTTATTATGCTCATAATGTAAATAAATTTTTTATGTTTCAAATGATTTGTTTGTAATTATATTATTTCCTGATTACATTTGAAGGACTAAAATAAAAAAAGAAAAATAAAGACTGATCTAAGCTAGTGTTGTCACTAACCATGAACTTCCTGGATTTCAAAAAACGATTGGACATAGGTGGTAATGATATGACTAATAATACTTGTTTAGAATGTGAAGGTAACTACCTTTACGTTGTTGACAGCCAAGTTTGAAAGTAGAAGTTGAAATTTGGATGGTTTCCAAACATATTGAATTTGCATGGAAAACAATCGGGTTTAGAAACAAAAACTATTAAAATTAAATAAATTAATAAACGAATATTTTTCCTCCAACTTAGTTTGCCAATTTTACTTTTACATTGTATGTATGTAAACATTTAGAGAGTGTGTGTTGTGATATTGAGATTGCAGAAAACTGTTTTATTGCTGCAGAAAGCTGTCTTATATGCAAACGATCAATTTCGATTGCTAAAACAGAAGATGAACTTCAGCTCAATATCTACAAGCTCAGCAAAATAGTTTAGCAGTTTTTGTCCAGTTTCCCTGATACATTGAGCAAATGCTGAGATGGCCCCGCGTTTTGCTTCCTGATGTAAATGTAGCTTCACTATGCGCACATTTTGTTGAACTCTCCTTTTGCTTATAGTGGTAGGAGGAGATGTAAAGGCAAGTTACTATTTTGTTTGCAATGCATAAAATAAAATCTACAGTTCTTTTACTGTTGCAAATAAGTTTTCTAAAACTCAGGAATGTAAATGTATATTTTTTTCAAATGTAGCTAATCTTGCAATTTTTTAAATTCTATTTATCTTTAACTTTTAGTTGTCTTTCAAATATTTAGAGTTAAAATTATGGAAAGAGATTCTGGAACTGAAGAAAACTTGCACAGATTATATTCTCCCCCATTCGTCACATACAGCTTTTACTGTTTTTTGACTAAATAAATCTAAATAGCTAGTTATTATAGCTGTGAAATATTCACATCTAAAATCCAAATTAATGCATTTTGCAAAAAGGAACCAGTGAGATCTAAGAGTGGTAGAAAACCAGGTTGTGAAGCAAGTAAGCAATTTTCATTTTCTAGGAAACTATGTCTCTTACAACTATGACAGACATAGAAAAGAAACTCTTGTCATTCCAGCTAATGTGTAAAACCATAAGAACGCTTGGTAAGAGAACCCGAAAAGAAACACAGTTGATATTCTATAACACAACGGCAATACCAACCCGGCTATATTGTAGCAAAAGCTGGGTTTTGAAACAAAGAGAAATGAGCAGAATACAATCGTCAGAGATGAAGTTTCTGTAAGCAGTATAAGGCACGAAAACTGATCATGGTAGAAAACAAGATATTCAAAATCCTAACTGTCTATGCCATTCTGTAACACCTCTAGTTTTTCAAACATGACTTCTTTTGAATTATTGATTTTTTACCCACTTTCTGAACAGATAATAAAGTTAATATATTTTATGAAGTTAACACAAATGTGAAGATGAAGTTACCATATTTGTTTTTAAAAAAAGCTTTTAATTAATTTTTGTAAAGTCGAAATAAAAGTGTGGGCTCATAATATAAACTTCTTCTCTATAAATAAAACTATAATTAAGATCTTGACAAAAAGAGAAGATTACATTAAAAGAATTTCCTAATGCAGATATTAAAATATGTATCCTACAGTTATGTAAAAACATTTGTGATCATAATAAAAAACATTTTCAATATTTCAACATGATTCACTGAGAAAAATGATTTGTTGAATTAAGAGGACTTATCAAATAACAATGAGGATCGTTACCTTTGTGTTCAACTAATGTAATTAATAACATTCAATAATAATTAATTAAATTATTAACAAATATGAAAACTGTACATATTTGCAGCACACATGGCTTGAAGCATTAATATAAACAAATATATTTTCATGTTTATAATAGTGTCTGAATTTACCCCCCCCCCCCCTCAATAAAAGATCCGAAATCCTGCCTTTGCCAATGAAAGTAAGAATGAGGAGATATTTTATTAGCAGAAAATAATGTTGGAAGATCAAGTTGTATTTTCAAGATAGACACATTTGTAATTATGGAAATTGGCCAAAGCATACAAAGAACGGGGAGAGTTAATTTAAAGAATATGAACACCTTTGTTTATAATTACAATATATTACTTAAAATTGTTTATTACCATGCTATTGTGGCATGGTTAGCTTCTTATATCACCACCATATCATCTATAATCATTCCCAACTCTCATGAATTATCCAATCATCTATCCACTGGAAAACATTACGAAACCACAACCATGATCACCTGTATGGAGAAAAGAATGGTCATAAAGACACAAGCCTCCCTTTGTTGTGAGTTTGAGATTGAAGAGATCATTATTGTCTTATTTCCATACCTACATGACAGATGGACATACAATTAAATAAATAAAATATACTCCAAATTTCAACATTTCTACTTCAAATCGTATTTTTTAATATTTTTAATGGATTTGTAAATGTGAATGGCAATCGTTCAGGATGGTCATTCTTAGAGTGCATTAGTGAATAACATAATTTTCTGATTTCATATTTACTGAATAGAATAAAACATGAAAGTGTGATTTTTTTAAGACATCTAGTTGTGAGTCAGAACATGCAGGAGTATAAAATCAAATCAGATTTCAGAGAAAAGCATTCAGAAAATTAAAGAGCGACTTTATAGAGGAATCAGAAATATTAAGGCATAGCTTCAGGGGCAGCAGTCTGTATTAACCAACTGTGATTCTAAGAGAGAAAAACTTGGAAAAATAAGGATATTAATAATTTTGAATAAAATTGGTTGATGATAAAAAAATATCTAAGTTGTGCAGTCTCATATATTGTTGGTAAGGTATAAGGAAAAATGTGACATTAAAAAGAAATATGTTTGAAGAAATGTGAATGATATAATGAAAAAAATTAACACCTCAGGTTTATGATTGATGTTTCTATTCTATTCGTGAGTAGAAGATATTGTTGCACTCAACAACCGTTGAAGTGTCATCCAACACTTACAATTTAACATTTGTCCAGTGCACAGATTCCTTGAGTGAACTCTAACAAAACAGTTTTCCTTCATGTGTTGAAGTATTCCTGGGTGTGCCATCTTCTTCTTGGTCTGTCTCTGTCCCTTTTGCATTCTGATTTATAGTATAATGTCTTCAGTTGGAGTCTTTATTTCTCCTTTTCAAATGTTTTTTCCATTTCCTGTGATAGTCTCTAATTTCTTGTGTTAAATTCTCCATTTAAATTTTTTTATTATTTTTGTCATTTCAAATTTTGTCACTTTGTGTTCCCATTAAAATTGCTATTTACATGGTTCTGCTTTCCTTTGTGCCCATTAATCCATGTTTCTGCATAATAATTCCGTAGTGATTTTGATGTACTGTTACAAATTCACATAAACATTTTTTTTTTCTTTATTTTTCTTTCTTCAGATCTCCATAGAGTCTTGTTGGTTATTCCATTGTTTCCATTACATTTTTGAATTTTTCTTCAATTTTCTTTTGAGAAATTTAATTTCAGAGATAATTAAAGATGGTAACTGGTAACTTGTTCAATTATTGAATTTTCTACTACTATTTTTGCTCAAAGATGTTAGACCGCTAATGTTTGTCATTTTTAGCTTTTCATTTAAAACGGTGCCTTATTATGATGACAGTTTTATGTGGTGTGACTTCTGAGTCTGTTATTATGGGTTCGTCATCTTCAAACAATATTATAAATAAATACTGGTTACTTATTACATTTATTTCTGTTCAAGTATTCTCTTTCCTTTCCTTAACGTTAGTATTCAGGTTCATGATGATGAGTGAGCATCCATTGTGGAGACCTTCGCTGACTCTTAGCTGTTGTCATTTTAAATTTCTTTTTCATTTTTAGCCATTTTTTTAAAAATAATTTTTAAGTGACTGAATCCTGGCATAAGCCTGTGTTAATTACAACAGGTACAGATCAAGAAACAAAGTTTTGGAGGGGAAATTAAGAATGTTGTGGTTGAAAGTGTTATATTACAGATTTTGTAAAATGTGGTAGGTTACACTCAGCTCGTGCTGCGATACGATTTTATTTGTTTTAATGATTATACAAAAATATTTTTGCTAGAAAGTTTCATGATAAGATAAAACTAATACTTACTGAAAAAATTTAGGAGGGGAGGGAAATATCCCTCATTTCCCTCCCCTTAGATCAGTGCCTGTAATATGAAATGGAAAATGTCGAAAAGGGAATGTGGTTTTGTGGAAGGATATTTTACATAGGTCAAAGACAAGTACAAATAAAAATATAAATACATATGGCTTGTTGTATTCAATCAATTCAATACAAAAAGCATAAAACACATTGCGACTGTTCCTCTTTCTCTGCATTTTTTTTTTTTTTTTGAAATAGGACAAATTAGGAAAAATCAAGTTAACTATTGAAAATTAACAAATATTAATTAATAATGTGGAATTAGTATTTGAAATATGTGTATACAATTTTGTTTATTTAATAAACATTTTTCTGTTCTTTGATAAAGACACTTTACCATTACTTTTGAGCAGTGGCGGCTTAGGCCTGAGATTTTTTGCAAGTTTGAGATTTTTCTCCTTGACGTTATTTTAACGTATTAGTAAACGTTTGAACAGAATCCGTTCAAATTTCAATAATTATACAAATATGGTCCATTGTAAAGCAACAACAAGCGTTTTATGCCTTCCATGATGAGGTGAGTGCCATGGGTTCTGCTAAATTG
This sequence comes from Gryllus bimaculatus, assembly GCA_017312745.1. NCBI lineage: Eukaryota > Metazoa > Arthropoda > Insecta > Orthoptera > Gryllidae > Gryllus > Gryllus bimaculatus. The sequence continues at coordinate 3,335,554 of BOPP01000051.1, read as the reverse complement.
TGCGGAAGTTCTTCACTTCCTGTGGATCCTCGTCGGCGAATGGGTGTGTTGACGGGCACACCTGGACCAAACGCCCCCATTTTTGTTATCTACCAACTTTTGAAGCTGGTAGCCCCCACTGCTTTTAAGACCTGAAGTTTTTTACATCTTATAATTAATTATTAACGTCTATTTTTAATTGTTGGGAGCACAACTCATGTGCCTTTGAAATGTTTCCTGAGGAACTCAGCCTGTATTATTATTCTTTGGCTGATGTGAATAAAATGACTAAATGATTGGGATTGGATAACCCTTTCATTAATAAATATAAATAAGTGTTATGTCACTAATGAAAAACCTAACAGAGTTTTATCATCTTATATGAAAGTAGAAAGTGCAACATTTATATATTAATGTCAACGCATAAACTATTATGTCAGACAAATAAATAGCCAATTATATTAGTATTGGGAAACCTTAATTGTAATAAATGTGCACGAAAACTCCTGCCGATTTTCTCTAATTTTCGAAGGCAATTTGCTGGCGGTCATTTATCAAATAATGAATAAATGATATTTTTATTCACAAAATTTACATTTTAAGGTAAATGTGTGGAAATGAATGATAACATAACTTATTCTTCGTGGTAGAAAGGTATTTACACACAAGTGACTAAGGCAAGAAGAAAGTCATGAACTGCTTCCTCGAGTCTCACAAAAATCCATGACCTGCAACAACGGAAGGAATAAAACCTTCATTACCATCTCGACTTCGAACCCAAAACCAGTCTTTTAAATGTCCACTTACAAGTGCTACTACATCTCCTTTAGAGACAGAGAGCGTATTTCGACCCTTACTGTTGTAATCTGATCGAATAACCAACAAAGTGTGCCTTGTAGTTCCCTTAGATTTTGCATTAGCTGCGGCTCGCAGATACAGTCTATCAACACTCCTTTCCCCACAAGCAGACACTGCGTCTCTTTCTAGACCGTATCGTCCTCTTCGTGCACTGCTGAACGATCTTGCTCCCCCGCACTCGGATCGTGTTCCATCACGTAATTTTTCATTATCTGTTCTGTTTCCTAGAGGTTGGGGAAAGATATCGGTGTGGGTTTCCCAGCAGGGGGGTGGTTTGGAGTTGGAGTGAGAACGCTGGGGCGGTGGCAAAATACCAAGGGGAAGACATGCTCCATAGTTCACGTAACCTTCTTCGCCATGAGGTGTCTGAACATAGAGCCAAGCTTGGTTCTTGAACACTGCATTTACAACCATACCTAATGGCAATGCTACTTCATCTTGATAACCTCCTGTTCGAGTCTGATACAACACACACGGGGATGCCAAAACAACTGGAATATTGGCTGGCTTCTCAATGGAGGCCTGAAAAATAAAACAAAAAAGCTGTAAGTGTAAGGTCTACATATAATTAATCACGAAAATACATCTTTGCATGATATGAAAATACTATTTCAAAATCTTTTTTTTCATTTGAAAGAAATATTAATTTCATTACTTATAGGATATAATATAACCTAACCTAAAAAAATGATTAAAACATGGATTCTTAAGCTATAATTTGTGAGTTTTGAATTACATTATCAGGAGATTAAATTATTAGTTACGGTGGGACACATTCACATTCCTGCTTGTAAAAATTGCAATTTTATACGTACAGGGCATGATTTATAAAATTTTAGGTCCAGAACGCGCCCCCAAATTAATTATTAATTTAATAGAAATAGTTATATATTTATAATATAATTTAATAATTATTTCCGAGACACGGGAGCGTTCTGTCGGAAATCAAGCCCTGCATATGTATATATCGTATGCTTACAAGGAAAACCCGCTAGGTCCATTTTTAAGTGGAAGTCAATAAACAGATTTTTTGCCCTACAATCTGGGAGATTCCGATTAATTATATCTCTATTCAGTCCTTAAATATAAACCGGAATAAATGTACTAACTCCACAACTGAGAAATTATTGAAACCCTCTAACAACACTAGGCGTGTTGTCTAGGTTATCCGGGGTGAGCCACGTCACTGACATGGCACAGTTTGTCTTTAGGCACCCCAGGTAACCATGCGCACGCAGTTTTTCGATGTGGACTGAGCCCTTGTGCGGTAGAGTCAGTGGCAGAACATTTTTCGGACTTTGTTCAGAACAATACCCTTCTGTCGTCATCGCTTTGAACATCAATTAACACTATTTTTAATTTTGGTGAATCTACTCGCTAGCAAATTTGCGATGTATCTGTAATTCGGTGGTGGAACAAGTTCTCCCGGATTATATTGTAATTTGTTCAAAACGCATACAAGTTTCCCATCCATCAAAAATAATACTTTTACTTTGCAGAGTTTGGGGGACCTAGATTTTCAATGTGTCATTAACAATATCAACGGCATTAATTTTGGTTTAGATAACAGTTTCTGAATACAAATAATGAATCGTGGTTAAAAGACGTACGTGTTGGTAACAATCTCTCGGACTACAAGGTCGTGGTTGACCTCACGCCATGGATGTGTTATTTTCAACTTCTGGGCGTGTGATAGTTAAACTAATGGGACATACGAACCCAAACATTTTTTCAAATTGTTATTACTCCACACACAATGAAGAAAGTGCTTAACATTGTATAAAGATTTAAAATTGAGGAATAAATTGCATTGATAAAGAATCTCTGGCTTGGATGTCCGAGGCAATAAATGGGAACCTTTGTAATTTTAAAATTTTAGAAGGTTTAATGAAAATAGGAACCACACCATATAAATAAATGCAATCTTCAATTGCAGCAAAATATTTAAAAAATGCAGCCATTTTTTACCAATTTTTTAAAATGACACAGAAGCTTCATGTAAAATACCCTCAAAATTAAAATATATCTTAATGAGCATCGGAAAGAAACTTCTCAATCTTTCCCTTGACGTATTTACCAAGTTTGAGATCAAAGTTTTAATCTGATGGAGTTAAGCATGACGCATCCATCCATTCATTCCATTTTTCGTAGTGCATCTCATCTCCGCCTGGACCTTTCTTAACAGTTTTGAACCACATTAATAGGCCCTAATCTCGACGTGTGTGCATATTGTTCAAAGGAACCTTAAACAAGGATTTTACAACCGAAATTTCTCGATAGTATTATTAAAGTGATTCTCTATTTGAGGGCAAGGTTATTGATTTCACGTTTCCTCGTCGTTTGACCGCTTGGACCGCCAGTGACTTTCGGTGCGCACAAGTGAGGACACTGCCGAGTTGATGTACACTACGCCGTCATTTTGCAATCTTAATCACGTGTTGATGGCGCACTGCTCTAAACATCCTCCAATTTGGAATTCATTCGGGCCACTTCGTCGTTAAGCATTGCAATTTTCACAAACCGTGTAAATAGCGATTTTCAGCTTGCAGCCATTAACTTTGGCTGGAAATGTCTTTTTTAGTGGTGAGAATTGCAAGTGCTTGAGAGTGCAAAATATGACAGAATTAGGAAATACAAGAGGTATTTTGATGCAGTGAAAGACGCACAAAACAGGTAATCCTTTTCTTATGCTAAGCCCGCCTCTTTCTCCTTTAACACGTACTTATAGGAAAATTCATATTAGCCGGGTTTAGTCACAGCTTATTTGACATACATCAGTTTATAAAAAAAGTTTGAAATAAACACACTGAATCACATTATTTAAAACTTAAAATTTTTTTTCTTCGTTAACCATAGTTTGTTGAGCGACATTACAAGGACATGGATTTTCCTCATCTTCACGCTACAATGAACATAAGAGAAAATTACTATATTTTTAAAGAACATAAATAATGAGTTATTGACGTTAAATTTATAATAATGTGATTCGGTGTTTTTACACGATTTCAAACGATTTTTATGAACTAGTGTCTGTGAAATAAACTCTGTTTCCAAATTCGTCTAATATGAATGAGCACTAATTCGACAGACAATTTTCTGTTTTCATGTACAAGAAAATTACTTTATGTGAGGAACTCAGACATCAGACAAGAGGGAAAGGACAAGCAGAACAATACGTATTAATGTGTGTGGAACGAATGAAGGGATTTATTGTTTGATTGATTAGTAATTCCGGGTGAATAAACTACCAAGATGATTAGTTTGGTAAAAGTAGTGCCAGTTTTCCTTCGGGAGGGGCGGTGATTTTCCCACGCTAGATGGCAACGTCCTAACGTTGGGTAGAGGTATTATTCCCAACCAGGTATCTGCCAGCAGCGGAACACCGTCCCCTCTTTCGGGACAAGCTCTAAGCTCCAGAACGGTCTTCCGACGTGTGTGCTAGGGTAGTGCATGCTAGTGTAAGTGTGTGTAAGGGACGTGGATAGGACAAGGAAGACGAAGGAAATATCGCGAACTGTCTGTGGCCTGTTTGTTAGGGTACTGTTTCAGCACTTGCCTCGTACAGATCGGAGAAACCACGAAAAACTAATCATCAGAGCAGCTGGCCGCTAGAATTCTTCTTCAGACAGTGACAGAACTCGACCCAACTCTCTGGCTAGTGTCGAAAATCCTGCCACCGCCGGGAGCGTAACCATAGGACCTCCCGATCAGAGGCACTGTATTACATAAGTTAATTCCCTGAACCATTTTTGCCCGTTTAAAGTATGTGAATAAATGGATCTTGTATGGAATGCAAAGCCCCATTAACGCGTCTCATTTCGTACCACGCCACTGTCATCAAGAAGGTTGCGATCGGGATGATGTGCAAGCAACCAGCCGAGAATTACTTCATTTACGATAGATTCGATACTTACGATAGAAAACAAGAAGATAATTCTGATCCTGGTTACTACAAATATATCCATTGTGTTCTCTGATGTAGGTAGAAGGGAATTAAATCAGTTGATGGTGTGCGCCACCTCTGCCGGCAAGTGAAAGAAGAGAAGGCGCGTGCGCGAGCGCGTGCGTACCTTGGTGAGGAAGGCGTCCACGTCCTGGATCTCGTAGCCGAAGCGCGCCGGCTTGCGCGCCTTCTCCGACTTGTGGCGCGGGGTGCGCGCGCGGCGGTGGCGGTGCTTCTCGCGGCCGGCCCGCCCGCCCCCGCCCCCGCCTCCACCCCCGCCCACGCGTCGCCGCCTCCGCCGCCAGCAGCAGCGACGGTCCGACAGCGTGCGGCACCGGGGGCGGCGCTTGAGGCGGGCGGCGGGCGACGACGCGCGCGGCGAGCAGCGGGGCGGGCGGGGGCGACGACGCCGGCGCCGCCGCGCGCCGCCGGGCCGCCGCCGCGCCGCCGCGCGGCCACCACGGTCACCACCGGGGCGGGCGTCGCGGCGCCGCGCCCCCTGCCCGCGCAGCACCCACGTGAGCGACAGCTTGGGGCGGGAGCGCGCGAGCAGCGCGGACGGTCGCTGGCCCATGCCCTCCTCCTCCTCCGGCTCCTCCTCCTCCTCCTCCGGCGGCGTCGTCCTCGGCGGCGTCCTCGTCGTCTTCGTCGTCCTCGTGGGCGCCGGCCCGCTGCTCAGCTCGCCGGCATCGCGCACCGTCGCGGCACGGCCCACCAGGTCGGGCACCGGCAGCGGCAGCGGCGGCTCGCCATCCTGCGCATGCGCACGCCGTTACTCACGCGCTTAGCGGTCGCGCCTTTACATTTACAGCGACAGTGCGCGCGGCGAAAATACGACGGGGCGCGCTTCGTGTGGCGGGCGGGCGCGCCGCGGGCCCGCCGCACTCGTCGGTCGCGTACCTCATCGCAGCCATCACGTGGGAGGGTCCTCCGCCTCGCAGCCCGCCCTTCGCTTATTCCTCGTTTTATACGCGCGGGCTTTTGTGACCACGTTCCGCGTCTACATTCATCGACGGTTGTTTACGTTTGTGGGGGCCGGGATTTGCCACGTGCTGTATCCTTCAAAGTGGTTTTCAGATTGTTCGCTTCATTCGATAATTTAAGTGTTGCGTGGGAGAATTAAACGAAACCTATGGGCTTCTTGCCTGTTCTTTACACACTTTCTTAATATCGCTAAACACTTCGATTTGTTGTGATTAGTTTAAAAGTCGTGATTGATTGATTAGTGAATTCGGGTGCGATAACTGCTGATGTTATTAGTCCCGTAAGTGCAGTGCATGTTATAACAGGGTAGGAGGCGGTGATCTTCCCTACCTGAAAGGCGAGATCCTGCGCCGATCTACACGTCAGCATACGGGGATTCCCCATCCACCTCCCTCCCTCTCAAAGCTTCCGACTGCTTTCCTGACTAGTTGTGTATTGCATGTAAGTGCGCGCGTCTCCTTCTCTCTCTCTCTCTCTCTCTCTCTCTCTCTCTGTGTGTGTGTGTGCGTGTGTGTGTGTGTGAGGAAGGAAACATTGCGCGTGGCCCATGACCCAGTTGATAGGGTACTGCTCGGGCGGCATTCGCTTTGTATTGATCGTAGGAACGGGAAATTACCGATTATAAAAGCCGGCCGACAGAATTTTCGTCCAGACCGCTGAATTCGACCTAGTTATCTAGTTAGGGTTGAAAATCCTGCCACCGTCGGGACTCGAACCCTAGGACCTCCCAGAGAGAGACACTGCAGTGACATCAGTTGATGCCTGTAGCCACGTAAGGCGGCGGAGGCTTTACAGATTGACAGAATACTTAAGCTTTCATTTTGTACCTTTTTTCGTTCTCGATAATTTGTCATATTTACACTGAGTCGTAGTTATCTGTGTGCTTAAATGTATTCTTATATGCCAATTGATCGAAAGTATACCAGCCTGTGCAGTTTCCTACTCATATAATTTATTGCTATTTTGTGTTACGTTTATTTTGAGGGTCATATTTCATTTCTTCAAAAACTCATGAACATGACGTATTATTCACTAAACGAATATGTCGTTTTGAAAATGTAATATGTAGCCCTCCAATCTTGAAAATGTAAATATGTACCCTGTAAATATGTAGGATTCATAACCTCGCCCTCAAATCAGCAACTAGTATTTCGGAGAAATTCTTAAGCACATTGACAATCAATTAGTGTAGTTCGTCCTCTAAAAGAATTGTGCTCTGATACAATGGACAGGGACAGTTATCTGAACTACGTTTTTAGGGAAAGGAATATATATCTTATTTTTTATATGACTAAATTTTGCACGGTACAGGTGTAATATGACTTTTCAAAACATTATGGCAACTATTACACGAATGGATATTATAATAATTTTCAAAACATATTTTTTCCTACACTTTTCACATTTGTGATGAACGTATTTCTGTGTGTTCAATACAAACATTTGTTTCCCGATAGTTAACATATATATTTATATTCGTATCATAAAGGAAAACATATTTAAATGCAAATTTTATATGTTTGTTCTTATAGCAACAAACGTCACCTTTGTGAAGAGAGCAAAGTTGTTGGATTGCTAATTTTCCTTCATTGAAAAAAATCATTATGACTTTATTTCCGTTATCATTGGTCAACCAAACTACTATTCTTAAAATTGAATAGCAGAACTATCACAATTATATTTTATTACGATTTTTTTCGTTATCACTGTCTAACAGTGATCGTTAATTCACTCCTTTATCATTATAGGAGTTAATCCCAACTGTACTCACGAATTCGCCGCAACTCCATATAAATAAAGACGGAGGCATTGCACCAGGTCGCTTATTTCTCGTGGCCGTCTCCCGAACGGACGAACATGAAATTACGAAGCAAATAAATTGCGCCACATAACACAGGCATTATCGAGAATACGAGCGCGGAGGTGTACAGTTAATCCAATCCCCGGCTCACGCCGCCATCTGCAGGGGTGGGCAGCCGTGGTCCCGCCGCGGCGTCTCGCGAGGGATATGGAAACAAAAGCGCAGAGCAGCCACGGAGGCGAGAATTTTCTATAGCGCTATTTTGTAGCGTCGTGCCACGCTCAAACCGCCGGATGTTAAACAAAGGGCGGAGTGATGAATACACTGGGACTTTCCTGTGAGTAGCAGACCCAAGCAGCTTGGGGAGGATGGCAATGGGGCGGCGGATAGAGCCAAAGGGGGTGAAGGGTGCAGGATAGGTCAAGGATCAGGAAGGAATATTGTATTCAGTCTGTTGCCCCGTTTTGTTAGGGTACAGCTCGATATCCACCTTGTGTTGATTGGAGAAACCAAGGGAAAACTACCGACAAGAGAAGCCGCCGCTAGAATTCTCCTCCAGACAGCGACTGAATTCGACCTAGCTGACAAGCTAGTGTCGAAAGTCTTGCCATTGTCGGGACTCGAATCTAGGATCTCCCGATCAGAGGCACTGCAGTTACATCAGTTGAATCCCTGAACAACTTGCTGGTTTAAAGCATATGGATATAAGGAACGCGTCCCATTTCTCATCGATCCACTGTGATCAAGGATGTTACGATCGTGACGATGTGCAAGCAACGGGTCTAAAATTACTTTATTTGCGACAGATTATCACAGGATACAAAGTACGTTCTGATCCTGATTACTAAATATTTCTATTGGGTTCTCTGTTGTAAGTAGAAGAAGGGATTATCCTAATTTTCTACAATGAACGCACAACACCAGCTCTGTATGAAGTAATGCTCTGTACAGAGCCAAGGTGTTCGAAGTTACCAAAGTAATTTTTAGTTTAAAAGTATAATTTAGCCTCTAGGATAACTCAAGGGCTTCTAGTTTCTAGATTGCATTGGTATGACCCCGGATTCGCTTCCCGGTAAAGAATAAGAGTTGCAACTTTCTTTTAAAATCGTCCGAGTTTCTGTAGCTGTGTGACGAGGAAAAGCTCAAGCAGACAGAGTTTGTTCGTTACAATGAAGGGAATTCGTCATGTTCGCCACATGTCGCTCTTACCCGTCAAGCATGGGAATTTAACTACGCCCAGGCATGGGGGACACCGTTAGCTCGTCGGCCAAGTCGGACTATCGATCCCAAATGTCTAATACATACATACATACAACGATTTAGAAAAGTACGAATTGTTCGCAAGGTAACAACTGATACTGTATTATTTTCAATTTCCGTACACAATAATGGGCATTATTTTCTTTGCCCTGAAATCTCAGAGTGTACAAGTTCGTGCCTTGTCCAGGGCCCTCCCCGCAACCGAGGAATGGGGTCCTTCGGAGCTGCTTAGTTTGCCTAGTTTACATAGGCTCTTCGCTGCGTCCCAATTGCGCCGTTAGTCAAGAGCGTGTGTGTTTTCTTTGCCGGGGCAATAAATCACAGACGTGAACTTTTTGTAATTTATTGAGTATGTATTTGAAATATGCTCCAACACCTGAATACAATTTCAATAATTACAATAAACAATATTGACCCGTTGTGATCCTGGTCACCACCGCCACCCGCTGGCATCTCTCTCTTTTGTG
>BOPP01000051.1:3279158-3314807 GCA_017312745.1 Gryllus bimaculatus | reverse complement strand
CGAGGCGATGCGAGCCAAGCAGGCGGAGGGGTCAAGGCGGGGAGGGGCAGCGGGCCCGGGCAGAGCGCAGAGCGTCGTGGCGGATTAGGGACGGCGCGGAAAGGAAAAGCAGCTGGTCGGCGCGAAGCAGCAGGACGTGGCGACACGAAGCAACAGGGCGCGACGCGATACGCGATACGGCGCCGACGACGAGGCCGAGAGGGGACGCCTTCAAAGCCGGCACAGCTTAGGCTTCACAACTGACATGACTCCGAACGCCATGGACCCGTGGAGATTTACGGCAATATATTTTTATTTCAATTGTAAGTTTCTTTTCAAGGAAGAATGTTATTATGTAGTTCATTTCCCTCAACGGGAGACATACACAATGTTCCAGAATGAATGTTAGAAACTTCTAAGTCATGTACGAGCGATCAAAGATGATCACTTTTTGCCAATGAACATATGGTAGGAAAATTCAAATAACCAAGCGACACATTTACATCTCTCCTCTTTTGATAGGCAATTCACCATGCGTTGGTGATTAACGGGTTCCCCTTCGAATATTTTCGACGTGAATCGTCTAGCACTCATGCTTGATGAGTTGCCTTCAAAGTAGGATCAATTGTCGCATGTGTAACTTGGATTTGAAATCTTCCATCGCATGTTCATTGGCAAAAGGAGATTATTTTTCACCAACTTAATGACCTAAAACGTTGTAACTTCTATTTCCAGGCACTTTGATTAGGAGGGGTGGCACGTGTGTCCATCGAAAACATTTTGTCATTTTAGAAGATTTTTGAACGAGGGAAAACTACAGCACGTAGTATGCGATCGCTTTACAAGTATCGGCATTTAATACTTGACTAAAATAACATTTACGCAAATAAAGCAGCAATTTATGAAATCAGATGAAATGATCAGTGTTTTTAGCTGAGATGACAGGCGTGGACACTGCCCTATTAAATCGCTCTAGAAATACTGTGCGCCATCCAGCTCCCGCAATCCCATACTTCCGTGTACATCCACTGTCTAGCACACACCTGCGAACGGCTAAGCGAGAGACCGTTATGAGGTCTTTTCTAAAACCATTGATCATTCGCTTACGCGAGAGAACTGCATTAAATTCTTCGACAAAACTTTCTTTAGCTTTGAACACAAATCAAACCTGGGGATTTAGTGTAAATTTAATGTTTTACAACGTTTCATGTGACTGATATTACTAAGAAGAAAGCCGACATAAAACCTTAATAAACAGCCGCTGCTGACCATAGATCCGCCAAAAATATCTGAGTACTCTAGGACGTGACTAGCAGTAGACCAACTGCAGAGGTCTGTAGTTCTGGGTACCATTCAAATTCTGTTTTGGTTCATCTGATAAGCAAAATCATTGGGTAAGACGCGAGTCCTCAGAAGTAGCGTTAATAATAGTAGTAATAATAATAATAATAATAATAATAATAATAATAATGAATATCACATATTTAAGAAACCCCTTATCATAAAAGGAATCAGATTCTGTGGTACACGATACGACATGAAAATTGTGCTCCTTAATTGGCGTCTGCGTTACATGCGATGAAAACATTCCCTCCAATGCGGCAAAGAACAATTTGAAGTACAAGAACCTGTCGAAGAGGTCAAACGCATGTAGAAGGTAAATACTGCGTTGCCTCAGTCCTAATTAGTGACTCGAGATATACACCTTGCAATTTAAAAGCAATTTATCCAAACTTCCGGGCTCCAGCAATGGTATTGGTACGTACAATACTATTTTATAAAACGTTTTGTGAAATGCACTAAGATTGGTTAATCTCTTCTTGGATAAGAGAAAATTTCTGTAACCCCAGCACGAGATATCTTCAATAGAAAATTCGTTAGTTAACAAATACAGTGTCTTGCAGAAGCAAACGTGCTACTGAATAGGGCCACACAAAAGGATTTTCAAAAAGTAGCACGAACACTGCTCAAGAACAACAAACACTCGACGAATAGCTCTAAAATATACAAAAAGTCTTCACAAATAGTACAACATAAAACAGTATTTACGGATAAACAGTATCACAGTTATTTACAAAACCAAATTTGATAAAAGTTAATGAAGAGGTGCAGTATAATATTTGAAGTAGTATTTAAAAACAGAAAATGACAAATTTCCATGGTTTATAGTGGTAAAACTAGAAATAATTACTCTCTATTTATTTCAACAAATTAATCAATTATCAGAAGGTTACCGACACGTATTTGGGATTATTGACGATACAGCTGAGAACTTAAAAATTGCATGTTTCGAACACTACAATTCTGAAATAAAGGTCACGTACGTTGTATATTTACAAGAATATAAACTAAAATATTCTCAACATTAATATTATTTCAAACCTTTATCATTGTCTTTAAAAATAAAAACAATGTTGAAAAAAAACGTATTGTCGATAATGTCGATTATGTTCACACGTCTTTTCGAGTGCATACGTTTTTGCAGAAGATTGGGTAAGGCGATTTGGTAACCACTTGTTCAGCATATATTCCAACACTGTAAAAGAGAGCAATCTTTTTCCCAGCAGAAATGAAGAAAAATGAGTTTTTGCGGCAACATTTTTTCTCCTTTAGTTGCTGAAGAATCCAGTATGACCAAAGGATTGAGGTTAGTAGAACCTAACCTAAGGTATTTGAAGTTATTCAGTGACGGACCATATAATTTTACAATCCTTGAAGCAAGAAATACAGGAAATTGCAATCCTATTTCAGTCGGGTAACGTTTCAAAAACTAAGATGCGAAGACCTAACGTACTGGTTTAATGACTAAACTACCGGGACGATCACGCCATAATAAAATAAACTTCAAGAGGCAATGAGATCCAGAAATATTCTTCCTAGTATTACGTTGAGTTGAGTTGAAATACATGTCATGAAATATTTTATGTTAATCACAAAGTCTTTTAAAAGGTATAACAATTAAGTTGATTACTTCTTTTATTTCATGTATTTACGTCAACAGTACCACATCAGAATTCCCACTATTGTTAAAAAATATTCATTAATATATACAAGTCGGCAGGTCGAATTCAGCCGCTATCTGGAGGAGATTTCTAGCGGTCGGCTTCTCTGATTGGTGGTTTTCGTGGTTTCCTCGAGGAGATATTTGGAGAGAGAGAGAGAGAGAGAGAGATCACCCGCAGCTGACGTACAGGTTGGCGCTGGATCTCGCCATCCAGTGGAAAAATACGTACATTTCATCATCTCGGAATAAAACATTCACTATACTAAAGGGACTTTTGACTAGCAGTTGATGTGCCAGGAAACATTTAATCAATAATAATAATAATAATAATTTAACATTCTTCGCTTTTTAAATGATTGTTTTAAGTGAAAACAGTTTCTTCGAGGAACCCAACCTCCATGTTTTCCAACTCTTAAGTTGCATGGAGTGCGCGAACCCAGAAGAGATATGTCTTAAAGAACAGAATTGATAAAAAACGTCTCGTTTTCTAAATTAATGCATATAAAACCAACCTCGTGTACTTTTAGAAATTTCTTTATACTATAATGAACAAATTGTCAATTTTGTCTTATATTATTTGTCGCTCTCCTGGGGGGTCCTATCAAGCAGTAGCACATTTACAGTAGGATTTGTATCTGTGATGTATTATAAATTATGCAAAACAGTCATCATTCGTTATCGTATTGAAAAGGGTATAATAAAAATGAAGAAATTTGTACTAATCAGGGGATCTAACATTTCGAATATTTGGCATCGTGATATGTTTGATGCGGTCGGAACTGTCTCTGTGCTTTACGTTCTATATTTCTACACCTGACGGCCCTACCATCCCAATACACCACTCAAATGCTCCATCTGTCGATCTTTTGCTCTACACACTTTCTGTATGTAGAACGTAATGTTATGTAAAGTATCAAATCTTAAGGCACTTCTTAAACCCAGTCATTTCTTTCAAGGCAAGGAGATACATACTATGTATTTCGAAATATATCTAAGTTGAATTCCTTTTCTAAGATATTGAAATCCAATGGGGGTATCGCTTTTTTATCGACGCAGGTGAAATATTTTATGCGTGAGTGATCGGGCTATGGTGCGTTTTCGGCAATGAAATGATTGGTGCGCAGGTTCGGTCGGCATAGACACGGGAGCCTAATGGGTCGGATAGTCGAAGGAGATAGACCAGATGCTGAAGAGCCTGCCTTTAGTTAGTGAGGGTCTGTTTGACTGTCGCATAGGGTAGAGAGTTGGAGACAGTTGGGGTATTGAGACAGTCTGGGGAAACACTGGGCTTTGATCGGATATAACGCTTTTGCCTAGAAGTGGGTCTTCGCCATTGAGAGGGTTTTTGGTACAGCAACACCAAAATGTCGGCAACAGCTTATTGACGCAAAATGGTAGACAGACCGTCTCGGACAATCACGTTTACATTATTTCTCAGTGCACGACGCAGATCCTGCGGACGTAACTCACGCCTGAGCATACTACAAGTCACATATCTACTTAGACGTTTTCCCGCGAGTGCGGCAGCAAGGTTGCAGATTCGCGTCCATGAGTATTTTTACTTTGTTTGCGAGGTTGGCTCTCCCACCAAAAGATATCATCCTTTTAACAATATCTTCTTATTCTCACTCCGTCTGGTTGGCTCATGCACAAGGACGTGAGGGACGTACGCGTTACCTTTGGTGCCGTTCCTGATGCCTGTAACGCTAACGCTGTGATTGGCTGGGATATCCGGGACGAGCCGCGTCAATGTCATGGTGGCTAACGTTTCGGCCAGCGTATTGTGGCCTTCTTCAGAGCGTACTGCTCATTGCCCCAACGTTGTGATATGTTTTGACAGAGGCAACCACCATACGTTACCCTACAAGTATGGATCTTTCCAGACTCATACTAACTACCCCTATCGGCTAGTTTAGCTGAGATAATCCCACGGAGTACCTCGACTGCTCCCCCCGATCCCAGGAAGACGGAGATGGGCCACGTGGCTTCCTCCGAAAGCCGAGTAGCGGGTGGGTCGTCAGCCGACACTGAGTAGAATGAATAATATAAAACGCAGGAGACGGGCCATTGTCCCAGGAACCCGTGTGCTACGGAGACTTCCAAGGTGTCGGATCCTACAGAGTCGTGGAGGCAGAAGTAGTAACCTGATCCAAAGATGTCCATACATATATAATACATATGTGGACATTTCCCGGAGTTGTACTCTTAACGTACGCGTGGCGTGCGCGAAGCGAATGCTGCCCGCCTAACGGTAGGCGTCAGCATCCTCCCCTCCTCCCCCCGTTCGCCTCAAACTGCACTTCGCACAGGCGCCGAGCGCCTCCCGTCCGCTGAGCAGACTCCGCCGCCGCCGTCGGCCGCGCTTCTCAGGAACACATGCAGTCCACATTCCACGAGCCACCGCACGTCCCGAGAAATACTTTAAAAACAACGCGCATTTAAGGAACTGGACACGAGCCAGCGCAATAGGAATGTACTTCACGCATAGACATCCAGTGCACAAATATGGGCAAGTTATCTTGGACTTGCGGGTTGCTTTTTCAGGCAACGCCTCAACTTGCGTTCACACGAGAACGGATTCAGGAGGCGCTCGTGTCACGTTCTGATTTCTTCTCAAAAACAGACAAAAGTTATTTTCAGTTCAAACATGTGTGAATATTTTGAAATATAATATTTTAATTCAATTCATTGTGTAGAGATTCCTGGCATGTCAACTACTAATGTCATCAGTTCCGTAAGTGTAATGCATGGTTCTATGCGGGAAGTGGCGGTGATAGTTCCCTGCTGGATCAGAAGATCCGGCGCCGACCTACGTCGGGGAGTTTGCTCAACTAGACCTCGTTGCGGGGTATTCTCCAACCAGGTATCTCCCACCAGCGGGGCACTGTCCATGCCGGAACAAGCTTTAAGCTCCCGACCGGCCTAACGGCAAGTAAGTGTAGTGAGTGTGCGTGTGTAAGTAAAGGGCGAGGAGAAAAGGAAGAAAAAGAGGAAGAAAAGATCGTAAGCAGTCCATGGTCCGAGTTTTAGGGATCTGCTCCGGTATTCGCTTGGAATTAATGGAAGAACCAGTGGAAAACTACCGATCAGAGCAGCCAGCCACTAGAATTCTTCACTAGACAGCGACTGAACCTGACCTAGCTACGTAGCTAGGTAGTGTCTAAAATCCTGCCACCGTCGGGTCTCAAATCCTAGAATCTCCCGGTCAACGCCACTGCAGTGACATCAGTATCCTTGATGTCCTGGGACACCTTTGTCGGTAGTTGAATTAAACACTTACTATAATATTTTTAGAACATTTGATGTTTTCGCTGGTTCAAATTTTAAAGCATACGAGTATAATAAAATTTCTCCTCGTGGCGTCGCAACTAAAATTCACTAACATCATTATACAAAACTAGATGAAGTATCCAGCTGTTGCTCGGGTATTTGTATTAATGTATAGGAAGGAAAAGAAACAAATTATTTGAACCTCTTAAAATAAATTTATTTACACACACACACACATTATCCTCCCCCTACGGCACCACTGCACAGCAATCCGCACCATTTAGATGCATTGTGGATCGCATTAAACCACCAACAATAGTAATTTACGTAACTAATACAGTTAGGGAGTCTGTGACAGACGAATGAAATGTTGACAGACGAGGTGACGATGATAGCAGATTCCAGCATTTTGAGGTCAGTACGCCAAGGATACTTTCATACGAGTTGAGTACGTAGTTTTTTAGGCTCGACATCATGGGAACGTACAAGTATTCAATCTTGAGAAAATTCGTAATATGCGTGGCGCCAGCCATGTTGATTATTGTCGCTCCAAGTGTTTTTTTTGTTTGCAGCACTCAATTGTTTAATATGACGATAATGTCTTTGCGGTACCATAGGGTTAGTCGACATTACAGTAAGCGAAAAGTAACCCTTTGCAAACAATAAACAGTAAAGGCAATCACTACGTGAATGAGTGTTGAAAACAAACATTTCACCTCATTAGAAGATTAATTTTGAAAAATACTTTTTAGTTGCTCCAGAATTTTTTTATCCAAATGCTATATTCATTTCTACAGAAGCTTTTGATTTGTATCGATATTCTGCCAGTTCAATTCTTATAATATAATATTATAATTGTAAAGACGCGTATTGTTCATTTTAAACTCCAAATTAAAATCATTTTCCGTTAACGTTAATATTATTACTTTATGGGATTTTAGGACAATTGCTATTTTGCTCTTTAGACCCTGATATTAAAAAGTACACAGTCTAAGTGTAAGTTTAATGAAATTTTCATCCAAAAGTATACCAAATACGCACTTTCAGTACAAAATACTGCGTCGTCGTCGTTTTTCTGTCTTCGTTATAAATCGGCTCAGTATGAAATTCCTTTGCATCTAGAACGTAATTTAATGATTACAGAAGTCAGATACAAGATCGTTTATTGGTCAACAGATCAGCAGTTTTGTATTGTTCTCGACAATGGACATTGGTCGACAACATTCAATAAAACAAACAGTTCACTAATGCATAGGTTTCTAAAAAGGAAACTTTGATGCCTACAAATTCGAGATCTACTAATTGCTGAATTAATATATTGCACGCTGATAAACTGAAACTACAGTAAAATCCCGAGATGACATAATACTACATTCTGTGCGGTTATATGGTTAAATAAATCAGAAAATTACAGAAAAAGAAAACGAAAAATATTAAGCTCCAAAGCAGATTGAGCTTAGTTTGGCTCACTTTTTTTCATTTGGTGGATCACAGAGGTTATAAATCAAATTCTACATGAAGATTTCATAAATGTTTAAAAAAGCAGGTAATGACATTCCCGAATTTAGTGTCAAGGAGGAGGTAAAATCATCGTATTATGACCCATTTAATATTTCTGGAAATGATTTCTAGCTAGGATTCTACAATCTACGAATTTTTGATAACTTGGAAAATAAAACGAATTCAACTTTATAGAGCATAATTGTACCTTTATATGTTTTCCCATTTTACCTCTTTGTCTCGTAATTACCTTGGCGACTAAATCAGAAGAAATCTTGATTTAGGGCGCTTAGATTTCAGAGCAATGTTTTCAAGCTCAAATTGATGAATAAGACACTGACCGTTTGAACGGTTTGCAATAGCGACGGCGCGGAGAGGTAGCCCGAGTGAGTTGAGTCGTGCACCGTCGCCAGGAGAAATATAATCCACCGACATGAGCAGCGGTTGTACAGTTTATTCACAAAGAATATACATCCAATATGTACAGCTAAGAGAATCTCTATTTGGACCAACGGACGCGGTCCCTTCCATGGAGCCTAGTCACTCCGTACCCGCGAAGGTCGACAGCCTTGGTCCATCCATGTATCGGACACCTCGGCCACTATCCAGTTGCGGAAGCAAACCGGGGTATGTAAATTGGGGACCAGAAGAATAATAAGAGTGTAACCCATATAGAAATTGGGGACCGACGGGCGAAGGGTATACGTTAATTGGAGACCGACTACGGCATGCTTCCATGCTTCCAGGTACAAAAACTTTATTTTTAAAAAAAAAACATTTTCATAGCATTTTTTTAAAACAACTCGTTTCCCAATTTTTCAGACATAGCACTAGCATATTTTTATGGAAATATGATTTGGTCAAGGTTGGTTTTCATTTAAATGAATTATTCGTTTATTTAATTAATTCTCCTTATCTTACCGTTTTTATATTCTTCCTTTTTCTCAGCTAATATTCTGTAACACAGAACATGAAATAGGGGCACTTCTAGTTCTTTCTTTGCTTTTCATTTTGATGTCGAAGGGAGTCTGCAAAATTGTCAATAACATTCAAGGAAAAGCTGGACGGCAGTGCGGCCACGGCCTCCTTAACGCGCTTACCTACTTAATCAATACGTCCTTACCTTGGTTGCTTTGGTCTCCAATTTACATGTAGCAAGTTTTACGAGAAAAGAAGGGATTATTTGGTCACCAATTTGCATACAGCTAAGCATAAGGCCCGCGCCCACCTGGAGAGAATATGGAGCATTCGTACGATATTTCGAAGGAGTCCCAATTAAGCCAGTTTTGGAGAAAATAATTGTTTAAAAATTGCATATATTTCATGCAAAAACTTCTCATATTTAAAAAACATAAGTGACCTAATTTCAAGATCTATCTTTGAAGAACAAATTTTATTAAAAAAAAACTATTTTCAATATTTTAGTTGTAGGTAGACCAGGAAAAAATCTGAACTTCAACAATTTTCGAAAAACTGGAATCTCAGTGTCTCATTCTGTCAAGCGCCTTTTGCGCTACCCCAGAACAATATTTAGTCAAAAAATTGTAGACATTTTCGAGAAAATTTTTAAAATGCTGATGTGTCATGTAAATACTCCTAAATAATCAAATTATTCGTTTCAAACTCACGGGGTCCTCAGTTCGTACAGAACGTCCAGGGAATACCAGTTTCGGAGAAAATCGTCTGAACTTAGGCACTTAGATACTTAGGGATCACAGACAGACGGACGAATGTTTCAAAACATGAATTATTGTAACCACTAAGTTCGACGCCACCTTCAACGTTTTTAGACACTTTTCATGTAATATGTTATACTCTGATGTAAACACGAAATTGTGTATAATGATTTTAATATTTTTGTATTCCTTTGTTTTTATTATGTGAAAACGCTATTGTCAATCGTTGTTTAATAACACCATTTATTAAACGATTTGAACTGATGTCTTACAACATAGACAATTATCACGTCGCTGTACACTAGCACATCATTGCTCTTCATTTATTGTATGTATCCGGCCGGCAGAGGGAGCGGCAGCGGTGGCGGTGGCTGTGATGACTGCCCTCACGCTGGAGGAGGTGGATTCGTTGGCGGTGCTGCCGCCAGTGCCGGCAGCGTCAGCGGAAACAGCGTCTGTGTCGGTGTCTGTGGCGACGGCGGTGGCTGCGGACGCTGCGATGGAGCAGTGGTGGTGGGGGCGGCGGTGGCGGCGGTATCGGTGGCTGCAGCGATGGCAGTGGCTGCGGAGGTGGATGCAGAGGGGTCGGCGGTGGCGGTGGCGGTCAAGTGGTGGATCTGACGATGGAGATAGTTGCGGAGGCAGCACCGGAGGCGGCGTTGGTGGCCGTGGTGGGGGTAAAGGCGGTGGGGGGGGGGCGGTAGCTGTGGCGGTGGCGGTCAGGCGGTGGGTCTGACGATGGAGATGGCTGCGAAGGTGGTGGCCGCTGCAGCTGTTGCGGCGTTGGAGACGGTGGTGGTGAAGGCGGAGGTGGCGGCGATGGCGGTGAGGGGGTGGGCCTGGCCAGTGGCGATGAAGATGGCGGCGGAGGCGGCGCGTGCGCGGCGCCTCGACGTGCCGGCGCGTCGCGCGACACACGTGACTTCCCGGCGGTGCCCCCGCCTCACCCCGCCTCGCCTCGCCCACTGCCCCACCCTCGCCTCGCCGCGCCGCGCCTCCCAGCCGCCGGGAGGTGCTAGATTTATGAATGGATGGTGGCTGCGCGACCCTCCTGAGACGCGCGAAGCGGAGTTCCGGGGCAAATATTCGTCTTCCTCAGAAGAGTTCCTTCCGATAGGCTCTCACGTTCAGGTCGTATTTATCGCATCATTTTGCTTCTCCTTCATGTTATATATTGTTATCTTTGGTTAGCGAATCTTTAGCTATATTGTTTAGATAGTTAAATAAAAACTTAACTTAATAATCTTCATTGAACAATAGTGATAATAATAACTATAAAAAGAATATGAAGAAGAAGTGCTACAACAATAAACGTAAGCGCTTTGGCTATAAAATAAATTTGAGCTAATTTGGCCTGTGAATGCAAAATATTTTTTAAACTAAACCTAATGCAATAGAAAGAACGATATCTGCAGTTACACCTTGCCCAACGAAGGGTACTCATGTTGTACTCATGTATTTCGAACGATGTTAGCAGTTACACCTTGCCCAATGTAGGGTACTTATGTTGTGGCGGGAAGTAACACAGACATAACATTCGATAAAGAATAAGTAACGAAAAAGTATAAATCGTGTCCCTATATATAGTAAATTACGTCCTCATTGTTTAGTCAACACGTTGTGAAGTCACAATTCATGTTTTATGGGTCCTTGGTACCAAAAAAACGATTGATGTCAAATCGTCTGTCTGTCTGTGAATAATGCTAGTGGTTAAATTGTAAGCAGGATTTCACTAATCGATCAGGCTGACGTCACGGCTCTTTGAATTTGAAACCGGTAGTTTAATTATGGGAGTTACTTTGCATAAAGCCCCTAGGACGATAAAGAAACTTCAATTTCTTTGATTAAATTTTGTCCTCGGATGGCTCAAAAAGCACTTAGAGAATAGTGCAGGTCTAATTTTCGTTAAAATACCTGTTTTTTCAAAAATTTGAAAAAAAATCAAAATTTTTGCCGTCCCCGGTTAACTATTATTAAGAAGATCAGTTTTCATTAAGAAAAAATCTTTAAAGACCAATTTTAAAATAAGGTCAAGTTAAATTTTTCGAAAATATGATATTTTTGCGTGATATGTAGGCCATTTTTAAATTTTAAACAATTATTTTCTCAGAAAAGTTGCACATTTAAAAAAATGTTTCTCTATGTAGCAAAGAGCTCCAAAAAAGTAGTGCTGATTCCAATTTCGGCGCACTCTCTGCATTTCGAAAATTGGACAAAAAATCGAATCGGTAAATTCGAATCTTCTGTGAAAGTATTTTGAGATGAGCTTAGAGTCAGTGGTATATTATGACTTTTCATTGTTTAACTTAGTATTAAATAACTTAATAGATTAAATTAGTATTACATATCGTTGAACATTAGGTCCGAACACTTATTTCTATTTTAAGTTATAATGTTAATGCATATTACGTAAGTGTTACAAATATTGCGAGGTAGTATGTACTTTCCCCTTTGCTCAAAGATTGTAATATTGAAGTGATTGATTTGGAATATTTGTTCCTTTAAACGTTTCATTCATTTCCTAGACACCATTCTAATTTCTATCCATCAATATTTATAATCACGAAAAAAATATCGAAAAACGGAATGGATCAAAGGAATATGAAAAATAATTTATTTTAATTATAATTTACAATTGATACTTCCAATATTATTTCGATATTTACTCTACTCTACAATTTGAAGTTTCAGTGTATTGATGTATTTTCTTTCAAAAAATCCGCAAATCATAATTGAATTTATTCCAATTTTTCTCCCTTAATAATAAGATTTAAAACTAAAATGAAAGAACAGTTCAAAAGAAATTGTGTATCATCATTTCGTACGAATTTTTATTACGATTATTTGATATTACTATTCTACCTGACGTCATACAATGCTGCGGTGGATATGTGAGAAGTTATTCCGAGAGTTTCATTGTTGGATGGCGACGTGAATGTGAAAGAGATAAAATAAGACGTCTTTATTTACTTAACGTTAATGTCACAATGTCTCTACATTCAATAAAATGGTACATTCAACTTTATATATCAATATAAAGTCGGTAGAATATATACACAGATGTGTAAGCTGGATATGTATAGGCTATATCGTAGTTTTGAACGCATTCATAAATTAATATTGATGTTCAATTTATAAGTGATATTATTCTTGTTTGCCTATATTTTTCGACAAATAATGCCAGCAGTTACAAAAAACCTGAGAAAAGGTATGTGTTGTTGAAGCACTACTAATTTCGATAAAAAATAGTTTCTATTACGGGAGCGATAATCTAGTTATCAGATTTGGTCAATAACGCTTGTTGCTATCATTTATTCTTAATTCAATTAATATTAGTAAAAGAATGGTGATAGTAAATCGGGCCTCCAGAAAACGTGCGCTTGTAGTACAATAACTTGGTTTCAACTTTGAAACTTTTCACCAATGTCCAGAAAAAGGACAAAAACTTCCAACGTTCACAAACCGACATGTACATTGTACGTTTTTAGCCTGATTGAAAGCCCTATTGATTTCGTGATTTTGGGCATTGATGAAATCAGTTGTAGTTCTTAGTCGTTGTCATCTTCAAATGTCGTGGAGCTTAACTACTGCACATTGAAGCTTTCTTGAATCTATGATGGAAAGCGAGGTGATCAAATTCCCAAAAAGTAATGATTTTGTAAATATATTAAAATTGATTGTTGTAAATCATAGCTTATTGTAGGCCTGATCCAAACAATCAAAGGAAGCTAGAGCAGAAGTGTCATCGATATCGGTTCAGTATATTAAGAAATTATCGCACTTGTCTCTTTATATATTAGTATAGATTTCACTCAATTCTTAAAAGACATTAAAAAATTGAGAATTTTTTAAGTAAATTCTGAAAAATGTCTCAGGGGTGCTCATTAAATACATCCAAAATTCAAAGAATTATTTAACAATCGCAGGCTTGGAGTCGAGCCAGATGGAAATCCCTTAGGATTTTTTGGCATAAATCCCGTTTTATCCCAAAATTAATGTTTTACCTTACGCTTAAGCTATTCATAAATAGTTCCGGCGTTGTTCACTAACGGACGGACGGATGAGCGGGCAGATGGACGAACGGAGGGATTGACTGACGGGCGATCAGGACAGGTGAGCAGAGAGGCAGACCGAGTTTTCGCTATCAGCGATGACTGACATGTGTATTTACGTTTAAATGTCCAAATTGATTTAGCATTAAATAGCTTTCTCTATACTGTGCATATTACTTCGCGTATACATAGTTCGTATACGAGAATGTAATTTCTATTTAAATCAGAAGGATATTCATTGAACCGATCAATCGCCGGCATATTTGTGGACTTCCGACACCTTAATCATCATTGTCTCCCTGTAACATGTCATCGAGCTCCAACGGGACTACAGCTACCCTGTTGGAAACCCCTGCTCTAGAAACAGACATTCACCGTGAGTTATTAAGAACCATTCTCTCAAAACAAAAGTGAACATAAAGGACTCTTTCCATGGAATGTTGAATTCATACGTTACGTCAGATATAAACTCAGACTTCATCGATTCTTTCATGCGGCACTACTTCTTCCAGGCAGGGAAGACATCATAAAGCGGTGTCGTAAAGTTGTTCACTTGAACGTAGGTTTATGTTTAAGAACGGCTTCTTAAGTTTAAGAACGACTTCTACGCCTCTATGATTTTCAAATATGGTTTCATGATTGTTCGGCGTCGACATTTTTATAGCTTTCTTACCAGTACAGTGTTAACATTAATGTTTGCTGCAATAGCATTCAACACACACGACAATACAGCGATAAAAACAAGGCGATGACATGGTAGTAAATTCATTTTCGAGCTTCGTGAAACAATGTTACAAGGAAACGCGAACTTCGACGCTGAACCTGAGGGCTTGTCACCTGTGAGGAACGCAAGCTTCAGAAGCGGTTTTCCATTCACAAGTGTACTATCGACAAGAACGTCTCTTGGGCCGCCGGGTTTGCCCGGGGAGCAATTGGGAAGGGGTGCGTTTGGAGCGGGAATGGTGTATAGGAGCGGCATCGTGAGTGGGATTGTGAAAGGGATCGTGAGTGAAATCGTGAGTGGGAATGTAAACAGGGTCGTGACCGGCGTCGTGAGCGATGTGGTGATCAGTGTCGGCAGCGGTGTCGTGAATGGGGTTGTGAGTGGTGTCATAAGTGCAGTGTGAGCGGGATCGTGAGCGCTGTCGTGAGCAGTGTCGTGAGTGATATCGCGAGCAGTGTCGTGAACGTGGCTGTGAACGGTGTCGTAAGCGCAAGCGTGAACAGTGTCATGAGCGATGTCGAGAGTGGTATCCTAAGCAGTGTTGTGTGAGGGGTCGTGAGAGATATTGCGAGCAGTGTTGTAAACGGGGTAGTGAGTGGTGTCGTAAGCGCAGTGTGTGCGGGATTGTGAGCGCTGTCGTGAGCAGTGTCGTGAGCGATATCGCGAGCAGTGTCTTGAACGTGGCTGTGAGAGGTGTCGTGAGCTGTGTTGTATGCGGGGTCGTGAGCATATCGCGAGAGGTGTCGTAAGGGCGGTCGTCAGTGGTGTCGTGAGCGATATTGTGTGCGTGGTCGTGAGCGCGGTCGTGAGCAATATCGAGAATGCTGTCGTGAGCGAGGTCATGAGCAGGATGAGGCGGGGCTATTATTATAGTGATAAGGAGGATTCGGTGACAGCCGTAAAAGATCTGGAGCGGGTTGAGGGTAGAGCACTTCGGGTCGAGGTGGAGTGGTTAGCAGGTAGGGAAGAGAGGAGAAGAGGTGTTTGTGTAGAGAACGTGATCCGAGAGAGATGGTTGCGTGGGAAGAAGCTTGTGTTGTAAATGTGGCGGAGCAGAGTGAAGGGATTGAGTAGGGAGCAGGCAGGGTACATTGGGATAGCATGGGAGAATGCACAATGTTGGGGGGCGCGATGGGTGAGGAACGAGAGGAGCTGAATCGTGAGCCCAATCTTGGTTGCAAACAAACTCAATTACAGTGTGTTGGATGGAGGGGCGGGAGTGGTGCTCAAGACATTAACTGATTTCACCACAGTGCCTATGACCACGAGGTCAGAAGTTCGAGACCCGACGTTGGCAGTATTTTCGACACTGGCTTGTCACTAGATCGAATTCAGTCGCTGTCTGGAGGAGAATTCTATAGGGCCGCCTGCTCTGATCATCAGTTTTACCTCTTTTCTCTAATCAATACCAGGCGAATGCTAAATCAGTTCCCTGACACACGGGCTACGAACGGCACGCGATCTTTCCTTCCACTCCCTTGTCCTATCTTCACGCCATACTTGCACTTATATGCACTACAGTGCCATACATGACTGGAGACCGGTCGAGAACGCGAGCTTTTCCCGGCTGGGTTGGTGCCCTGATAATGGGAGATACCTCGTTGGGGGAACCTCACCAAGGCGACATTAGGTCGGCGCCGGATCTCACCATCCAGCGGGCGAAGGTCACCACCATCCCAAGGGAAAACACGTACACTAAACTTACGGTCCTAATTACCACAGCAGTCGACGCGCCTGAAATCATTAATTAATCAATCAGAGGACGGGAGAGCTACGTATACATTGGTGGTGAGAAGAGAGGCTGTGGTCGTGCGAAGGGCGTGGGTGGACATGGCGGCGGTGGGGCGCGCGTGGGCGATGGGGGCGGCGTGGGCGGCTGCGGCGGCGGTGCCCTGCGGCTCCTTCGGGAGCCACTGCGGGTCACGGGCACAATCTGCATACGAATTACTCAATTTCCATGCGCTGCAGTAGCGCGACGGCTTTGGAAACGTTTAAATGGTTTTATCACTTCAGGTTTCAATACACTCGTATCTAAACGGTCCGTCGAGGAAGACAACCGCCGCGCCACGGACCTGCCCCACTCGTCGGGTCGGGGCGCTAGACGCGTCAAGGTTGCCGCCGCCGCGGACGTACGACGCGCTGCCTTGCGGAGCAGGGCGCGCCAAACGCTTGCAGGCGGGGCGGCCGCGCGAGGCACAGGGCAGAAATTGTCTCTCTCTCTCTCTCTCTCTCTCTCTCTCTCTCTCTCTCACACACACACACACACACACACACACATCTTGGTATTGATATGTTGGTACATATAGTTATGGTTAACTCCGACACCGTGTGAACGATCTTCAAGAAAGTTGGCGTCTACGAGTTTTTTTTACCCCGGAGATTTATGTGTTGATAATTTTGTTGTAACGCCACTAGATGGCACTGTAAAACAAAATTAAAAAATGTATGCCAAATGCAACCCGCAACACTTGGTAAAATGTTTGAATTTATATTGTTAAATAACTCCTAAACGCGTTCTAGGGCTTTAAAAACTAAAGTTGTGAAGGCAAAAACTTCTCAGAAAGTTTTGTCACACCGTAGACAAATAACGTTTCTAACACCGTAGGAAAAGAACGTTTCTCACACCGTAGGAAAATAACCACGATCTTCCACGAACTATTCGTCAGTTACAGCAGATGTTTCGAGTTTTTTTAAACCCTCCCTTTCAGTGTATCCAAGTAACATGGTCAACATGAATTGTGGTGAGCTCCATAATGGTGCCATTTAGCCCGCTCTTGGAGGAAGTGCACTATTGGGGAAACAGTGCTCAAAATGGTATCGTGTGAGGAGCACACCACATCTTTCTTATTCCTCGTCCACTTTACTCATTTATTAATGTTAAAGAAAAATATTGGTGCAAAATATGGACCTCCATCTCAACTTCCTCTTATTGATTAATCCAATCAGTTTCTTTTCTTCTATTTCTGTACACTATTTATTATTATTATTATTATTATTATTATTATTATTATTATTATTATTATTATTTAATTATTAATATCATTATTTCCTATTGTGCTAGATGTACTTTCAATTTTCTCTACAATCACGTTTCTAAACTTTCTATAAATCTCCTTACTAACCTTCTGACTACTGACGACTCACGTCCATTCCATCTATATAGTGCAACACCCCGGAAAAATTATTTGACATATCTTTCTGACTTTAATCGAAATACATTTTACTATGAAAAACCTTTTAACTTTATTTGAACACTATCATTCCCGTTGTTAACCTAATTCGTATTTCCACAGTACAACTTTCATTCCCCTTCCTGATCTACAAAATTTCCGAACAAGTGTCAAAGACATTAAGGTTTGTTTGTTTACTCTGTGTTCTGACAGACCCTAGTACAAAATTTCGTATACCGTAGTAACACATTACACAAGCGCACTCTATCCCGGACAATCACAGTGCTCGTATCCCACGTAAAAAAGTTGATCAAGTAACAGTGACTATTGCACTCTGAGACAGCGGTCCTTCTCAGTATCATTTGCAATGTAGGTCGCCACCTGATTTTCATCATGTGAAGTATTTATAATTGCGCAGCTTACGCTTAGTTTTACTCTATATCTGCGTTAAGCAAGCTATATACGTTTTAAACAGATAATGTGGAGATTGTTTTCTACTTATGTTTCGTTAATGTTTCGCAATGTTTTATTACGTTAATGGACAAAACTCTGATAAAGGCCGTAACCACATGGTAGAAACACATTTGTGTATGTATTAAATTTAAAATGAACATATTTTGTTCATTAAGTTGATAAGTAAGGTCAAATATTGGAAGTTCTATATGTGTCGTGATAGGTTAAACTCATAAACTAATAATGCACGGCAATTTTATATTTTTATAGATGCAAGTTTCACAAAGTAGTTGTTTCGCACGTAAGAAGAATTACAAGATCCTAGAGACAAACGATGGAAGGAACAATGAGTAGAAACATGGCCGTTCGCTGTCATCTTCTCAATCATCCACAGTCGAGACGATTCACAGGGAACGCTTGTAGAAAGTTAAAAACAGTGTTTTCATTGTATACTCCTGTATTTCTAGCCCTTTTAATCAGCAATGCCGTCTATGAACTCAAAACTTCGTCTTTAAATGTCTACCACTTCTCTCAACATACAATTCGCGTCATTGGGAGGAACCGATACTAATGTGGCAAAATTACTTTTCTGCAGTTACCGGCTTTGGTGGCTCAGGGCATCATTTGATTCCACTGCAGTGCCTCTGACCGGGAGGTCCTCGGGTTCCACTCCCGACGGTGGCAGGCCTTACTTCTTCCTTGTCTTATTCTAACCCCTATAATTATTCTCACTTACAGGCACGACATTACCACACGTGTCGGGAGCTTAGAGCTTGTCCCAGCTGAGGCCGTGCCCTGCTGGTGGGAGATACCTGGTTGAGAAAAACGACGCCGAGATCACGCCATCCAGCGGGGAAGATCACCAACTCACGTGATAAATACATGCACTACACGCACGGCACTAATGACTTTAGAAGTTGCCACACCGGGAAACACTAATACATCACTTTTCTGCAGTTGGGACGTTGGTTCCTTGTTAGGTGTTGGTTAGAATTGGTAGAGAACCTAGCGATATTACTGATCTCGAACTTGGACCATAGAACTTGGAAGTTGATTTTTTACCAGCCTTGGTTTGCAATTCGTTACCTTTTTAGAAATATCATATTTCTTATTAAATATCTCATGCACTCGAAAATATAAATTATAAATGATTAAAAAATACGAAATTTTCTACAAGAACGCCTCTATTTCACCGTTTTCTTCTTTTATATCGCCCACATTTCTCATTTCATTGCTTTCTACAGAGTAACGTATTACCGTAGAGCAGTATTATTCAAACTGTGACGTGCACATCCCAAGTGCGCTAAAGTTTCCGATGGAGGTGCGAAAACTTCGTAATAATTTAATCAAATGATGGTCTAATGCTTAATAATTCTGTATTTCGACATAAATAAATTACCTTCGGACTTTGTATGTGCCTTCATTAATTTTAAAGAAGTGGGGAGAAAGCATTTGTATAATACGCGATTGCACTGCTTCCATGAAATCAGCATTTCAAGTACCAGTTATTTTAAGCGAGCTCTGGCAATTGGAGCGGTTCGCTTTGTTGTGGCGTGATTCATTCCTGTAACACTGTCCGAATTTTGGTGTTCTGAAAATAATCAGTATCTAGAGTTAAGAACGAAGACCTGGAGTGTTCTACTTCCTTTTTCCACTTCTTACGTATGTGAAAAAGGATACAGCCACGGTGGTGATAAAGAAAAATATAAATTAAGCATAAATCTCCAGAATGATATGCGAAGTGACATTTCTAAATTAGTGCTGAGATTCGATGAACTGTGTGACACCGAACAAGTCCATCCGTCTTACTGACTTTTCTGATATATCAATATGTTCATTTTTTACAGTTTTCCTTGCTCTGTCAAACAAATAAATTCAGTAAGTAC
Source organism: Gryllus bimaculatus (assembly GCA_017312745.1). Lineage (NCBI taxonomy): Eukaryota > Metazoa > Arthropoda > Insecta > Orthoptera > Gryllidae > Gryllus > Gryllus bimaculatus. The sequence continues at coordinate 3,295,093 of BOPP01000051.1, read as the reverse complement.
AAAACTGAGTAGTGCAAATCACTTCCATTAATTATTTTGTACACTGTAAGTATATAATAACGAATTGTACATGATGGTTTTACTTTCAGGAAAAAATGTCGTTATTATTTTCATTAACAACGTAATTTTAATGAGGGGAGGCGTGTGCAGAATTTTTTATCTGAAGGGAGTCACCGCAGCAGAAAGTATGTAAACCTCTGCCGTAGTGATTGACTGTAATTTAAACACGTTTGTTATTAATAAATTTTGTTAGAGCATGGTAAGTTGAGTTTCGCCCCTCCTTGGACACCCCTGTTGTATAGCGCCGGTCGGCGCCCGGCGCACCTCTCGTATCCTGCCGCTCCGCCCCTCCGCCCACCTCGCCCGCTTCGCCCCGCCTCGCTCTGCTCTGCCTCACCCCACTGCGCACGCACTGCTTTGCCACCTGTCCGGTTTTCAAGCGGATATCGGGCATTTTTGTGATTTGTCCGGTGGCTGGTTGCGTTTCAGATTCTGACGTCAACGTCGCGGTATTTGATGTATGGGAATTGCCGCGAAAATAAAAGCGTTCTGGACCGTGCAAATTGCCTAGCGGTCAACGCGACGCCTCGCCGTGCTTACACACACTCGTAAAAAATAAATAAGTTATAAGTGGGTTCAAAGGAAATTATTGAATAACTAGTGCATCTACTTCACTTTTTTCTATTGGACGTTTTTATCTTATTTGTGTCTACCGGGCCATTTACCACTGGGTTCTTTGTACATCTCATGAATTTTAAGAAATTAAGGCATTCGACATTTTAGGACTAGATCGATTGATATTTCGTGGCATGTCAACGGCTACGACGTCCCGTAAGAGTAGTGAATGTTTTATCACGGGAGGTGGCTGCGCACCTTTCCCGTTGGAATGTCAGATCTGGCAAGGCCAGGTCGGCTTGCGGCCGATCCCTTCTCCAAGTATCTCTCCCAATTGGACACCGTGAAAAGCTCTCAGTTGCCAACTGGTCTCTCGACATGTGTGTGTGTGTGTGTGTGTGTGTGTATAGTGTATTGCATGTAATTGTGTGTGCATGATTAAGTGGAGAGAATACGACAAGTGTCCGGAAGGAAAGATCATGCGCGATCAGTGGCCCAGTTTGTTAGGATACAGCTTCGGTATTCGCCTGGTATAGCCTGGAAAGCTAATGAAAAAGTAACCGATCAGAGAAGCCGGTCTCTCGAATTATGTTCCAGACAGCAGTTGAATTAGACCTAGCTAGTGACAATGACGAAAATGAGCCTCTGTCGGAACTCGATCCCTGTAGACTCCCCTATTAAGACCCCCTGCAGTGGCAAGGCCGATCTTTGGACTTGCACTGTTCACAGAAGTAAGGATAACATCCGCAAAGTACAATGTTGAATCATTTCGTTTTGCAACATCAATATTTAAATGACTTATTAATTCACAACATTCAGCTTTCGACATTCGTACGTTCGTTTCGCTGAAAAATAGACCTATGGAATCTAATTGTGAAAATATCGGAATTTTTCAGCTTCGAAGTAACGCACATTGTCAACGGTTATTCTGACATGTTACGAACCTTGGATCGCTTCTTCGTTTGTTGATTTGATTGTTTCTGGTGACTGCCGGAAAGTTGTGATTTGAGTTGTGAGACATCAGCCACTCGCCTGATTTGAGTAGTGAGACATCAGCAGTTGCACCTGCGTAGAGTCCGATAAATACGCAAAGGGGGCGTTGTAGAAGATACTGAAGAGCGGGAGCGGTTTATGTATCACTGCGTCACATTTTGCAACGGTCGTGATTTTTCTCTTCAGTGGTTTTTCCAGATTCTTGCATCCGACACATTTACAAGTACAAGAGTCAAGCAAGTTCTGCTGGAAGCTCATGGGACTCGTTTAGGCCTACGTAATGGCGGCTGGATTTCATATCCAGTCTGCTTGAATATGATCGATAGTCAGAACTGTCACTGCACACGAAACAAGTTACTAGTTTCATTTTCACGGAGTTACTAAACGATTAACGAGATACATCAATTTATTATTTTGATAGAGAGGATAATACTTTTTTTTTCAATTATGAGCTTTAATGAATACCTTCGATCCTTCAGACAGATTCTCTATCTTTTCAAATCAGATAGCAGTAAATAAATTTACGTTTATATGATATGAAAATGCGAATTATGTCATAATACAAATGAACTCAGAAAGAAATATTGTTCTCTCTCAAAATTTTTGAAGTGTCTTTTTTAAATTTACTGTCAACTTCGTTGTTCCTTTGTATTAATATTCTTTATTGCTCCATGGCAATATCGTAATTGGTGCTCAATTTTTCTGCAATTAGTGCTTACAATATACTACTCCATGCTCTTCCGTGAGTTTTCACTGTAGAATATCAAATTTTGCGATTTGTAAAATTGAAAACTTGGTTGAAACCATTTACATGAAAACAATAATTTTATCTTCCTCAATTCCCTTAACAATTTGGGGAGGCTTCATAAGAATTCGATTCATTCAATAACTTCAAATATGCAAAGGATTACTTCCTAAAAGTTGTGTAATTTTTATTTGAGAACTAGGAACACACGTGAAGTTGATCAGTTTCAGAAGTCTTTATATTATTTCTATGTATTTGTGATAACACTAACAATAATAATAATAATAATAATCATAATAATAATAATAATAATCATAAATTATGTTTTGACTGTTCAAAGGACTGACTGCCCTAGCTGGAAATATAATCAGGATGGTCAGTATAAGCACAGTTGCTCAATTGGCCTACCAAGTCAGTCAATTATTCATGCTAACATTTAATATATTTTAGAAACTTTGGTCACATATAATTCGTCATTAAATAATTAACTGCATTTGACATAAGAGTAAAACTGCATTTACTGTGCAGAAGCTTACAAAAGATCGCCTCTGCACACCCACTCTAAGGATGGGTGGAAAAATCACAAACGACATTCAGCTAATTTATCGACTTTCAATTGTTTACTTTTCTCAGCCATTATTGGCAGCGATCTATGCAGACTCACAAGTGTTAAAGGGCGGGAGTCATTTAATTCTCTATTCTCCGCGATCTTAATTTTATTCAATTTAATTTATCATCAAAATCAGTAAACACTGCACATGAAGTATAGAGAGAAGAATGCTTTGCGTACGTTTCCTTGGGAACCAGACCCCACTCTTACTACTAAATACCTGAATTGTGAATGAACTTACGAGTACCGAGAAGCGTGGATAACATCATTTGTAAACTAGATATTTTCGCTCCCGAAAAACAAAAGACGTATTTACACCAGGAAACTAACTAATGGTTTTATTATACAGTACGGCTGACAACAAATTACCCCCCGGCTCTTCTACACTCGCAACTAGCGAAAGAGAGTTCAACAAAACATGCGCATAGTTAACTACATTTACAGTCCTGAAGCAACACGAGAGGCCATCTCAGCATTTGCTGTATGCATCAAGGAAAACTGGACGAAAAATCTGATCGAGTTGGGGTGTCATTGTGTAAGAAGCTGAAGTGCAATATATATTCTCACAAAGGATTTAGTTGGCAAATAAAACACGTATATTGATTTCAATTATTAAATATCATCCAACCATGTGTTGCAAAAAATAATCTAATTTACAAATATAAGACGTGTGTTGTAAGAATTTGTGCATCATGATCACATCCGAATCCAATCCATGTTACTTCATATTTAGTAGCGGTTTTGCTAATTGCCATTTCATTGAGTGATTAATACATGTTTCCGGGCACGCAAAATGATGGAGTCATTCGTTCTGTTAGTGGAGTGAATGTTGTATCGCGGGAGGTGGTGATCCCCCCCCCCGCTGGAAGGGGAGATCCGGTGCCGACCTACCCGTCGGACTGGCGGGTTTTCCTCACCCAGGTATCTCCCTCCTGAGAGAGACAGCCTCAGTGAGGCCAAGCTGTAAACTCCCGACTGGTCTCCCCACGTGTATGATAGTGTAGTGCATGTAAGTGTACGTGGGCGTAAGGAGAGAGGAACGATCAAATAAGAAGAATGAAAGATCATGCGCGGTCCGTGACTCGTTTGTTAGGGTCCTGCCCCGGCACTCGCCTGGTGTTGATAGGAGAAACTATAGAGAACCACCGATCCGAGCAGCCGGCCGTTAGAATTCTCCTTCAGACAGTGGCTGAGCTCGACCTAGCCATTTTGCTGGTGCCGAAAATCTGCAGTCTCCGGGACTCGAACCCTAGGACCTTGCAGTCCTAATCTTCACAGAAGCAGTAGCATTGCTGGTACTGAGCTAAATCACCGGTACCTTTTTATTTCACTGTGTTACGTAAAGGTACATTTGCTGTAATATCTACTTTGAAAGAGTGATTTAAGTTGAGAAATTGGTCCTCCTTGCGAAAACAAAAGAAAAAAAGGAAAAAAAACAACAACATTAGAATCTCCTTAACGATTTCCAGTATTTTCCTCCTGGTTTCGGTGCTCGCGCCCTTTCCGGAGACTCAGCCGTGAAAGACCCTCCGCGGAGCCCGCCCCCGAAATGCACGGAGTCTGCCTCCTGTGAACCCTGGCATTTGCCGGCGGGTAGAGCACCTGACCAGCAACAAGCATGCGTGCTCGCTGCCCCGTCAGGTACAGAAGCCCGTTCATTTGTTCCAGGCTCACCAGGGTAGACCACGGATCCGATTAGCCAGGCCATGGTGCCCATTGGATCAAAGAATTACGTATTTCGCTGGTGTTTGAATCGACTCAATGTTAAATGTAACAAATTTGTCATGTGTATCAATACTGCAAGCAGGGATATTGCAAGTACCATCCACTACTTCGTTTGATTTTTCCAATGTTTGATTCCATAAATTAGGTAACGCATATATGTTATAATGTACTAAAATATGCGTGTTGTCTCGAAGTCACAAGAAAAATAAAGAATGATTGTTCTGAAGTATTCTTATGGCCAATGGCGTTTACAGCTGAAAATCTAAGGACCTCCAATTCAACTATAAATTTAGTTACTATGCTTTCTCAGTGCTAGCGACCTTGGGGACGGGTTTGTAGCAACAATAGCACATAGTGGCGAACGGATGTGAATGTATTCTAAAGTAATGAAGGGTTATAATTCTGTAAGAGACGGTATTTAGACATAAGGTTCTCTTTTATGCCGTAAATTGCGGGACGACACCGCGTTATGTGACACGGGGCAACTGTCCCTTTCCCTTCAAAGAAAGTCATACGAATGCCTTTTCGCCCTAAACAATGCTCAACTTCAACCAGGGTTGACCCAACTAAAGAAAATGCAACAATTGTAAATATTGTAGTGGCTTTATGTAAACTACCCCGAAAATTAAAACATCTTTATGATCTCTTAAAAGGCACAAATATCTTACCCCCGACGTACCTACCAATCTGACAGAGTTTTGGGTGTCGCTTACTTGATTCATTTATTTAGTCAAAGAAGAGCAAACACTGTATGCGACGAATGGGGGAGGAGTACTAATTACGCACGTTACTTAAATCCATTCATATGGTCATTCCAATTTGCGAGTACAAAATTACGTGTATCAACTCGCCATTTGCAACAATTTTAATTATTTTTACTTACAATCTTAACTAAATTTTAACAATCTTAACTACAGCTCAAAGAACCATAAAGACGGATTTTACAACAGACCATTCGATGTTTTATAGTTGAATTGATTCTAATGTATCTATTTCCCAATATTATAATACAGAGAGAAAGTAAAAAGTGAATCATAGATTCTGGTTTATCCGTGTCATGTGTAGAACTATTACGACCGTTATGCGCAGATGAAGCATAACTCTACTACTATGCTGAATTATACATTCATAGGGGCTTACAAAACTATGATCACTAGTGATCATGTACGACGATCCATGCCTTCCAGCAGACACAGATATAGCTGACACTGTATTACAAAAGAGCGCAATGCATTCTGGGCTCAGAAAATCTGGTACTCTAAATCCATCCAAACTAAAAATTAGTTTAATTAACATTTAATTAATCTTCTTCCTAATTAAATATTAGTGAATAATAATAACAATAATAATAATATAATAATAATAATGATAATGATAATGAACAAGTCTGATATCGTTATTCGAAATTGGAGCCAGAACTTATCAACTTATCAACTTTTTCATATTGCGGTGCGGTGCGTTCAAAATGCAACTAAGGAAGCAGAGCAACATCTTAAATACGAGTTGGAAATTCGAGATCAGCCGAATGTAGGACGTAAAATCACAGATCGTCCAAAAGGAGTTCGGAGCTCTGCGATTTTTTCTGCAACATTTGTGTAAGGCTGAACTCTTCAAAGATTTGAATGCGCAGCCAGGAAACGACCCGGCACACATCCAGTGGCTCTAAACACTCGAGATCCCAAGACAGCAACTCTTCCTACAGCTTTTAATTTGTTTCATACACTTCACCAACTAGTCACAGTTGGGTTTTGAAAACACTTAGACAATACACATTTATGAAATAAAATTCCTAAAGTAAGCAATTTATTTGCAAAATATGAAGAAAGTCAGCAAGGCAGCTGCAGAGATAGTAATATTTCCATCTCCCATCTCCTCCCCGATCGCAAAGACGTCGAGGAAATATCCTGCTACGTCCGCCCGCTACGGTTGCGACGTTTCGGGAGGACCCGCGTCTGGCAACGCGTGGCGCACGCAGGCAGTGTGCGTTGCGTAGGCGGTGCGAGGGTAGCGCGTGCGGATTGCGTAGAGAGTGCGCAGACGGCGCACATTAGCGGTGAGCAGACGGTATATTTTTTGTACTTATGGAATGCACATCCTCGTCCTAGGCCGCGTGCAGACGGTAGGAAGGTGGTGGCAAGACGGCAGGCAGACAATGTGTAGGTGGTAGATGGGCGGCGATCGGCAAGCGAATCACAGGCTGAACGTCGGCCAGTGCAGACGAAGCTGCGTAAGGTCTCGTCGCGAGTGTAACACGGGAAACAGCTTTGCGTGATCGGTTTACAGTACAGGACAGCTTTACTACAATCTTTTTGATTGACTGACTAGTGATTTCGGACGTGTGCACTACTAAGGTATTTAGTCCAGTAAGTGTAGTGGATGTTTACCCCCTCAGGACTTAGCAGTGATCTTCCCCCTCTAGATAGTGAGATTCGGCCCCAACCTACCGTCGGTTAGGGGGGGCGTTTCTCCCAACCAGGCATCTCCCACCAGGGGTACCGCCCCAGCCGGGTCGAGCTCTAAGCTCTCGACCGGTCTCCTGGTATGTATGGTACTGTAGTGCATGTTAGTGTGTGTGTGTGTGTATGAGGGAAGAAGATAGGACAAGGAAGAGGTAGGAAAGATCGCACGCGGTCCGTGGGCCGTTTGTGAGGCATTCGCCTGGTGTTGATCGGAGAAACCACGGAAAACTACCGATAAGAGTAGCGGACCGCTAGAATTCTCCTCCTGACAACGATTCAACTCGACCAAGCTATGTAACTAGTGTCAAGAATCCTGGCACTGTTGGGACTCTAATCTAGGACCTCCCGGTCAGGGGAACTGCAGTGACATCAGTTGATGCCCTGAGCCACTTCTCTCGGTCTACAATCTGTTCGATTTCATTTCCTTTCAAAAGTAGATTGTAAAAAAATGTCCTTCATGGTATTGGGCTGTATACGGACTCTTCTCTATGAATTTCATCGTCAATTTAATAATTAGGCTTCCAAATGCATTTCTCTCACACTGTGAGTGAGTACTGATCTCGGGCACGTCAACTAGCGATATCATTGGACCTGAGTTAGCCACCATCATAAGAACGTGAGAGCCGGTGAGGAGCTTAACGTTAGCTTGCAGGTTTTTCCGTTTCTACATATCTATCCAGTACGCGGAAAGATGTTGCCACTGTACATTGTTGTGAATTTGGTGAAAATTTGTTAATGTACATACTAACATATAGTGTGGTTACAAAAATATTTTAGGTTTTTGCAGTAATGCACTTTGATTGTGTAAAAAGATATTTACCTTTAAATCAGTCTAAACAGTCATTTAAGCGAACAGTTCAATTATAATAGTCCATTCAGTTTCTGGAAATTATATTTTGCGATCTTGGCGGGTAATCAATGTACTATGAGAATTTTGTATTTAAAACAATCGAATATAGGTAGCAGAAATGACATTTATTCTTAACAAAAATTATCCCTAGATACTATAACATAAAAATTCCAATCGGGAAATTGTAATAGGAAATTAAGTTCCCGATCGATCTCCTGCATGTGGTATTGTAGTGCATGTAGTGGTAAAGGAAAGGCTGTGGACAAGGGACAAGGAAGAGGGAGGAATAATCGCGCCCGTTTGTTGAGGTTATCCGTAAGGTCCGCTTATCGGTATCCGGCATTCGCTTGGTATTGACCGTAATGAAATCAAATACCGATAAGAATAGACTACCGCTAGAATTCTCCTCCAAACAACGATTCAACTCGACCTTGCTTTGTAGCAAGTGTCGAAAATCCTACCACCTTCTGGACTCGAACCTAGGACCTCCCGGTCAGAGTTATTACAGTGACACTTTTTCCAGACTCACTTTTTCCGACTCACTTTTTCCAGAAAACCTAAATGGAAGTGCGGGGCGGATGTAGGCTACAATGAGATCGTCTTACAACTGTTTCACACCCGAATATTTTACGCACGAATATTTTAAATCTCGTAGCTGTCAAAGGTTAGCCCTACACTCCGAACTATTTTAAGGGGAATTCGACAGGTTTATATTTAACTCTAGAATATTCAAGACTCAAACGACAGTGTTTTAGTGTGCTCGAAACGGTGACCCGAAAAAACGGCACACTTTTATTTCAACTAGATGTGAAAAATATTTATATGAAAAATAAGTTTAGATTGCACATTTTAAATTAATTATAGGAAGGCCGGTCTTTTCATGAAACATTTCTCCTGTATTCATATCTTTTCCTGTGTTTTAGTTAATTTTATCTGGATAAAATGAGAAGAGTTTTTCATATTATTTAAAGAAAACACTAAATAAAAGTAAGACAAGTGTACTTATTACTAACTTGTCAGCTCTCCGATTGATTTTTGAGAAAGAAGCAAACAAAGCAGAATAAATATTATCTTGACAAAAAATAATTGTGTCAAAAATCATGTACTATTGTCGTTTAAAGAAATATATCGAATTGTGTAACTATCTCAATGCTTTTATGGCACCCAAAGATTTTTCTAAAAATTCTCCGATTTCCCCCTGACTTTTCTATGTCAATAACATTTGCAATACCTTTTCCTTTCTTCCTCAGAAAACGGAAAGGCTGTTTTAACAGTGTTTTAAAATTTTATCGCAATCAAAATCATTAAATAATACCGCACGATTCACCACCCCTTTAATTATGGAAAGTCTTCAATTTGATTTTTAATTTATTCATTTTATTAATTTTTAAAATGTTCTTGTTTTGTTTCTTGCTCTTTTTGAAAGTTTTGTGCGATTATGTCAGAGGCAATATATGTCTAATTACCTCTCTTAGCGAGAGTATGACGCGTCAAAGTTTATTCTTAAATGTTTCTCGGCAGAGAAAGAACAATTCGCCGCAAGTGGAGACTGAGTTTTAAAAGTCTAGTAATTAAAAAAATATTTACAGAAGATTAATATTCTTTTCAGTAACTGTGTTTTTATCACTTTATTACGAACTTTCCTTGACTTAACTTGTTCCGTCTTCCTCAAAACAGTTTTTTCATTTATATTCCTCCAATAATTTTTTGAAATAATAAAATTTTTGAAACAATTGCAGAAAGCTAAGGTATAGTTGTTACCATAGAGAAACAGAACACGCAAGAAAAAACAGCACTGAAAGGAGTAGGTCTATGGACTATAAAATGGAAAACTATCGAGTCACTTTTTTGGGCCGCTAATGAGGAAATACATTCGTGAAACGTACATCTCTTTCATCACGCAACACAATAAAATACACATTCTCCTTTTTGCTTATATTTACATTAATATTTTTCTTCCAAAATTTATTAGTAGCAGAACTAACAAAAATTCCGAGAGCTTCCATCTTAAGCACCGCGTTTCTTATTCAGGACATGTGATTCAGTGTGTGAGTCTCAGACGTCACCCTAGGCGGTCTTTCATCAAAGAAAATTTTACCATATTAAATACATAATAGTGGTGATGAAAATTAATTTTAAAGTGTTTGTAAACCAATGAGCGGACGAAACAAGATATATGTAATGGTGTTTTAGGCATCGTTAATCATGTTGGTGTACTCAGGGCTCTTCAGTCTTAGTCGATGACCATCACATCACTATTTAGCTACCGACGTCTACTCAAACGTATCACAATTCCCTTCACTGCCAGTTCAAACTTGGCAAAAACCCTTGACGTACAACCAGAGCACAAAATAAAGTTCCTTTTCGCATTTTCATCAATAAATTTTTCGAGCTAGACTAGAGGTCCTGGGTAAGAAAAATCGGAACCTATGTAATAGTTTTAATTTACGTGAGATATTAAGCATTCGTACAAATATAAAGATAAGTTACAATAATGTATGTTATCACCAACTGTGTAAAATAATGAAAAAGAACGTTTACACAAAGAGATACTGAGTATTATAGGTTTTGATTTAAAAAGGTTTTATAGTAGTCAGTTTTAGCAAAGTTCTTTTCTCACTTGGATGAGGGATTGAATGATTGACAACCCTAAAATCATGTATTTTACATAAATCATTTTTTGTCCGTAATTCGTAGGAATAAGTTGAGCAATATCGATTGGAAATATTCATGCATGAATATATCACTTGTAGTGCGTAGGAAGCAATATTGTTCACAGACGGACGGACAAACAAACAGACACAATACGGAGATGTGTGAAGTTCTGTTATCTGAACGTTCCCTTTCACCTGAGCAAAGCCCATCTCCATTCTGTGTGCATATGTTCCACGTATAATATATATTATATATTATATATTATATATATATATATATATATAATATCGCATTCAACTATCATCAGTTCACAAATTGGTCATGGACTCGATTTTCTTTTCGGCCGAAAATTCCAAAAACATTCCATGTTTTTGATGAAACTTGTTTCTCGGTTTTTTGAAACTACGATTAAATACGCTACTCTATAATATAAAAGTAACTGTAATAATTTTCTCACAAAGACGCAAGACAACTAAAATAAAGAGGAATTAACTTCTTCCTTTTATTCACATCATAAACGCAGCTTTCGTTGTGTTTTCTAAAATAATATCACGTAGATTATGAAGAAGAAAATTTCCAGTCGAGTAGAGATGCTGATCAACAACACCTGAGATCTGGGTTGAGAACAGGGGCTCAACGAAATTACCCCAAAAAGGGGGGTCGAGCCTGATGAAGGGATACAGAAGGTGTGAGGGATCGTCAAGATGAGCAAGGGAGATGAGAGAGAAGGAGGTAGCCTTTCACGAAGGTGATGGGCGTGCAGAGAATCGTTCCTTATAACGTAGCACTGCATATCAAAAACTTTGCCCCGAATGATAGGAGAAATGTTTTCGTAAGATGAATAAACATTTCCGCATTTCTTTTTAATAAAGCATAGACATAGGATTTAAGAACTAGAGTTTGTGACGAAACATTTTAAACCAATAATAGCAGTCACGAAAGAATTATATTGAGTCTGGAATAGATTGACACTGGGTGAGAGAGAGCAAGGTACATGGAAAATTGAGAGGCAAGAAGCAAAATTCCAATAAGAATGAAGATGTGTCAGCTCTCTCGGAGATCACTAGGGGATAATTAAGAAAAATGGAAAAGAATAACAGTGGAAAGTGCAGCTATTTTCACATGAATGATAACATTTTGAGAACTAGCGCGCATATTTTTGTAGAAATTACGGGTGTTTGAAAGAAAAAAAATTGAACGCATTTTTCACTAAAAATTAGTTTTTTGCAGGATTTTAAGCGTTTTGGAAATGCAATTCGAAAGGACGATCTGTTACTGAATATTGGAGACGCATTATAATTCAGTCACATTTAATCCAACATAATAGAATTAATTCACTTATGGATTCCCCTTCACTATTGAAATTTTTAATTAAAATTAATAAATTCTGTTCATCCATAAGCTGGAAGATATACGCATGTACTAGGAATTGTAATAAGCATGTACTAGATATAAGCATTGCATTTATAAGATGTATAATTGATTCATTCTTAGATAAAATAACAACAAAGATTACAGCATTAACAAGCGCAAGTGATGACAGCGTGATCAAAAGAAAGTAATACAAACGAAATAGCTTAGGTGAAAGTTGAAGCAATCACTTGGTCTGGCGTAAATCGCACGTGCGACTCCTTGTAGAACAGTTAATTTTAACATTTAAAAATTTAATCTTCAGTTCATACAACTTTTGTATACTCTGGTAAATTTTAAATTAAATTAAAAAAAACGTTTACGTTATCATACAAACTCTTTTCCTGCGATATTTGTCCGACACCAATGTCCGCAAAACCTGGCAGGCGGCGAGGGGAGACACGAGGACACCGCGAGGCAGCGGCGGTCCTGGGCGTCGGGAGGCGTGGGTGTGGGCGTGGCGGGGGTGGACGGGGGGACGCACGACCGCCGAGGCGCACGCGGGGTCAGTGGGGGGACGACGTGACGGCGCAGGGCGGCCGGCTGGGGACGGAGCGAGCGGCGTCCAACGTGCCACGTGCACTTTCTTTCACTTACAAGCCTTTGTCTTCTCACTTTACCACTTAATAATACAAAATGTAGAAATAATATTTTGGCATATTAGACAGTCTCCAACGTCTCGTAAACTAAGAGGATTATACGCGTTCTTATGAAGGCGAGGAATACTTATTTTACTGAGGAACATCTGTCGTGTCGACTAGTATCAGTGATGGATTAACCAACAGGCAAAACTAGGCAATTGCCTGGGGCCTCTGAAGACATGAAACATTTGTTTAATATCTTTTTTAAAATAATTAAATGAGACAGACACTTCGTTTTTGCAAACATATATTAATTTTTCAAACTTTTTGTGCTCATAAATGCAACTATCCAACTGAATTGATAACATATAACGAAAGCAAAAAATGAGTACATTTTAAATCACGAAGAGTCTATGATTCTCATTATTGAAGAAAAAAGTGACTTTTTCGTTTACACCTTTTCCTGGAATTCGAAACTACAATAAAATAAAATCTTGCTTCAAAAGTTTTTAAAGATATGTTAAGGTATGAATTCAGACAGCATAACGTAAACGCATATCGTGAGGGGGGGGGCAATGAAAACCGGAAGGGGCTCTCATATGTAATCGCCACTGAGAATGAATCCACCACTGACCAGTATTATTATTCTTTGGAATCTGTAAAGATGTTCTTTAACCCAAATCAAAACGGCCCTACTTATTTTATTCTAGACGTGCTCTGGACCTTTCACTATTCGATGGAGTTGCAAATCTTTTCCTTTAGTCTAAAGACGCCAACAATGACGTGGTTGCTTGTCGAGCGTCGTCTCTCCTGGGGCTGCTGCGAGCGATGCTCGCTTCCTCAAACCCTCCTCGCTCACGCCGTCCATCTCAGCCCACTTGTTCGTTCCTTCAACCACACTCCCCGGCGCCTTCCCGCTCGCCCCGGCTCCACCGCAAAGCCCGGCCTCGTTCGGACCGCCGCCCAGCCCGGCCCTCGTGGCGTGGGCGTCGCCCACCGGGGCGCGAGCTGCCCGGCCCCTGCCCTCGCACTCGCCCTGGCACTCTCATGCCAGATGAGGGATGGTAAAAATCGATGCTTTTAAAACATCGACATTTCCCAGCAGAAACATCGATAGATTAACTTCGATGTTTTTTCGATGACTTTTACAGATCGATATTTTTTTCCAGAAACCTCGATGTTTTAAAAAAAGGTTTATGTTACCTTCTTTAATGATTTTGTACGTGGTGATGACGTGGTACGTGGTGATGATGTGGTACGTGGTATTTTGAACCTTGTCTGTATATCATATTGATTATTATATTGGCAGTGCTTTATCCTTTAAACTAATATTTATGTATATTGATATATTATAATACTATGTATATTTGATATTGAACGTTTTACTTCAATGATTTATGAATGAAAGTGAATTAAAGAAGGAACAATAGCAAAACAAGACGTCCTTTATTTTTAATTTCCTTTATATTGGATAAAAAGTATTATTAACGTATCAGTTACACGTGACCAAACAATAAAATATACCGGTATTTCATTAAGTACTCTAATTAAAAATTGGACAGGATGGGCAAATATTCTCTATTTTATCATATTTAAAACATCGATATTATAAACATGTTATTTTGAAATATGTTTTAGGCCATGTTTTTTCTTCGACATCGAAAACATTTCGGTGATGTATCGAAATATCGATGTATACTACACCCTACTAACACTACCCATGTGCCCACGAAACGCAATCCGCCTTCCACACAACACGACACGTGTGACGCACATCGCCCCACCCATACGTGATCGCCCTTCACATCGCCCTCCTTTCGCTCTCGCCCTCGGCCTTGGCTACGCCCTCAGCCACGGCCACACACGCGCTTTCGCCCTAGCATGAAACTCTATCGCTGTACTCTGCCCCATCCTCACACCCTCGAACACGCCAACTGGGATAAGTGCCTCATGGCATGAACTAATGTCACTACAGTCCCTCTGACCGGGAGATCCTATGTTCAAATCCCGACCGCAAATGCTCATGTTCCGCAAATGTTCAAATTCCGGTGGCAGGATTTTCGACATAAGATTGTCAATTAGGTTGAATTCAGTCACTGTCCGAAGGAGAATTCTAGTTCCTCTGTTCGATATTTTTCCGTGGTTTCTTTCTCCGATCTTTACCAGGCGAATGCCGGAGCAGTGCAACAATCGGGCCATGAAACACGCGCGATCATTCCTTCTTCTTCCTTGACCTATCCCTTACTTACCTCGCCAACAATAACATACACTACACTACCACGCATGTCGGAAGATGAGAACTTGCTCCGGCTGGATATAATCCCGCTGGTGGGAGATACCTGGTTGAGGGAAAACCGCACAAATCGACGGTGGGTCGGCGCCGGATGTCGCTAAACAGCTCGAGAAGACCCCCACCACATCCCGAGAAAAACGAGCACTACACTTTCAGGACTAATAATATTAGTAGTTGTCGCAACTTGAATCACAACCAATAAATCGAATGCGGCAATAAGTGAGTTGGCCACGGCCACAAATTGCGATATATTTCCCAAGGCTCTCCGTCTTGTCATTGCATTTACTCTCGATGTTTCCCGCGCCGCGTCGGCACCACGTGCGTCGCCGTACGCCCCTCGCTGGCGCCGAGGCTGGCCCGCGCCCGCAACCTGTCGCCGGCGGCCGAACGAGTCAATCGTGCGTGAAGTCGGACGTGACGCAGGGCATGCGAAAAGCCGCCGCCGCCGCTGCGGGGCGCGGGCACCTTACTCACGCACTCGGTCGCACTGGGCCGCGGGCGGGGCCGGAGTGGCCGAGTCTCAAGGACCGCACAGGGATAAGGATCCTCCGACGTCACCGAAACGACACTGCTCCTCTCCTCCTGGCGCTCCCCGGCGAATCCGGACTCGCACTGGACTATTGTGCTACTAGGCGCGTGCGGAACACTCCACCCCAACCTCACCGTCACTCCACTCGCGCCGACCGCACGCGGCACAGCTCACTCGCAGCGGGGCCGTCGCACTGGTGCTTTCTCACCCCATCCTGGCTTCCGCCCCCGCACGCCGAACGCCGCGGGGCGGGCGCGTCCGCCCGCACGCTACCTTGCGCCGCGCGGTCTCGCGCGTGCGGCCGGCTGCGGGCGCGTGCCGCCGGCGCACCGGTCCTCATCGACAAGGAGAGCGCGCGAAGGCCAGCAGAGAGCAGAAGCGGCCAAGGCGAAAACGCAGACGACACCAAGGCAGGCGGCAGGCGTCGCCACTAACACACACGCTAGTCTCACTATCTCTTCAATCTTGCG
>BOPP01000051.1:3266578-3278260 GCA_017312745.1 Gryllus bimaculatus | reverse complement strand
CCCCTTCCCCGCCCCAGCTCCGTCTAACATCTCTTCTCCCACTGACATCCCCGTTCTCTAAAGCGCCTTTTCCTACTCCCTCGCCTCTTCCCTCCTCCTCCCCACCCGCTCCCCATTACATCCCCTTTCCCCATGCTCCCACCCAGTCTCCCCGCATCAGTCTCACTCCGCCCGTTCCTTCCCATCCCTTCCACGTCACCGGAGCTGCTCCCGTTCCCATCGCCTTTCCCCACGCTCGCACCCCGTTCACCATCCCCAATCGCCTCGCCCTCTCCACGCTCCTTTCCTTGCACCCCACCCAACGTCCTCGTCTGCACGCCCAATTAGGTCGCCGTCCCGCACGTTGCGTCACGATTCTGCATCTCTTCCTGGCGTTCTCATCACCCACTCCACGTGCCCTCTTGCTCCTTCCCCATGTCCTGCTTCCGCTTCCTGCCCTCCGCTCTTTCGCGCCTTACTTCCAAATCTGTCCCCGCTCACCTCCAACACTCCTCTTCATTGGACCTTAGGTCCATCCCGTCCTCCTCTGCTCCTTTCGGCTCTCTCATAACTCTCGCCGCTGCCCCCTCCGAACCCACGCTTGGCTCCTCCCTATCGGTTCCTTCACCGCCCTCTCCATACCTGCTGCCGACCGTGTTCCCCCTCTTCTTTCTGCAGTTCCCTCCCTGCTCCCGCTCACCCCTCCGTCCTTGCTTCTGAACTCCGCCATTCCTCCAATTCACCTTGTTCCTCACACCCCTGCAACGTCCCCTTCCTACTCCCAGTTCTGCCCCCGCTCCCACCTCTCTCTCGTCCCCCCTCCGACGTTCGGGCGGGCGCGAACGCCAGATTCCCAAAGATACCGCGCTTTTGTATGGAAAGCGCCCCCTTGGGCGGCGCGCCCGCCCGTGCGTCGCCGACCGCTACCTCCGTGCGTTGTTTCGCTCCGATGGCGCCAGATTTGCGCTGCGCTCTTTTCTTTGTAATGAAGCTCCGCGAATTTGAGCGCAGCGATTCTTTATATCGTTCTGAGCTGAGGGCGGTGCCTCGCTGGTGGGAGATACCTGGTTGGGGAGAACCCCGCTAGCCGACGGGAGGTCAGCGCTGATTCTCGCCGTACAGCACGGGAAGATCACCGCCATCTCGCGAGGAAAACATAGGTATTACACTTACGGGACAAATGACGCGCCCTGAATCACTGTTCAAATGATCAGTAGTATACACGCCCGCAATCAATAACAATCAAGCAACCAACCTTTATATCGTTTTGAACAGCCTGTCTCGCACATTTCGATTTCTTTCGAGATCACCAAACACATCATAGTCTCTAAAGTCACTGTCTTCGCCGTTATTACACCAACTGCATGAAATGTTTTAAATTGGGTTTAATGAAAAAAATTCATTACTTTATTATTATGTTTCAATGGAACTTTCTTGATTACAGCCTGTTCTCTGACACTCTCCCTTGGCATGAATTTTTTTCCACATGTTAAATTCGTATCCAAAAATGTCTTTCACAATAATATAACCACACAATATAAAATAAAAATATATTCAAGAATACTTTAATGATATATGAAAGTAAGAAATATCCCTACGACTTTAAAATGAACTTCCCTGCGTGGTAGATTGTTTCAAACGAGTATGTAAGAGATATTCTTAATAGATTTTTCATAGAATAATGACCACTCGTTGAAATGCCACGATCATTACGATTTTTTTTGTACAGAGGAGTGCACTTCAGAAGGCACTGAAATACTGCAGAAACATTTCTGAGGAAGAGGAGAATCACAATGAAGCATAGGCGGAAATTGCTGCAAGAATTACAGAGGGTTCTACTCAAGCCGACGCGAGTGAAGTGGCGATGATGTGCTTATTGCCCTACTGAAGGCGTGTTTCACATTCACAAAGGTACAATTGCGCGCGAAGTGACGACATGACTTCTTTCACCTGTCTGCAGAGCTTTCGAAGGGAGTTATGTAGTCGTAAAATAGCCTGAAGTGCAGAGAATGTGACGGGAATAGTAACAATTTCTGAAAGAGCAACATAAGTGGTGACTGTAAGAACACCTTACTTCTTTTAAGAGGGTAGTAATATTTTTCAATACATCTCCATAATCATGAACAACCCTGAACAAGCCTGGACACGGAAGTTACGTCGACTTTCTAAACACGATTCGAATGACCTGCTGACGGAGCTGACGGTGCAACTAACAAACACACCAACAACGTAAAGAAGTGTCCCGTTCATCATTGTTACGATGAGGATTGTGGCGTACAACTATAGTAGCAGCTGAGGGCTTGGAACAGTGCATACCAACTTCGAATTTGACTCTATTCATTTTCTTTGTGAAGCTTAAACTATACCGTGCAGTGCTTTTTTGAACATAAAACATTTTTATTTAAACAATATTGATACTATAAGGCATTAAAATAATAAAAAAATATACTGTACTGTTCTTTCCATGTAAAACACCAGCCGTATGATAAAAAGGTAATGTTCCGCATTTACAATTAACAGTCAGCGTGTTGAGCCTAGATTACACAAAATCACACAAATTAATGGCTGAAAATGTAGAGTTGGGAAATCATTCGCCATATTATAGTAATTTTCAGCTGAAGTTACAAAAGACTGTTAGGAAGAACATGTTTAATATTACTAACCATAAATACTTATTATTGTGGTTAATAAATTTCTCTTCAGTGTTTGAGCTATGTTACGGTAGTTCCTTTATTGCAAACAGTCACATTCCTGCAGAATCCTAGCCTGCATTGTCAATAAAGAAAAGCAATAAGGAAGATATTCGTAAGTAAGAATTATATTCTTGCTTTCAGAATGAAACGGCCAATACCAACGAGAGATCTGAACAATAAACGCAAAACTTCTGAAGGAAATAGTCACAAAAAAGGGGACTATGGTACATAGAAATAAATGCATTAAGTTCGTAAGTTAGTATTAGATGCGCAAATGAACACAAACGAAGTAAAACACAAAGGAGTCCGAACTACGCAGATTGTAATTGCACTTCCAACAGCCTAACCGCACGGGAAGCTGGAGCTGTTTTAAACAATTTATGTATTCTGCTTATTCGGCATTACTGCCTTCCATTACAATGGAAAAATAATAACATTAAGAGTCTGTCACTCAACTCTCTTGTTTGGCTAACGATGTTGATTTATTTTGTGATTTTGACTATCGGAAATTTGTTGATAGCAAATATAGATTCGACGTTTATTTGTTATTTAGAATACACTAATTATAAAGTCACTAAAGTGTATAACTAAACAGCTGAAAAATGTGTCAGAAACAGTGAAAAATAATAAGTGATTAACAAAAGTGTGAATATCAAACAAAACGAATAACTATAGTTATCAATGTATGGCTAGTTAAAGTTGCTATTACCGATGAAAATGTCAACAACAAGCGTAATCAGAATAGTGAAGTAAATCAGTGAACTAATGAAGTTCAATATAACCAGAGAGACTGGGCATTTTACAAGACTACACGGCACAAATCTAACCTGAGAAATCAGCAGGTCTTCGCCTTACGTGGGATGGTATAGGATAATAATAATAATAATAATAATAATAATAATAATAATAATAATAATAATAATAATAAATATTTTTGACTTTCGGGAGTTTTAAATATGGAAACGAGAATTAATTCACTTCGGCATACCTTCAAATTCAAATCGGAAGAACAGGGATTTGAATAGTGTTTTTCTAAATATTTCTGTAATCGGTTCTAATTTAAATTCTCGCCGCCTGGAGCGGGAGCTGGACGTAAACAAAGGCCGGGCGCGGCAGCGGCGGAAGGCGCGAAGCGGGCGCTGCTGGACGGCGTCCAGCGCGAGGGGCGGCGGCCGCGGTCGGCGATCTCAATGCGCCGGTGGGCGGAACGAATGCGTTGCGCTGGGCGCGGGCAGGCACGCGGCGTGGACGCGAGGCGGAGGCGGGAGGCGCGGGGCTGGACCAGTAGTGGTGGCATAGGTGGCGGTCGGCAGATCTGGGCGGTGGCCGGTGGCGCGTGGTGACGCTGCAGACGGAGGTGGAGGCGGAGTGGAGGCGGAGGAGGTGGCGGTGGCGGAGGCGGAGGCGGAGGCGGTGGCTCTGAGCTGTGGGAGGGGGGAAGAGGCAGCCCTCACGGCAAGACGATGGGTCCGAGGGAGGATACACTGGTACGTGGAAGGAAGGGGTGGAGTAACGTTCGGTTCCAGGTTAAAAAAAAGACCTATCCTTAGGCTGCAGGTTTTGCGATTGTAAAAAATATTCAATAGTTAACAGTTTCTCTTATAATTTCCGATAATTGATACAATTAAAGATTAAAAAAAGCATTGTACAGAAGAACGTTTTTTTCTCGTTTGGTATGAACGTTTCTTCTCTCGAACGTTTCTTTGTTTTGGTAGCTTACGTAATGCTCTTTCTAAATCAATATAATCTGTTCGTAACATTTATTTATGTAGTAATCGTAGACTGATAAATATGAATTTGTTATAAAATGATATTATTATCTGAAATACCAACACTAATTGTTTTTGCTATACCTTTCATAAAGGGGGACGGATAAATGTTTCGCGAGCGGGCGTACATTCGTTTTTTATTTTTTTATTTTTTTAAATTTAAGGTCGCATCAACTACTAGGTCATTAGCGACCACTATTGCTTGTAACGGTATGGTAACTGTGGGTTGACACGATAATGATGATGATAGGGGGTGAAAGGACGAAACACAATACAACCATGCCCGAGGCGGGACTCGAACCCGCGATCCTTCGGTCCGAGTTCGCTACGGCACTACTGCCTTAGTACATTCGTTTTGTTGCGCTACTGGAAGGAAGGTTGCAGCGTGATGGGGTCATGGGGCCTAGGAGGGAGTCATGGCGAAGAGATGAGAGTTGCCGACTCACAACTGATCATGATTTATTGATTGATTAGTGATGCCTGGCGCGGTAAGGTCATTAGTTCCGTAAGCGTAATGCATGTTTTTTAACGTGAGACATGTCGGGGATCTCTTCCGCTGGATAGCGAGATACTGCGCCAATCTACCCGTCGACTTGCGGATTTTTCCCAATTAGGTATCATCAGCGAGGGACCGCCCCAGATGGGACAAGCCCTAAGCTCCCGACTGGATTCTCGCGCGTGTGATGGTGTAGTACATATAGCTGTAAGTGTGAGGTGAGGAATAAGGCCAGAAAGAGGAAGGAAAGATCGCGCGCGGTCCGTGGCTCGTTTGTTAGAGTTCTGCTCTGCCCGGAAAACTATCGATCAGGAGATCGGGCAGCTAGAATTCTCCTCCATTCAGCGACTAAACTCGACTTCGCCAGTGTCAAAAACCGTAGCTAGTGACAAAAATCCGAGGACCTCTGATCGGGACCTCTCAGTCAGAGGCACTGCAGTGACATCGATGTCCTGATTCACCTAAACCGATCAGTCGGCCGAAGGAAGCAAGGAATGATGAAGCATAGAGAAGTGGAGGTGGAATGTATTGGAGTGCTTTGCGGGGAGTCGTGGCGAGGAGAGGAGGAAAGACGGGGAGTCGCATCTGATCAATGGAAATTCTCCTAAATCAAGTAGGTGAGCCGTGGTAATGTTGGCAAGACTGTGTGTGGAAGTGATGGTTATAACCCAGACAAGAGTGCCGAGGAGGTGTGACGTGAGACTTAACAAGGAATCGTAGCGGAGAAGCGTGGCAAGACAATGGAGTGAGGGCGAGGCAGGAAGACGTGTTGGAAGATGAGTCAAGGAGGCACATCAGGACAGCGAAGAGAGACTCGTGATGGGGACACACCACAGAATGTGAAGAGAAAACATTGGCGCACATGGTTGGATGAATGTGGCGAGAGCCGTACGCTTGTTCGCCGCGTCACTAATATATAGATCGCTCACTTTTAAACAATAGCGGCCGTCTTCTTTCACAAAGTGCTGAAAATTCATCACCACTCTCGAGATCGTGCACGTACTTCCTAAGAACCCGAGTAGTGGTCCACCAAGGACACCCACACGCTCCGCCAACCAGGGAGCATTCCAATTCGCACTTCTAAGGTTTTATCCAACGAAAAAGAGTAGTCTCTGAATCCTTAAATGGCGACTATTAATTCATTTAATAATAAGAATATTCAATTAATGAAATCTCATGGATCACCATACGACAATGTTTTATCAAAAATAAATTAAAGCATTGAATATATTCTTTAACAGTTCAACATATTCATGACAGCTGCAATGGTTCACTTACGATAACGTTTTCGAAATTGTGTGAATGTAAATTCTGTGTTAAGATGTGGTACACAACTTTTAAAAAAATTTCCTTGTCGTCAGTTTTAAGATTCAAGATGTCATGAAAAATTACTCTGTGAAATATGTCTTATTACAATTTGCCACCATTGTTTTTCATAAACTACAAGTAAATGCACCTTTTGCCTCCGTCTAAACATAACAAACAAGGGTGACTTATGTCATTTAGTGACTTACGCCATGACAATGTGACTTATGGCATTTTGCCATCTAAGCTCAGAATAGAATATTTTTGTTGCCTAACAATATAAGAAATTGACGTCACGGATACCACTGGGACGAATTAAATTCAATTAATATCAATCCGCAAAGCGTTTACTTTCTCTCGCAAGCAATCGCCTTCCGCGATCCCTGTTGCCGTGTGGCTTCACGAAGTTTTGCGTCAGCCCGCGGGCGTTGCGCGGGCGGCGGGCGATGGCGCGATGCGCCGGGGCCGCGTTGGCGCCGGAGCCACGACCGCCCGTGCGCTGCGCCCCGCCGCGGCCGTTGGGCAACGGCGCGCGGTCACGGCACGGGCCGCGGGCCCTTTCCACACCCTCGGCCCTCGACCCTCGGCTCACGCGCGCGGTTCGGGCAACTACACTCACAGAGTAGCGCCGCCCATTCCGACATTTTAAGTGCAGTGGTCACAAGGGTGCGCACTGAGCCATATAATGTGACTTGGAAGGCAGTAATTAATTCAAAATCAAAATTAATAAGGTTGAATACCTTTGTCACGCCTCCAATTGTTATAATATTTCCTCGACTACTGCCCCCGACTGCAGGGACTCTGACTGGGAGATCCTAAGGTTCCCATCCCGGTTGTGGCGTATTTTCGTTTTAGCTAGATAGCTTGGTCTAATTCAACCGCTGAGGTAGAATTCTAGCGGTCGGCTGCGTTGTAGTAGCTTTTTTGGGAGGGTTTTTAACAAATTGGTCATCTAGCGACACTGTGTCTGTTTTAACTGTAGGAACGACACGAACACACAAACATCGATACCGAGGCGGGATTTGATCGCGCGATCCTTTGGATCGAGGCAGCTACGTCTCTCCAGCCTCAGCGACCTCGGCTATACAGACCGGCGTTCCTTTCTTTGTCTGATCAATATCAGGCAAATGCTGGAGCAGCACTTTACCAAACGTACCAGAGGCCATGCGCAATCTCTCCTTTCTCATGCTTGTCTATCCTCTCCGCTAACACACACACACACACACGCACACACACACACACATTTAGACACACATGCACTGTACTTCCCCAGAGTCGGGAGACGAGCGGGGATCTTGAACCTTGCCCCTCCTGGGGTGATGCCCCAATGGGAGGATACGTCGTGGAAGGAATCCCCCAACAAGCCGACCTGAAGGTCGTTGTTGTTTCTCATCATCGTGCGTGCAAGGAACACCGCCGCCTCTCGCGATAAAACTTTCACTATCAATACGACTGACCTTTGCAGTTGACGTGCTATCAATCCTACTCTAATATCTATTATTCAGAACGAAAATTAACAACTTTCAAAATCGTCATCATATCTATTGTTATCATTTCTCCTCAAGCACCGAATTCCGGCTGACGGGGCTGTCTGGTATTGAGGACATTGAATGGAGGATTTCGCCCCTACAAGCCGCCTGCGTTTTTATTAAAACAGCGAAATCGATGACACATGCCTCACCAACACCGTGCCTTTGTGTTGATGCTGCTACACAGCATGGTGTAATGATGTTCGTCACAGGTGTCACTGTGTCTTGATGCTATCGTCTCTATATTAATTAATTAATTTTTTTTATATAATAACATTGCCGTAATGTTTTTGATCTCATATATCTGATATGTTATCTGACATGTCTTCAACCCAAGGCACAAAAACCAACAAACAACTGTTGTGTATTTTCGAACATTGAATATAGTTCGATAAGTAAAATAGAAACTAACAATCTTGTACAATTTCACATTTAATTTGACTAAGAAGTACTTATAATTCTATTAATTCTGTAAACCATTTTAATCGCATGTAATTAATATTATGAATTTGATCTACATAATACAATACAATTCTAATTGAACTTTCTAAAGGCACTTCAAGAAAGGTAACGGACTTATTTGAAAAGCGGAAATTTCTATGGACTATCTCAATGAGGCTTTTATAGGGGCATGCCATTAAAGAACGCTTAACAGACCTGCCATAAACCCAGTGCAATAAATGCAGGCGAATTAAAGTAAATGTGAAGGTGGCGTGCGTTTCGAAAAATAAAAGCAACACGAAGGATACTGGCTTGAAAATGTGTTGCCCTTACTAGAGAGTTGTTTTGAACTAGAGGATCGGTGAAGTAAAGTTTTCTCCAGGTCAAAAAAAACTTTTTGTGAACTGAGATTTTTAAAATAGAAACAAAAGAAAATAAATTACATGAACGTTCTTTACTACGTAATGGAGATGTACTATTACTAGGAAATGTAATAGTTTCCATAATACGCACCAGCACCATCAAGGTTGTCATGACTTGCGCAAAGATCGAATAACAAAGACAAACTTATTCAGTCACCAATATTTGTTTGATGGTAAACATCTGAGATTAACGATGAAAAATAAGAATTTTTAAAAGAAAATACTATATTACATCTGGATGGAGCGGCGTAACTCTTTTTAAACAATATCAAGCAGTAATTGTACTACAAACAACATTGTTCACTTCAAACATATTTTAAACTACAACAAATCCAAAGCAAGGATGCATATTACAAAAAGGATACACTGTTAATAAACATCGTGTAATTTTTAATTCGTATACGATTTTTCTCTATTAGAATATTCTGGGTGATCATTCTTAAATGTATCTCCCGATGAGGTTCGTCGTCTTGTTTAAAACATTTGTCTCCGACTGTACCCTAGGACCACAAGAGCCCATCCCATTTTTCACATAAGTCACTTCAGTGTTGGACTTGTCGCAAGTCACACGGACCAGTCGTGTTCGTCGTATTTAAACATCAAAAGGCGTATGCTTCTACATGCCATCGAATCTGACAGACCAATATAACTACGGACTCTGTTGCCAAATTATTAATGCGCCGCGGACATATTAAATTATAAAGCGAGGTTTTGCGTCGCGAGGTCCTCATTCTAGCAAGGGAGGGCGCGATTTACAATAGAGAGGAACAAGAAACTCACGACGCGGGCTAACATCTGGCCCGACAGCCCATCGGGACATTATGAGGTGCCGCACGCCCACTCACGAAGGCTGCGAGGGACGGCCACAGGAGGAGGGGGTGGAAGGAGGGGAAGGTGGCAAGAGGAGGAGAGAGAAGGAGGAAGAAGGAGCAGCGTGCGCGGATGAGGAGCGGGAGAACGAAGCGGAGAGGATGAATGGAAAAAGAAAGAAAGAACGGAGGCGGAGAAGCTAGACGCAGGATGTGCGACAGAAGTCTTCTACGCATGCGTGGTTGTGGCGCTGGGTATAGCAGACGAATAGTGTCAAGTGAAGACGAGAAGTCAGTATATGAGAGATAGGAAGCAACATCAATGTAAGAGTTAGGATTGTGACGAATTAGCAGACTGAAGTGGTCTTTCAAGGTTCAAAGAACGCGCTGCACTCCTCAGAGAATGGGAAGGTTATCGACTTGGGTTGACTGAAAGAGTGTATCGACGATTGGTTTGTCGAAAGTGTGTGCAATGTGAAGACCAAAGGCACAGACGTCCGCGAAGGAAAGGTAGCTCGATCGTGAACAAACGTAGTGGGCGAGGGGAGGCGAGCTGCCATACGGCGAGGCTGGCAGAGGCGTGATCGCATGAGAAGGCGAGGGTAAGTGGGCGGCCGGAAAGACGGAGCACTGACCAGCAGAGAGCACAGCCCCGCGCTGGGGACTGATTTGATTTGAGAAGTGCAGGCTGAGAGCGGATGGAGAGAGCAGGGAAGATGAGAGCTGCAGACTTGAAGTGAAGAGAGGAAACTAAAGGAGCGAGGACCGGAAAGGAAAAACGCGTTGAGAGTTGCTCGATGACAGGGGGGACTTACGGTAATGCCTGCGCAGCTGTCGCCTCAAGGTGCGACGGAGCACGCAGCAGAAATCTTCTCGAGTGAAAATTGAATGTAAAGGCAGCTGACGAAATTAGAGAGGAATGGAAATTCAAATAAACATCGTTCTTTTGCATTCATGTAGCATTCATAAGCTAATAAATAATATAGACTAAGTTATTTCAGATGCAAAAAACACACTAGCTTGTTCCACAAATCATTAGCAATGACCACTCGTCTGCTGTACCCAGCGTCACGACGGCGCATGCATATAATATTTCTCTCTCAATACTTTTAGCCTTAGAAGCAGATTTTTCGTATCAAGTGATTTTTGTAAATGTTTAATTTCGTCGCAGTCTTTTATTGTCCCGGGACTTGGTTGTCATTTCCAAGATTTGTAGCGCTGTCGTAGATTATGATGCACACAGCAAATACACTGCATTTCTCACGGCTGGCTGGTGAGATCCGGCGCTATTGTATTTCATTATTCGCAATTCACAAATTTCCGTACTTCATCGGTTGTATTCGAAGAAAGGACATTTCTTCGATAATCGAAGAAATGCTATTTCTTCTAACCCGTCAGGAAACATTTTAAATTAATCTTAAACAATTAATTCCTTTTGATTATTTTTTGGACAAATAATAATTAAAATAATATTATTAAATATACAGTTTACTGACAAAAATAAAACAGTATAGCGTAGCCAACACGACAAGGGTAAACCTCTTGAACAAATAGGACTAGCAGAGGCCAGTTTCGTGCGTTCGAGTCGCACCTCCAGGCCGCTGGGTGAGCGTCGCGTCGACCGGGGCCTGCCCTGCCGAACGCCTGCGATAATCGGGAGGATTTCGCGTGGAATCGGATCGTGTCTGAAGAGCGGGCGGAGGGGGCGGGGGCGGCATTGGCGCGGCGCGCGTGTTTTCCCACGAGCGTCTAATGAGCAGAATGCACGCTTGCGCGTACAACAATGTAAATTGGTTGTTGCTGCGTCGCCCGGGGCGAGCGCGCCGGCGCCGCGGCCGCGGACCACGCCGTCCCTCCCCTGCCCGCCACCGCCCCGCCCCGCCCGCCGTGTGTCCGCGACGGCCGTCCGAAGGCACGTACCAAGGAACGAATCTATTTCACGAATCGCCGCTGCATGACGCGGCGCGGATCGCTGGAAGAAATTGGGCGAGTTGGGAGGCGCGGCCGATCCTCTTTTAATAAAGAGCCCGCGCTCGCGTGGTCCTTCGTCTCGCCCTCTGATTTATGGCGGAAGGGCTGCACTAACAGAGGCGGCATTTAAGCTTAAGAGTGATTAACTTTTACAGCTCTGTTTCGGCGCGATCTGGACGTGCAGGAGTTTGAATAAGTGCCGGGCACAGGAGGAGAAGGATTACATACGGCGCGTACATTCAGCAGAAACTACGTTAGGAGCGCTCTG
>BOPP01000051.1:3223315-3264899 GCA_017312745.1 Gryllus bimaculatus | reverse complement strand
ACTACACGACGCCACATCACACACCACACACCGCCATTTTACACGACACTACCCCACACACTGCCATACTACACTCCACCTCACACACTGCCCTTGTACGACACCCCCCACACGACGCCAGCCCACGCACAATACGCTGTCAAACTGCTGGACACCACCCCATCTCAGAACCCCACACGCCACACGCCATCACATCTGACGACACCACCCCACCACACGCCGCCATTCTACAGAGCGCAAAACCCAGCACACTACACCGCACCGCACCACGACATATCACATCCCGCATGATAAATCACGCCACACCACACTTCGCAACGAAACACACCATGGTACACAATGAAACATCATTGCAGGTTACACACGCCACAATTGTACTTCGACCTATACAGACTCCACTCAACTACACTCACCATTCGACTCTCGCCTCATCTACAGTCGACCCTCGCCACGCACATCCACACGCACGCACGCACGCACGCGCGCACGTAGACAGCCGCTTACCGGCGTTTTCAGACATTTCGAACGTTTTGGTAATTACGCCGCAGCTAATAGTTGTTGGCACTATGCGTCTGCGGGGAAATTGGCCGCCCGGCAGGGGTTCTTGACCGATTCGTGAAGGTCAATATCGACTGCCCGCGCCGCCGCTCTTCCGACGCCCGAAGCGAACGCGCCGCCGCTGCTCGCAAGCCCTCGCAGGCCCCCGCAGGCCCCGTCAGACCTCCGCAGACCATCGCAGACCCTCCCTGGATTCCACGGCGATCGGAGCGTCCACGCAAGGCGCCGGCGGCGGCCGCGCTTTCCTCATCCGCGCGTCTCGAAACATTCGAATTTCACGACTGTTAGATTCGACTAACCGTCTAGTAAAGGAACAAAGTTTTTGCAATGACACTGATTGTGTGTTTCAAATCACCCGTGGCATGAAATGTATTACTTTTCAATACGAGATCGGAGATTCCAAAAGGTAAGTGGTTTTTAGTAAAACTATTTAGCATATTCACTCGTTAATTTCAATGGAACGGAATGATAATTTATTACAATTCACTTACCAGTAAGTTATTTTAGTTCACGAAGTAGACTTCCTTGAATGATAAAAGGAAAACCTACAAAACTTT
This sequence comes from Gryllus bimaculatus, assembly GCA_017312745.1. Classification (NCBI taxonomy): domain Eukaryota; kingdom Metazoa; phylum Arthropoda; class Insecta; order Orthoptera; family Gryllidae; genus Gryllus; species Gryllus bimaculatus. Next base: position 3,263,784 of record BOPP01000051.1, on the reverse strand, counting down.
TTGCATTGCTGAAAAACAAAATTTAATAAATTTTTGCCGTAAACGATTGACATTCTAGGTTGAAGTTTATTTGAAAACTATTTGAAAACTATTTGAAATTTACGTAAAATACCTTTGGTCATCAAGCACATGAGACAAATAAGGGCTGTAATTAACCATTGTACGTTTAATTTAAACGTGGATATTATCTTGAATTTACCAGGTATTTTTTTAGTTAGTATGAGTAAAGTTTCTTGATTCATTCGATATAGAATTGGTATCACTCATGGTGGAAAATTATGCTAAGGCAGTAGTGCAGTAGCGATCTTGGAGCAAAGAATCGCGGGTTCGAGTCCCGCCTCGGGCATGGTTGTATTGTGTTCGTCCTTTCACACCCTATCATCATCATCATCATCAACATCATAGCGTTTCATCCTTACAGTTAGCATACCGTTACAAGCAATAGTGGTCGCTAATGACCTAGACGTTGATGCGACTTTCATCATTGTGTCTCAACAAATTACATATTTTAATAAAAATAATATTACAATAACATAGTATATACAGACACACTCGACAACAGATCTTTTCATATCGTGCGGACTTATTCTTGGAGACTTGATGTCGCAGGACAATGTGGCGTAAATAGCGACACAGTGAATATGATAATTCAGTCAGTACGTTCAATATGAGAATATGTGGAGTAATACAAATATTTGCTTTTTCAGTAAAAATCGATACTATTTCATTGTATTGGGATTTTTTTAGTTTCTAGGTAACTAATGAAACTATATTTCTCGAAGAAGCAGAATGCAGCAGTTTTCTTTCAATTTCTACCTGCATTAGAAAATTATAATGTAAATTCTTAACTTGTTTACTCAATTTTCTCTTGTTTGTATTGTTTCTTTTCGGTTTCCATATTTTTATATTTTGCTTTATATTCACGGTAATTTTCTTAAAAACAGAACAGCACATTTATTAATTAAACAGCGAATTTAATGAAAGATAATAGTAAAAAACCTAACAGTTACAATTAAAAGAGTAATATCATAAAAACATTAACAGTACGATTAATAGACTAATCATTTTAAGGTATCGGACGCCTTTACAACGTGCATTTATTATTCTTGTATGCGTTTCATTAGTTACGTTGTTATTACATTTCGGTTCGTACATACTTTCAATAAATTTTATCTGGTGATGCCTTCAAAAAAATACTCCTTTTACTTCTGCATATTTCCTTATTTAACAACAAAAAACGAGTAACATCTTTAATTTTAAGTGCCCGTCGCAGTTCCAGAAAAGTGATCTCTCTTAGCCGAACTAAGGATATCATAGGGGTTTGCAACGATTCGTTAGTTCGTAATTAAAAAGAAGTCAGGTGGATCTGTGAAAGAGAAAAAAGAATTTCTGTGACCTTTTAACTGGTCAAGTCTTATGTTTCTTACTTTTAACGAGCTGGGTGTTTCCCAGTGACAGCTAACATTTTTTAACCCAAAACAATTATTGAGCTTTGAACAATCGTGATTTTCGGTGAATTATGATTACTATTTTTCCCTTGTTTATTACTCATTTTAAAGATGTAGTAATAATTCCTCAACCTTCCATACGTGAAAAAGAGAACCATTTACAACAGAGATACGGCTCACGCTTTATTTTCCCTTTCAACCCTTCGAAATCGTCAGGATTTCACTCCCAATTGCCCTTTCCTCCGTCGAAGGCCTTGTCCGTCTCCGGCTGCCGCCTTTTGGAGTTCCGAGAGGAACCGAGAACCGCTCGGGCGCAAGGTCGAGCGTAACGAAAGGGAAACTGGGACCTTTGGTCTGCTGCTGCCAGGTACTGGAGGGGCGGGGACAGGTGTGGGTGGAGAAAAAACGGGAATCGGACCTAACAGGAAAAGCCTAGGGGCTAAAACCAATGAGGTGCAGTTCGACGATACTTTCGGGTGATTCGACTCATTGAATTGGGTGCACTTAAGTGGATATGCCAGCTAGCGGAATTTTTTTGCATGTGCTTTTCATCAACGAATATATTCATGAAAATAGTGTACAGTGAAAGCTGCTCATTGGACCAGTATTTTTGTTAGTATTAACAATAATTCCGCATATGCAATGTAATACATAAAATGTGTGGTTGGCTAGGATCGCGATTTATGTTACATATTAGACAGATCTCCGCAATATGAATATTCGGAATTGGAGCAATTATTTACTGTATTATATTTTAAAAGTAATGTAAGTGAAACAGTAAGGTATCGCGTATCACTAAATTAAGCTTACCTATTCAGTTTTAAGACGTAAGTAATCAATTGCGTGGTAAAGCATAAAGTATATTTTCTAAAGTGATAATAAAAAATAGTGAATTTTGTCGTTCTGGAATAAGTTTGATACTGTTTATCTACTAGTTCTGATTGTAGGGATCGGCACATACATAATGTGTATTCAGAAGGATTTACCTACCTAGTCCCCTCCCCGCCGATTTCATCAAATCATTCCACGGCTTCTCAATTATTTTTATCCAGAAGACCAAGGCTCTTGACCACTATTGCATGGCAGTTACTTTTTACGAGAGGGCAGGAGCAACGTTTCAACACCAGAGCGCACCCAGGCGTAGCGCAGTGAATAGCGCTGACGGGCTGCGTGGGGCGTCTCGTTACGCCGGGGCTGTCGCCGCAGGAGGCAAGCGAGACCGGTGCTTCGGCGGAAGCGAAAAGCGCGGCGTGGGACGGGCTGGTGTGCCGGGGCGTCATTAGGGAAGGAGGGATGGAGACGAGATTTGCCGCGGACGACGATAATGGAGGGCACGGATTGGATTGGCGGACGAGTTGCGGCGGGCGAGATACGAGAGGCGGAATGGGACAGGATGTGGGATGGGAGGGAAGGAATCAATAGGATTTGAGGTGGACGAGATGTGAAGGGCTATGTTGGGGATAACAAGAAGCGAGCAATGCTGGGTGAGATATTGCGGACGTGGCAAACGAGCAGGGCAAAGCGGAGATGAGTCCGAGGACGTGTGCAGCCGGGAAGTACAAGACAACGTGAATGGTTGTGAGACAGAGGTTTGAACGGCAAAAGAAGGAGACGTAGGGGTTCAAGTCAATGTAGAAGTTAACGAGAGAGACGTAAACAGCGAAGATGTGGGGTTGTATTACCTGCAGTGGAGTGGAGAGAATAAATGTACAACTATATGCTTGTCTGGGAGGGCGGGAAGAAAGTGGCTAAAATGTAACAGGGAGTGGGCGACTCGAGCATGAGGAGAGTGAATATGTGAGGCGGGGAGAGATGAGTAGGGACAGAACAAATGCAGGATCACCGAAATTGATTGAGTAGGCAGGAGACTCAGGGAAATAATCACGGTCGGCGATGGGGTGTGTCAAAGACAGACTGAACGATGCAAACGTTCCTAGAAGCCACGGGGCTTGGGGACAGGCCAGGAGTTGGGTGGCCTGAGCCAACAACCAGGCGACTACACGCCAGGGCGAAGTGGCGGGTTCCAGCCATGAGCGGCGTGGAGAGCTCCTTAGGCGGCGCGGCGGGCTGCGGGAGGCTGTGGAAAATCGCGCCTTTTTATCCCTCCCGCCCCCGCCGCCCTCGCCGCCGGCCGCTGCCACCGCTGGCCCTGACGAAATGGAGCGCCCGCCGCTTATCGTAACGCGTTTCTTGCCCCGCCGATGTGGGTCCGTCCTCGCGGCGTCCCCCTCTCCCCGCGTGTTGCTCAGCGCGATCCGGGCGGCTAGCGGGGCGCGAAGCTCAGGAGAGGGGCTGCTGCTATAGAGGAACGAGAGGCAGAGTTTCGAAAGGCAATTTAGTACTTGGAGAGGTACTCAGCGCATCCACTGATGGCACTGAGTTTCTGAATGGAGGTCCTAGGACAGGCCGACGACGGAAGATTTTGGACACATTGTCACCTACTGTCTATTTCAATCGCTGTCTGGGAAGTTCTACTGGGCCGACTGTCTTTGATAGCGTAGTTTTCGTGTTTTTTCTCCGACTCAGAAAGGCGAATGTCGGAGCAGAACCTGCAAACGGGCACGGACTACGCGCGAATCTTTCCTTCCTCTCTGTCCTAACCTTCTTTTTACCCCTTTTCATTCCCTTAATACATCACTAACATCATCACACTTATATCGGGAGCATGGTCGGGAGACTAGAGGCTGGGATGTCGTGTCCATCACCCCCGCTGTGTGGTGATACTTTGTTGGGAAAAACCCGCCGCACAGACCCACAGTGTAGGTCGTATCAGATCTGCCATCCAGCGGGGGATGTTCAGTGCCCCTTCCCGCGATAAAAATATCACTACACTTAAGGACCAATGACCTTAGTACTTTGACGCACCCAAAATTAGGAAATCAGCAAATTTAGTTAAAAAAAAAGGCCGCACTATACGAAAAATACTTCGTTATAAAAATTTTAAAAAGGACAACTAAAATGCAAATTGAATTTATTGTTTCATGCATTCAAAGAGTGCAATAGAAATAATGGTTTATCGGAACATCTATTAATGGATGTGCATTCAGAGTGCTACGTGCTGATAATTACACACCAAAGAGGGAACACCATGTTTATTATGCATCATACAAAAACATGAATATCAACTAAATATCAACATGTGAATCATTCGTGCTAACGTACCAAATAAGAAAAAATACAAACTGAAAGCTATCTTTTATTACTTTGTTGATTATTATCACATGTTTATCTTGTGTATTAAATATGGTAGGAAAGGCCAAGAGTAGGTAGAATTTGTAACGTAAGTGCATAAGAGATCACTTTTAGTGGGCGGGAGATTGTGGGGCGGTCAGTGGCATGGAAGAGAGTGGGGGATGATGGTCGGGGCGTGGACGTCGAAGGGCCGTCTGAGGGGCGCAGACGGAGTCTGTGGGAAGCCCCGAGGTCGGGGCGCCTCACGTGCGCCCGCGCCGGCCTCGCGCTCTGCCACCGGCTGCGACGACGCTCCCGCCCCCCTCCCTCCCCACCCCCCTTCCTCCTCCCCCGCCTCGTTCCCCGCCACGCCCCTCTCGCCCCTACCACCCCACTCCCACCCGTCCCTCCCCACCTTCAACCCACACGGCCCCTCCGCCCCTCCACCGCTCCTTCCTCCTTGCCCTCGTCCCGCCCCGCCGATCGCCCCCTCCCTCGCCCCCTCCCTTTCGCCCCTCCCTCGTATCAACCCGCCTCGTCCCCTCTCCCCGTTTCCCAAACCACGCCCTCTCGACCCTTCCACTCCACTCCGACCGCCCTCCCCACACCTTCACCCATACGGCTCCTCCCGCCCCTTCACGCTCCTTCCACCTTGCCCCGTCCCGCCCCGCCGATCACCCCCTCCCGTTCCTTCCACCCGCCTCCGCCACCGCGGCGAGTGAAGGCCTGTGTGACACGAAGGCCGGGGCGCCATACAGAAGAGAAGAAGCCCTGCAGAAATGAGTAGTGCGGAGTGCTGCTGAATTGAACTCGATGTGCGCATGCTAGATGGATGTTTCTTTCGATGCCATAGTGTGTACTGGGCACGCATTAGCGTAAGCATTTTGGGTCAAATGAAAATTGTTGTGCCATAATATACGTTTAGTTCAACGCGATGTGGAAATAAAGAGGCAGTAAAATACTTTATTGAGTGTAACATAATTACAGAGTTGTAATCTGTTAGGGTGTTGTAATTGTAAATATCTCAAGTTACTAAAGATCATTTCGAATGGGGAAAGATGCCGCTGGTGTCAAGAACTTTACATTCTACAATAGGAATATTAAAAAATTAAAGTACCAATTCAAAATAACTATATATTTCTACTGTATGACCGATACTCGATGCCAACTATGGTGCTTCGTGTCCAGATGCTAAAAGAAAAAGTGAGATTCCACAGAGACATGTTATGCTTTCCACGGATATGTAAAACAATAGATAAATGACGAAGTAGATGGATGAATAATGATGAAGATGATGATGATGAAGGGAAGAGTGATGATGAAGGGGAAGGTGACGCAAATGTGCTACATGTGGATGTAACAGAAGCCCACACGCTACAACATATTGTGAAAACCGCCATGCCTCATGTCGAATAACATTCGGTTCCATTTAATATTCTTTGTCCCAAGTCCCTTTGTTACTGACGGTGGGCTATGGTTGAACATCAGGTATGAAAACAATCGCGAACGTCTTACGTTCACTACAAAACCCACCTGGAATGACGAGGGTTTCAACTCTGATACCCAGCGGTAGAAGGCGAGCGCGTGTCTACGGTCACCCGAATGGGGAGAGGGGGCAGGCCATTATTGTGGAAGGCGTCTCGAGAAGTGCTCCTACGCAGATGAGGGCTTTTCGCATTGTTTACCCAAGTAAATGGACATGTCACTGCTAGCGGTCGCTCGTCTGCCGGGGAGGGCACACGAAGCAATGGCGGGCACAGGAGAGACGAGCAGCTTTGGGCGCAGTTACGGATGTGATTCTGCATCCAATGTGCTCTTTGTGTAGATCAGTCCGATCAACCAAATGGGACGGGTACAATTTTCTAGGATACACATTATTGTCGATTTCTCTAAAAGAGCAATATGATTAACGTTTACTCAAACATGGGTTCTGCCATATCAATAATAATCTTTGTAAATTTTGTATTGTTTTCTATTATTTCCAAAAATTAAATTGAAGTTATAATTACTTTTCAATAAAATATTAAGCAATTTAAACACTAAAATAGATCAAAATAGATTTAGCGAAGTGATTGAAAACTACTTCAGAATGAGATAAAAGACCATATCCAAAGATAAAACAGAGAATCCTGGAGTAAGTCAGCAAAAATATCGTGACCATTGAAGAATTAATGTTCTCATTAAAAGAACTCGTTGAAACATTTCCTTGATACTTGAACCGACATCGATCCATACAAAAATCTATAGGAATTATCAGAGGTCCGCTGACCTCATATTGAGAAACACTTTGCTAGATAAGGATGCCCATGAGGGTTGAAGTCAGAAACCAATGCCGTTTGCATTATTTAAAATCAAGTAATATGAGTAAATAAGCGCAATCCACGCACTCGCTAAACTCGCTGGTTTTCTCTCATCATAGCTGAATATGAGTCATAAAGAACATCATGTGCTCTGTTTATTTACAAATTTCATTGGTGACAAGTTCACCCTTCCGTTTGGGCTTCATCTCTTCTTAAACAACGCAACGCACCGCGTCGCAAGAAGGGTGTGCTCATTTATCATGTGTGTTTGTTCACATTCACATTTTTACTTTTCTAATGTTGAAGTGTATCCTACACGTTCAGGAAGGAAAGCCGGAGAGAAACTTACACCATTCTACTCGCTTCTAATCGACCTGGATGGCTGAGGTGGCTAAGAGCGTGTACTGCGTCAGCGCGTCGATCCGAACGGTCGCGGGTTCGGATCCCGCCTTGGGCATGGTTGTTTGTCCCTTGTCTATCGAGTGTTTGGTCGCGGAGGGCCTCGCATTCTGCTGCCCCCAGATCAGAGGCCCCCTCAAACGTGTTTGAGTCTAGTGTACGGTCAAATATGCGTCCCATGGGGACGTTAAAGGTAACCGTGTCTTGGTTGGAAAAAGGTTCTAGAAATTAAATCTCGTCCCTAACATGGAATTCCAAATAACTTAGTGGTGGTTTGCCATTACTTTCCACCGGAGGGATGATAGTGATAATCATAGGTGATGGTTATACACGACCTTTTATTGGTGGCATTAGAGACTAGCTTTGAGACGTGCTAATATGAAAAACCAACCACATGGTGAAAACAACCATGCCTTGTACGGTACTCAAACACGCAGTCTTCAACTTCACGTAGTTGCACGCACGTACTCTGCGCCAAAGATGCCCACTCGTTTCCTAAATATCTGACGTATAGGTCTGAAGTTTGTACGAACTTCAAATAGTTCTGTGTTATAAAGAATGCATTTCAGAGGTTGTCGATGACACAAATCGTTTCGTATAATTATTTATTACGTTATTAAAACATTAAGTTAATCGCATCAACCTAAAAGCTGCTTGTTTATCCAGCTTGAAACAATCTCTCGATTTTTTCGTAAGAAATAAGTGTGTCCCAGTTTTGGAAGACGTTCCGGAAACGATCGGCTTTGTTTCGTAAAATCTATGCCTCAGCGTCAGTACACTGAAAATACCTGAAGTGTAACGACGAAATATCGCCAATATCTCGTTTTTTTGGCTATTTTTTGGTTAAAAATGAGGAAAACCACACAGGTTCTTGAACGGATAAGATTACTGCAACAGTTAGACTTGTTCTTCGACTTTTGCTAACCGCAGCGACCGTCTTTGTGAGTAGTAATGTCATTCCAGGAAGACACTTATTTTTATAGCAGTAACGAAGGAACAATTTAGAAGAGTGTTGTTTTTCTACTCTGCAGATATTTTTTGTTTACAGGTTTCAATGTAAATGCTGCAAGTCTCTGACAGCAAGCGCCTATCAACGTATTCATTCTTTGGAACGTTCGATCTTTTGGAAGTTTATATTATTGATCCCAACGTCTATTTGTTCATCATTCACGCTCATTCCATATAATAATAATAATAGTAATAATAATAACAGTAATAATAACAATAATAAAAAATAATAATTCAAACCGCCACTGATTCATTACTCTTTTTTCAGAAATAGATCACTGTACATCGCTTATATATTATATTTTATTGGCAAGTATTAATCATTCATAATTTAAATTTCTTTTTCACAAGAAATTCATAATAGTTGTTTTTATCCATTTTCTATGAAATTGATCCGACATTTTCAAACGAATAGCAAGAAATGCTTGTTTTGTGTCGAAAGAGCAATCTGTTACTTCCACTCTCGATCAATCTCTCGGCTTGAAGTTACGAAGCCTTAGGGCAATAGACATCCCGGAGGTCAAAATTCACTCAATTAGGAAACATCACAAATAAATTCACAACAATGAATCAAAATTCATGTAAGAGTAAAAACAACCTCTTTTGAATTTCTGATATTGGGCATCACCTTTTCCCTATGATGAAACCAGAAAAAGTGCCGTGCTTTCATTACACCTATTGAACACGTAAGTACTTACTTAAAATATCAATGCCTTACATGTCAGGACAATAACATACTACAGAACGGTAGGCGGGCTGTCGCGCCAAGCACCTACACACAACATACTACAGAAACGAAGAGTTGAAGATTAATTTTAATCTTCTTATTCTACAGAACTTGGGTCTTAATGAGAAGATCTCCAACCTGTTCTTGACGAATAGGATACGGCTGGTGTAGGTCCAAATCATACGAAATGAAATTAGTGAGTGTAATGCTCTGGATTTTTAATACTCCTTTTGCAATTTTTTTGCTCGTCACTGTGAACCCAAGTCATTGTCGAGAACGTGTTAGCCTAATTATTCATCTTCAACTCTAGCCTTTTTTTACCGAGACTATTTACTCTTAAAGTAACTGTCTTATTGTAACTTCAAAGCACAGGAGCTGATGGAAGGTCCATGGTCTCTTCTTCAATTCCCACCTCCCATGTTGTTGTTGTCTGCAGCATGAAAGAGGATTGCTCTAGCTGACTCAATCGCTTTTCCCGATCGTGGTTGTTGAGACTGTCATGTTTATACGCGAGTTCATCTGGGAGCTCTGCCAAATGTGCTGATGCGAAACGGAAACATTCATGGAACATGTACACGTTCGTTTAAATCGTTTTTACAATTTAAATTTACATTTATTTCAAGTAGCAGAGCTTAAGTTCAATCATGATTGACACACGTGAGTATTTGAAGGTTGAAAATCTACAGTATACCATGTCGTGCCTGCGGAGTGTAAAATAACCTTCACTAAATACCCGGTATTTCCCTTCCCGCACTAACCAAATATTATACTTGCACAGTCAGAATATGGTAAATGGTAAAACGGTTTTTTTGTTATACCCTAGGGGAGAATAAAGTAGAAAAGATTAACTGGTAGTGCAGGAAGTGACTAGAATTCCAATAGCGCCAATTAGAAAATTCCTTCAATACAGCCAACTTTGAAGGTGGGCAGTGACTCCAAGAATCCGGCCATTAGACTCGACAAAATATCAATTATTTCGTGGAAGGGCACGCCTTTATTGACCTTTCCAAATTCTGTTGTGGTAGTTATCCTCCCCTCCGAGTTTCACGCCTCAACCTCTGTCTCTCCCCGGGGGTTCTGCGGGGCCAGATGCCCCACCCCGTGCCCACGCCCACAACCGGGTCGCTGCCCCTGACCTCCTAGGACCCTTCAAGCGTAGGGTCTCCTTCGTGGAGTGACCATTTGGGGGAAGGGGGTAATCGAAGCCAATTTATTGCTCGCAACGATGATAAATCGAGTCCGTTTCTCCACGGCTGGCGTGGCTGGCTGCCATCCGCGCAAATGACACGGCCGGCCGGGCAGGGCCGACGCGCCGCGCAGCGCCGCGACGTCTTCATTCGAGGGCCACAGTGTGCGCGCGGGGACTTCTTAGGGCCACACGCCCGACGCCCAGGCGACACCTCCGTGTAATACGAAGCTCATCTGAATAGGAAGTTCGTTTCCCGCAAAGACAAATGTCTCAACAATGGTGACAATTATGATGAAAAAAAAAAAATAGTTTAAGAAATGCTTTCATGTAATTTCTTGAAACAGACTTTTATGATAGCATCTTGAGCTTTCACGGCTGGAGTCAATAGAATATACATTTTCCGGGCTGGTAGGCCGTGGTCCAGTGGGCATTGAAGAGCCAGTTTGCATTTTTGACTCTTCAATGCCAACTAGACCACGGCCTACCAGCCCGGAAAATTTATCTTCTACAAACTTTTATGCGTTTGTTTTCCAAAACAGTACTTCCGTTCGGAACACGCCTCGTATCAGAATTGGTTGCTACGACCTGGGACGTGATGATCGATCGTTTGCGTTCGAGAAGTCGCTTACAGGATGATCGCGAGTTCCAGAAATTTGCACGATCGGAGGATTTGTACTCTCAGTCGAATCGAATCCGCAGCTCGACGTCTCTGAGCAGTAGTTTTCGTGTATTGAAATGCGTATTACGCAAATGCACTATGAGAATCAGTAATAAGTACTAGTAACCACAGGCAGTATGTTTTATTTACAATGGAAAGCCATTGTATTCCGAAGTGCAATACACTTTATATTTGAGTAATGAATACTGTCTCGGGTTTGCGAAACCGGCGTCGCTAGCCGAAATCGTTAACTAGTGGAAGTCACGAAGGTTAAATGAATTCGAGACATCGCGGATTCTTGAACGAGTGACCATCTAAGGACCCCGGGATCTAATGACCCCGGGATCTAATGACCCCGGGGCCAATTGCCCTTTATGGGACACATCATGAGTATATAAAAATACAACAATTGAATATTGTCGTAATATCGAAGTTTATGTTTCCCTGCGCTCTCAATGTCATGTTTCTCTTAATCACTTTCAGGAGAAAGCAGGAGCATCGCCTTTTGAATAGGCCACAGATCGCGCGCGGTCCTTTGTTCCCAACCTGTACACATTCTCATCGTCAGGGCCGAGCTCATCCTCGATGTCCCGACTCACTTCGATGGAAGACAATCGAGCGTCGGAGGCACATTAGGTCCCGTGGGATTCATCACAGGCAAAATATATCCTCTCAGGTCAACCCCTAACATTCACCGCCTGAAAAACCTATCACGCCCTTTTGTTCGTATAGACTGCTCTTTCGCCCAGCGTGCTCTGCAGCCGCCATTTGGTGGAGCGCCGGCGGCAGCGGCGGCGCGGGGCCCCTCATGCAAATGGCGGCTCGTGCGGGATTACGCGTTTCCGAGTCGCCCGCGGGGAACACGTGGAGGTGGAGGGAGGGTGGAGGAGGGGGAAGGGAGACGTACGCGCGGCAGGGGCCGCGGGGCCTTAATTGACCTTCACCCATTTAGGCTTTGCTGGCCACGGAAGCGCTGCCAGTTCCCAGGCGGCCGTGGCAGTGACCGCTGACTTAAACGCGCTTTATATCTCTTGGTCTTCATACGTAGAATACCTACATGTGACACTCTTAATATAGAACGAATGTACATAACTGAGTTCGGTTAAAACGAGCTCGTAGATTTCTGCATTGCATAAATGCAGGTTTTTAAGCTCTGAGTGAGAAGAGTAAATGACTCGCATATTTAGAGTGTGAATATCAAATAAACTACATATTTGTATTCAAAGACGAGGAAAGGGAGCTATTACCTTACGACATATCAGCTGCGTATCACTAAGAGATATCAAGTATATGTGGTACAGTATTCTCTATCTCCAGGATTCATAGGTGCACTATTGTGTGTTAACGCCATACTTAATTTTATGGTTTTTAAAAATCTCTTGGACCCATTTGCAATTCCCAACTAAGTTGCCAATATCATTATTGCTCATCCGAACTAAGTTGTCTCGAATATGAAGGGTTCCTATATCACAAGGAAAATTGGGTTTTAGTTCTAAGAACGTAATTATTTTCCAATGGTATCATTTGAATAATGCTTTACTAGTTTGAAAGTATAAAAAGGTTAATGAATATTCTAAATAGAATTAATTATTTATTTCTGCTACGAATATTTCTAGATAACAGAGAGAAAACTTAGGACACAATCATAGACGGATATTACAGAGTATTTAATGGCACGCTTAAGTCGTTGGTTTCAATCGCGCCTGCGACATTGGTCGATTGATTGCAGAAATCTTATGAATAGGACTCTCGATGGGGGACCGACTCTCAATAATTTTTAAACAAAAGTTTGTATAGTTGTGAAAATAGGTAAAATAGTTTTAACCTTTATCTTCAATACAAATATTAAATGAAATTGAATCACATATTTAATAATGCATTATGCATTAAAAAAGTCGCACCAAAATGGAGACGAAAATTATTTTAAATTGTAAATATGATTAATCTATTTATTTTATTAACAATTATTTAAAAAACTGCGAAGGTTATATTTTTTTCATGCACATTTTATCTACTTATGTACAGTTTTTCAAAATTATGATGGAGTTTCGTAGTTTGGTCATGTTTAGGGATTATTAAGATATTAATCCGACCTTCATGTTGATGTTTTCTGTCTAACGTCGGATTTGTGTCGCAGATGATCTCGCACCATGTTATCTTGAGAACCCAGGTGGCGAGTGCAAGTCCTATGCGTACTTGGAGATATTGCGCAATGGGCTGAAGACGCTTCTAAGACGACGCGATTTGTAACAAACAAGGGCGTCTTGGATCAAAAATATACGGACTACCCTGACCAGCTTTGCGACCTACACCAAAGTTCTTGTCTTTTTCTTTCACACAGGTTTTAATAGCTGCTTATTTGAGTTACTTGAATTATCATTATAACCATTAATTAATAATAATTGCGGTTAATTCTTAAGACCTTCGTTGGAAATAGGTAAAATAAGCGGCGGACCGTATTATTTTATCTTGGAAGACACAAATAAACAAATGGATAGTAATAAAACTACTAAATATATTACTCAATCTAAAGAATTTGGTACACAGAAAAGATGAATATAAATGTTATTATATAAAGAGAAACATTAATTAGCAACAATTATGTAAGACTCACATCTATAATATTGGGATAAATAGAGTTCTAGGGCCAGAAAAATAATCACACTTATCAATGATCAAATAATACATTGACACATTAGACAAGAGACATTAGAATACGTTAATCAAATAACCAGTTTAATACTTCTGAAATAAATTAGAATGTGTTAAGTATCCAATTAATGGAGCAAATCATTACATGAAACAAATTTAAATTGTTACGGAACTATTGGAGATAAATATTTAACTTATATTATAGTTAATATCTTCATATAGATCACCCATTTATTTGAATTCTTGAAATGAGTCCTTTAGAAAATGTTCATTCTATTTAATCTTGAATCATCATGTCATTAAAAAACGACAATTCACAGCAATAAAAATAAGTAATATACCTTCAATGTCAATCTGTTACAATATAGAGAATTCACTTACTCAATTTCTTATTTATAAGAAATGTTATGAATTAAGTTCGTCCTGAAAATTATATATTCTTACTTGTCTTAACTGATTAGTATAAACTGTATTAATAAATACAAATACACCAACATAAAACAATTTTGAAACAGTGCGAATTGTACAGAATGTAAGAAGTTTTGGTTGTTGCTAACTGCATTTTTCCGAGATAATCACTTATCATACTCTGTATCACATTTTTTGAGTACGTGTCAACTTGATATTGAAAGACACATCAAATATGAAATTATTTTTAAATCAGTGTGAATACAATACTTAATTTACTTGGTAAATATTCCCTTCACGAACCTCCATTTTGTTTTGATGCAGTCGTGGTGCTCGAAACAATTACCTTCCCACACAGAGAAGAGAGGAACGTTAGTTACACAACCAATAGCTGACACGCACACGTGCAACAAATATTGCAATCGTGCACGAGAAAATGATGTCGTTATTTCTTACCGTCAGCTTAAATCACTGTGTTTGAGATTCGATCTCCGCAATTGACGAAAGCTACAAAATGAGGTTCAGCGTGAAGAATCAGTGATGTGTAAATTTTTTAGAGTGTGCACGGCTTTTCCAACTGACGGGTGGTGGTTTCAGAAGAACCTGAGTCAGGCAGTCGTAACAAAAATAGATCTGCCAGGAACAAATTCACAGATTAAATGAGCTTTCAAAATAAGAATGTTGTTAGAAGACAGCCAACCAAATTCATACACTAAAATTTCCTGAGATACTTGACATGAATGACTATTACTTTAATAAAAAAACAAACAAACACCGACATGACAGCAAGGGCTATTTCCGATAATAATGATTATATCGGACTGAGATGTACCCAAGGGCTCTCTCGGTCTGAGGTTCGGGTGATGCGGAACCAGGAAGCGGTGAGCAAAGGTCGAGCTAAGCTGCCTGCAGAGATAGTCAGGCACATTGGACAAGGTCCGACTACATAGAAAAGGGCAATTCCATTACGAGGTAACCTTACACTACTATTGATGAATAATACGGCTAAAGAATTTAAAAAGTGCCTCGTAGGATAGGGGAAGATGCAGACAGAATTTCAAAACGGCGGAGATTTAATTTCGGAGCTTCTGCTGTCTCATGTATTTTGGAAATTTTTAATAACATTTCTGCTCGGTATTCTTTGTATCGTAATACAAATGTATTTTTGCAACATGGCACCCCCTCCTGTGAACTTTACGCAGTGCCGATGCGGAAGTGCGAGCCCTGACTGGGACGCAAATACTGTGACAATAACAACAGCCACAAATCTAAAAGGCAGGGAACAAAATAAGTAATTTTACAAAACAGTAGCAAACAAGGAAGAATACAATGTTAATTGGGAAATTAGCCATAATATCACCTAAAACGAGAAGTAAATCGAAGGAAGAAATAGAAAAAAAACTAGACATTACAAATCTAGGAAATCACGGAACAATGAGGCTTCATCAACAAGGCAGTAACAATAAGGAACCAGAAGAAAGAATCAGAAAAGCTAAAAAAGAAGAATTCTCAGGTGAAAACTGTTGAAGAGCTGACAAGCGGTATCCCAGACAATAACAAACTCCCCGGAAGAGCAACGTGCCTAGGGGAACTGCAGGACAGGCATCCTGCGCTCAGCCCAGGGAAAAATTGAACTTTTGCTATTTTTGGAAATCCAAAGTGTTCATTGGAAAAGATTCCATTCTATTCCATTCTAGAAGCGTCCTTTGCGCTATCCAAGCAAAACGTTTAATAAAAAAAATATGAAGTCGTATTTGAGAAAATGTTGAAAATGTTATCAAGAATTCATAGTAAGTACCCCCCCTCCACAAAAAATCCAAATTTCAAGTTCACAGGGCCTCGAGTTCGACCAAATCGATTGAGGAATATCAGTTTTAGTTTAAGGCGGCTCCCCACATTCGGCATTCGCCGAGCAGTGAGCTTCTACTTGCCCAGTCCCGGACAGCTGATGTGTTCGGCGAATGTTCGTTCCCTTTGATGTTCCCAAAAGACCCATACGCGGTGGGTAGGGCGAGCACCGAATGTTCGTCGCTCGGCAAATACCAAGCAACTCATCCACACTACTCGGGATTCGGCGAGCGGTCGCTCTCTACTCGCCGAATACCGAATGTGTAGAGCTGCCTTTTCAAGCAGTTTAAAGGCGGCTCCACACAATCGGCATTCGCCGAACAGCGAGCTTGTGCTCGACGAATGATTACTTCCTTTGATGTGCCCAAAAGACCGACACGCTGTGGGTAGGGCGAGCACCGAATGTTCATCGCTTGGTAGATAGCAAGCAACTACTCGCCGAAGAGCAAGCTCCTGAGCGCGGTGCGAAGCGGCTGCTGGCCGACGCGGCGCGGCGCGGCGCGGCGAAAGGTCTATGCCCCGCGGCCGCCTTTCCCACTTCCAAGAGCCTTCGACGAGCCTTCCACGAAGGGTCGTTAAGTTTACCTCAGGACTTACTAGACTTTCTCTAGTCGCCGGGGCACGCACTCGAGTCTCGTTCGAAGGCGGGGGCTTAACGACTGACAGCTTGCCTCGTTTTTCGCTCGCGCTATTAAACAATAGAGCGAAGAAACGTGGAAGTATTTTGTGTCGTCGTACATCAACATCGAAGACGTGAAGAGGGTAGAATCGGAGAGCGTTGAAACAAATAAAGAAGTGAGGATGCAAAACGCAATGTTTTTATGTCATATTACACGAAAATGATCCATCCATGCGTCGTACGTTCAATTTTAAAATAATTAATTTCTTTCACCGAACAGTTTCTGCTGTCCTCTAAACAATCCTATGAAATACAGAACCGATAAAAAACCGGTATTTTAAAATATTTCTTTTTAAAGTAAATACATTATTTTGTGATTGAGTCGCATCTAGCGTGCGTCAAGGATATGAATGGATTTCAAATACGACAATTTAGATAAAATTTTAAACCAATTCTTTTACTCAACTTTTGAAAAATAAAAGGCTTTCGAAAATACGCTTTGAAATGGTGCAGGCTGCAAAGCTCATGGGGCAGGCTTGACCAAAGGTTGCCATTGAAGGCGGGAGTTTATCGGCGTGAATCATCAACAAGTAACCACCTGAACAAGGGACTGAACAACCACTAAACTTGAAAATAATTTTTGAAATTTGCATATCAAATTTAGTGGATTGAATAATTCAACAAGTGGTATGAGCCACACTGTAGTATAAATGTATTTTGTGATCTTGGATAATGTAGCGAAAGCATTCAGGTCGTGTGGACATGATCGTTGGAGATGAAACGGTTGACATTTCAAATCCTTCTCCAAAAAGATGGAATTGTACAATAAATGTCCAATAACATAAACGATTGCTATATTGTACTTTAATAAATTAATAATAATAATAATAATAATAATAATAATAATAATAATGTAAATTATGTTAGACTGTTCAAATAATTGACGGACCCAACTGGAAATCGAACACGGATCTCCTGATATACGCCGTTTCTCTAACCACTTGAGTAACGAAACGACCAATTCTTCAAACAACCTTTCAGAGATCCTCTGACGGTTATACTTTACATTTCACCATCTGGTCCCAATTGTGAATTTAACAATAGCATACGAATAGGTTTCCCGTTTCACAATTGCCAACCATCCATTGCGACTCCCGTAACTTCTTAGCAATAATGTTACAAATGATGTTTGACTGTTCAAAGAATTAGCATCATTTGCAACATTAGTTCTGTTAAGTAGTTACGAAGGTTGCAATGGTTAATGGGCAATTGCGAAATGGCAAATATTCGTACGCTATTGCAAAACGTACAATATTATTGTGACCAGGTGGTGAAACTAACATAATAATAATAATTATTATTATAATAGTCGCCGAAGTGGCCTCGGACCAGAAAATCGCTGGTTCGAGTCCCGCCTCGGGCATGATTGTGTTGTGTTTCTGTATGTTTGTGACTGTGCCTTCCATCATTATCATAATCGTTTTCATACCTCATCTCCCATGGCTAACATCCTTGAGGTATAAAAATGGATTCAGCAGAAATGCAGATATCCCCTAATAAATTCACGTGCATACCCTCAGGAAAAAATATGATTGAGTCTTGGTGGATACAACTGCACGTTCGCGTGGTCCGTAGAAGGTCAATTCATGACAAAATAAAATAATAATAATAATAATAATAATAATGTCGAATTCTAGTTTATTTCTATGGATTCTACAAGTCTGAAAGCTCCGTCATGGTTATCATACTTGTTTTCAATGCACAAGATTCTCGATTTGATTCACGGATGGAGTCAGAAAAATTTGCTTCCGCAATGCCCTAACATACCGTAGTGTCCAGAGTACGCTGCTGAGTACACTCCTGCTGTGAAACATTACTCGTAAGGTTGGACCGAGAACGATGGCATCAGCTGATGTCACTGCAGTCTTTCTGACCGGGAGGTCCTAGTTTAGGGCCCCAACGGTGGCAGGATTTTCGACATTAAATTCTCAGCTAGGTTGAATTCAGTCGCTGTCTGGAGGAGACTTCTAGCGGCCTACTGCTCTAATCGATAGTTGTTTGTGGTTTCTCCGACCAATAACAGGCGAATGCCGGAGCAAGTACCCTAACAAATGGGTCACGGACGCGTCTTCCCTACCTCTTCCTTATGCTCTCCCCTTACACACACTTACACTAACATACACTACACTACCACTCATGTCGGGAGTTTAGAGCTTGTCCCGGGAGGGGCGGTGCCCCGCTAGTGGGAGATACCTGGTTGAGAAAAACCCCGCTAGCTGACGGTAGGTCAGCGCCGGATCTCGCCATACAGCGAGGGCATGAACACCGCCATCTCCCGAGCACACGTACAGGATTAGTTCACGTGCACTCACACCCTGTTAGTTCACGTGCCCGGGATCAATAAAATCTATCAATCAAACAAGAATCGTAAGGTTGGTAGATTCTTCGGCACTTGGTGCCGAAAGCAATGGCAAACATTTTCTGTTGCCTAGTCTTCCTCGTCAGAGCTAGGGTCTAGTTCTACCTTAAGGATCCAGATGTTCTTCGGTTGAATAAGTATAGAGCACCTTTCGAAATACTCCTCAAATAACAAAAGTAAATTGATGGATAATGCGGAATCATGTACATTTCTCTAAATTAACACGGAGCCACCGAGGTAAATTCACGAAACGTTTTTTCACATCAACGCATACACAGAAGAAACGGAATAAATTCTCTTAGAAATTGCTGCATTTTTTGGTGGAGTTTTGTCAATATCTTTATATTGAAGGATGCAGTGTCAGAAACAGAGAGGATGATATGCACTAAAGTGTCCTTTGGATCGCAATGTCCCTCGTCCCACTTTTAAAGAGAACAACTTGGCGTCTTCTTCTCGAGAGGATTCCAGGTCGTTGACTACAAACGCTAAAGTGCAACCTTTATAAGGGGAGATGAACAAGCATGTTACATTAAACGGGGAGCCTCTAACGACCGACTAATCGTAATAGCTACTAGAGTGTCACGTAAGCTCTCTGCTAAAGATACATTGAATCGTTAGCATAGACAACTCACGACAACCATACTTTTACAAGAGCATGTATTTTTACTTCCAGATGTTTTTCTTTGAAAAAATGTGAGAGAAGGAAGTTTATTACAAACAAGAGGAACTGGAAGAATGCACTTTTCATCTTCTCAAGGCAAAACAACAGATCAACGTTAAGTGATGGTATTTAAGAGTGCACATTATATACCAAGTTAGAGTAATTGAAGTGTAAGTTGACATTCATTAACCTCACGTTCTGTCTTGTTCCATACGTTTTTATGCCCATGCTCTACTTATCATTATCGTGGGTTTGAACCCTTTAATTAAAATTAGAACTTTCAGATTAAATATTACAACTATTCAATTAAGTACTGCCGTTAGACCTACTTCTGATCTTGTATTAGGAAGTGTTGATTTACTGTATTATTTTAATTTCAATGCGTCAATTATTCTTCATTATTAATGTTATGACAATATTGCAAAATCTTTTAGTAATTTTTCAATTTCAATAATAATTCTGTATTAATAATTTTTATTGCTGCCACGTTGGTGTTAGATTTCTGACGAATTCAGATATTCTTCTTCTATCATCATTCTTATTTTCATTTGTATCATTTCTCATTTAATCCATTGTTATCACATCCGCTTTGAAATATATCTACAACTTCGGTAGCTCGAAATGTATTTGAGACAGTTATTTCAAGAAAGAATACATATACCTCTATATTTTGTTATAAATGTTAACACGAATAAGAGACTAATAATGATTATTAAAATAAACACCAACTTTTCGCTATGTTAAAGTAAATGTACGTCACGACGATAAAACATTTGATTTATTAAAATTTATAAAATAGAAAGGATAAACGTCTTTGATTTGTGAGACGTATGGAAATTGCGCTCTTCATTGGCACATCCTTCACGCGAGAAACAATCGCTGTTCATTAGGAGGCTGGCCGCTGAATTCGGCGAGGGCGCGCTTGAGGCCGACAGCAGCGCCCCTGGAGGCCGCGGGCGCGGCTGCGCCCGACTGCGCGTCCGCGGGCTGCGCGGGCGAAGATACCATCTTCATTGCTCTCCGTAATGACGAGCGCCCGGCAGCCCCAGCCACAAGGAGAGCACGCAAGATACAAGGAAGGGGCAGAAGGAATTATGACATTGGAAAGGAAAAAAAGAACAAAGAATAAAAAGGATAGGAAAAATAAAAATAATAAAATGGACGAAAGAAAACGAACGAGAACGGAAGAGAAGAGAGAGAGAGAAGAATAGAAGAGAGAAAAGATAATGAAATGAGAAGAGAGGAAAGAGAGAAAGTAGAAAGAAAAGAGAAGAGAGGAAAAGAAAGAGAAGCAGAGAGGAGAAGAGAAGCAGAGAGGATAAGAAAAGCAGAGAGGATAAGAAAAGCAGAGAGGATAAGAAAAGCAGAGAGGATAAGAAAAGCAGAGAGGATAAGTAAAGCAGAGAGGATAAGAAAAGCAGAGAGGAGGTGAAGAGAGGAGGAGAAGAGAGGAGGAGGGAGGAGGAGAAGGGAGGAGAAGAGATGAGAAGAGATGAGAAGAGATGAGAAGAGATGAGAAGAGATGAGAAGAGATGAGAAGAGATGAGATGAGATGAGAAGAGATGAGATGAGGAGAAGAGATGAGATGAGGAGAAGAGATGAGATGAAGAGATGAGATGAGGAGAAGATAGAAGAGAGGAGAGGAGAGAAGAGAAGACATGAGAAGAGAAAAGCGAAGAGCATGGAAACGGAGTTGGTCCAATTGGGAAGACGGGGCAGAGAGGGGCGTAGAGGTGCGGGAGAAGCAAGGGAAGACGAGTGAGCAGCATGGAAGCGGTGAGGCCGCTGGCACACACCACCGTCGGCGCCTCCATAAAATGGTGCGCGCGCGGACAGCGGCCCCGGAATGTTCCGAGCCTGCTCGCCAGCGCTAACGGGGATTTTATAGGGAAATAAACGATTCCGACGACTGTAAAGCAACGCGGGCTTGTCGCGCAGACCAGCTGGGACGCGAATTCTCGGCCGCCGACTTCGGTAGGCGACGTCCAGGCGCAACACTTTCAGATAACAGCGCGGAATTCGCCCTGCGATCACTCTCACATCAATATTTCATCGCGCTTTATTAGTGATTACCCATATATTTACTTTCTCGCTTTACTTCTTAAGAAGATAAAACTCTTAATGCGAGGCTCTAGTTACGAAAAGTGGATAAATGTACTTCGTATAGTTAAGAAGTAACTTCCTCTAACACTTGTGAGGTCAGAATCCACGTTTGATTAAGGTGCATACGACGGAGCGACAGCATGGTGTAGCGGTAAAGCACATGGCAATGTGAACTCAGGTCCACATCCACGAGGAAAACTTTTTGCTGGTTGGAAACACTTTTAGAAGTTCATGTAATTGTAATATTGCGAAGCCGTTGCAAATAATTCAAGAAAGTGAGAGTTAATGTAACATCACTAGTTTGAAAGATGTTCAACATATGAATATCATTACTCTCTTCGGATTAATTTAATTCAGTGTGTTATGAAATTAAAATTATTAAGAAGCCACACAGTGATTTTCAATGTGTTAGGGTTTATTTGAATAACACGAGTCCTGCTGAGAATCTAGACGTGTGAGGCAGGTAATTGGTACTCTTCGCTGATCAGTATATCTTAACATCTGAAAAGATCTTTGGGATCTTCTTTTGTCTCGTCTCATACAATATCTTTTCGACATTGAATTTTTTAAAACTATCCCAATAAAATTTCTTTACATAATTTTATGTAAATGTAATCTTTATAATTTGAACTCCCTGGATGAAGAATGTAACATCTAAAAATGAACAGTTTCTCTCTCATAATAAGTAGCGAATAAAGAAATTAATAGTATACAAAATAACAAGAATATAGCATTTATTACTGGTGTTTTACGATATCACATAAACAAGTTAAAGCTTCTAACTTCCTCCTTTCAACTGTGAGATTTATAGTTCTGAAATGCTAAGAAATGATAAAATTATTCATAATAGTAGCAGTCCATCTGTGGGAA
The DNA here is from genome assembly GCA_017312745.1 of Gryllus bimaculatus. Taxonomy (NCBI): domain Eukaryota; kingdom Metazoa; phylum Arthropoda; class Insecta; order Orthoptera; family Gryllidae; genus Gryllus; species Gryllus bimaculatus. The sequence goes on along the minus strand of BOPP01000051.1, from coordinate 3,241,304 downwards.
GTAAAAAGTGAGAAGTAAAGAAAAAGTAGGAGGATGTAAGGATCTGAAGATAAATTTTGAGTTTTTAATCAGTATCAGCGATGGAATCGTGAATTTTAATTGCCGAATTTCTAAAATGAATTTTTGAATTATTTATTACTAAAACCGACCGGTTTGAACCCCCTGTACGCAGAGGTGGAAACGTGGCTTAATAATAATTAAATTCATAATAATTAATTAAGAATTATTTAATTATTATTTACTCATTATTATTTTAATAATAATAATAATAATAATAATAATAATAATAATAATAATAATAATTATGTATTTCTAGCGATGCTCAGGCCATAACGCATGCACTTCCATCTGATCATTTATATACATTTACATGTACAATATTATTATTCTAGTACTATCTCAGTGTTCGGCTAGACGTAGAATGGAGCAAACATTTGAACTCCGGGAGTCGCAGGTGGAAATCAAGCGCGCTAGCCACTGTACCAAAACCTGTGTCACACGAGCGTTGTATTGAGAGATTAGAGAGCGTAGATTAATACAGTATCTTATGCTGAACGGCCAAAGCACTCGTGTGCCGTTTCGCAAAAGATACGGTGCTATGCTACGACGCGCGTTACTTAACGTGCGCCAACTCAACGCTCGTGTGCAGGGGCCGTAGGGTTCACCGCGACCCTGAAGTGTAGGAAGACAGGACAAACGGTCCGAGCGCTGCGTGTGGCCGTTGGCAGAGGCGAGATCGCTTTGTCGATAGGGTTGAGTGCGGGTGTAAATCCTAAACACGATGCCTCTGTGATCCAACATGTTCATGAGATGATGGAACTCACTTGACGACGTAGAAGGTTAACAGGCAATTTGGAATGGATTAGGCCGGCGAGTAGATCAAGAAAGGGGAAAAATAATGTCGTAAACATGTTTAGCCATTATTGCAGACCATGAAAATGTTCTATTATATATTTATCGTGATTAAATAGATTGAAATGAAATGGATAGTTCTGAGAAATGCTAACCCGTATTTGTTTTATCTCTAAATTTATTGAGAAGGTTCATATTATGTTTTATCAAATGTTCGATATGTATCTTAAAATAGGTAACTAACTATATGTTGTTATACTTTAAAAACAAAAGGATGATTGAACCAAAAAATGTTACTAAATATCCAACTTAACACTATTACATAATAATCCTTTCATTCCATAACTGCTGAGACAGTCTGTGTTCATTAAATGTGAAACTTAAAAACGCTGTCAGATGTGAAGACGAAATGGATAGTACAAAAAATACTCTCTGTAATGAGTACGCATCGAATGCAGTCATGGGATATGAATTCAAAGACATTCAAAGACAAGTTCATAGTGATATTGTATTTCGTAGTAGTTCTTTCAAGTGTTCTTTGACTTTGATCAGACTGGATCCTCCATTTTGAACCTTTCTATCCAAATAAATAATTTTTCAAGGATATTTCCTGATATATTTACTAGCAATTACAGCCAATTGTACGCCAATTAACATTCTAGAATCAGTCTGGAGCTTCACGAGTTTAATTTGAGCTTAATGTGAACGGGTGCACGTTGAAAATGCGGTAGAATGCACGATCATTTTCCTCACTTATTTGCGTAAAGTGGAATTACAGATTCCAGACTCACCCAATATACCAGTTTTTTTAACTTCATTTAGAAACGGAAAAAACATAAGAACATAAATGTATTATGCATCCCGAAGAGAATGTAACAAAATTTGACTTTGTATTTATCATTTGCCTTTCCCCGTAACTTCAGGAATTCGTAGTTTCATTGTGATTAAATTAATACATCATTATATTTTCAAACTGTTGAAATATCAATTGGCTCTTGGAAAGCATAGTGTACGTTATTAAATTAAAGTCGAGGTCCTTGTTGCCAACGTTTGTACCAACAACAAAGGTTATTCAACGAATTGCACATTCAGAATATTGCAGGTGCCTTTGCCTCAATACAGTAATCCTTTGGCAAGTCTTTTGAAAATATAACTGTATTGAAAGTTACGTTTCTAAAAGCAGAAGCAAAGAGTAATTTCCAAATATACAGTATTGTAGCATTTTAACAAAAGGAAAGAGCTGTGAAAAGAAATGAGTCAGGTAAATTAAACCCGAGAAAAATAATTTCACGTTCCCAGCCGTAAGAATTGAATGTGCATTCACAATTGCTGTTTCATAAGGCGTCTTGCTCAGATGACAGCAGTCGTAGCAATTGTAGCTGTCACTGGGGTACCCTCGGGGTACGGGGCGCACATGTTAATCACGTGGGAGGTGGCAGACAACTCTTGTAGGTGGGGACTGGGAGAGCATGTAACTGGGCGGCAGGGCAGGCGACAAACTTATGGGCGACGAGGCACGATTTAGCGAGCGGAAGGGTGACTCGGAAGGCGGCTGGGTGTGCGATTGTGCGAGTAGGCGGGTGGGCGAGTGGATGGGTGAGTGAGTGGGTAAGCGACTGGGCGAGTGGGCGGGTAAGCGAATGTGTGAGTGGGCGGGTGGGCACGAGGGGGACTGGCCAGCTTCCACTCAGTTCCACAAGGCTGTGGTGTGGGTTTCGCGGGGCACCCCGCAGTCCGCAGTAGCCCGCTCTGGGGCTCAAGCATAACTAGGGTCCAAGGCATTCACTTCCGCCTTCCCCCGCGGCGCTCGGCCAGCTGACCGTAATCTTCAACTTTTCTTCAACCAACGCCGTTCCAGACCGTCCAGCTGAGTGCATGTTAATTAATGTACATCTCCCTACTGCTCCCCTCGGACCCGATGCAGCACACCCGCATCCACAGCGTTTCGGTTATGATTTAAAAAATATATTTCCAAAATTGACAGACCTCAATTTCCGTTTGTTTTCTAATTTAACTTATAGCCCAATCAAATCAGACAAATCAAATGAAAAAAATCACCGAGTTTTGAAACTTGGCATGATTTTTTATTGGTACCCACCGAACATTATATTTAAAATTTTAAATTGTGATGGTACATCTGGGAGTAGGGGGGCTGTTTAAAGTGTTTTTCTTCGTTTTTGAATACATCTCCATAACTATAAATCCTATCGAAAATTACGGTCTTTACAAACTTAAAGTAGACAAAATTTGCAGTGGATGTAAGTGAATGTGTGTGTAACGTGACAAGGATAATAAAAGGAAGATCGCGTGTGGTCGGGTATTGCACTAGGATTCGCCTGGAAAGGATCGAACACACCACGGAAATCAACCGATCAGAGAAGTTGATCGCTCGAATTCTCTTCCAGATGGTGACTATATTAGTCACAACTATGTAGCTATTTCTACGCTCGAGCCACAATTATCTCGGTCAGAGGCACTGCAACGGCAATTGAAATGTTGCCATAGAACCTTCGCAAGCGGTAGAGATTCACCTTTTCTATCCTTAAGGCCAAGTTATGGACTGATCAATAACGTAATTCCTTCGATCAGTTTCGGGAAGATACCGAAGCAGAACTATAACAAAGGCAGCCTGCGATACTTCCGTTCTCAAAGCGCCTCTCATCGTTAGATCCGTGCGATCGGGAGATCTCACATCCTCACTGATCTCGAGAGTCCGCTGCAGACCTCAAGGTCGTGGTACGTGAGAGGTAGCTCAGGGCATCAACTGATATCACTGCAGTGCCTCTGACCGGAGGTCGTAGGTGCGAGTTCTGACGGTGGCAGGATTTTTGACACTGCCTAGATAGCTAGGGCGAGTTCAGTGGCTGTCCGGAGGTGAATTCTAACGGCAAGCTGCTCTGATCGGTAGATTTCCGTTGTTTCTCCGACCAATGCCAGACGAATGCCGCAACAGTACCCTAACAAACGGTCCGCGAACTGCGCGCAATCCTTCCTGCCTCTTCCTTGTCCCACACTCAGGCTTTACACTTATTATTTACACTGTTACATATTACCCTTATTACTTACACTTACACTAACATGCACTACACTACCACACGTGCTGGGAGACCGGTCGGGAGCTTAGAGCTTGTCCCGACTGGGGCTGCACCCACTGGTGGGAGATACCTGGTCGGGAAATGCCCGCTAGCCGACGGCGACGGATCGCACCATCTAGCGGGGGAAGATTTCCGCCACCTACCAGGGCGAACATGTGCTACTCGTACGGGACCAGTGGCCTTAGCAGTTGGTGCGCCCGGAATCCTCAAATCGAGGACGTGGTGATCAGCTCCTCCGGCACTGTGCCGGCAGATCGCGCGAAGGAATGTGACGAAAGAAGACGTCTTGACGTCGAGTGAGCGCGCGGCAGACGGGCACCAAACCCGGGCCACGCGGGCGGTCGGGAGCGCCGACCTCTCACCCCGCGGATGTGGGGGGGGGCGGGGTTCGTATAATTCGCCGCGTTCGGGGACGAGCCGGGCCCGCGCTGGCGGCTGTAAACCCGTCATATAAGGAGTCGCGGGTCGCGCAGAGCCGAAGGGGCGCGCGTTTATGACAGGTAAGTGGCGAAAGTAAAAATTTTAATGGCGTCGCCGACTGGCCGCAGAAATGTCATCCATCACGCAGGCCCGCCGCTCGCCGCGAGTTTTAGGGAGGGGGGGGGGGAGATTTTCGAGCACCGCGTCCCTATCTCAGTTGTCCTAACGCGGAAGCGGAGTGCAATCGCTCGGCGCTCGCTCATTCTCCTCTGCGTTCAAGCTCGTCTCCTTTAATTTGAAGATTTTTCTCCTGGCATTTAAAGTTTTTCATGGCCAAACACGCGTTGACTATGATTTACAATCGCTATTAAAGGCAATAACGTATGTTTTCTCTGTCTCCTATATAATCCCTGAAATGCGTGTCAAAACAGATCTTCTGGGAATTCGTTGTGACACGAATGGCGATTCATTCAATTGAAATTAAGTGTGACAGGAGAAACACGAAGTGAGAAATAAAAAAGGCAAACGTTGGAATGCAATACATTTTTCTAATTATTTTTTATTATGAGCTTGATATGCAAAGATATTGGTAACATTAATAGATCCGAGACAAAAAAATATGTATTTTCTCAGAATACAGAGCTCGTGAAACGGAAGACTTATAACTAAAACCAACTAGAAAAAAAATAATTTGAGTAAGAAAACACAATAAAGTATTTTAATTTTGAAAACTCATTCATTTCTGGAATTAATTTAATCTTAAAGCTAAGAATAGTTAATACGGATGCTTTTACCGAAGCAAGGTTATTTCTTTCAACCTTAGATTACTTCTATATTTTTTGTAATTCTCGATGAAGTTGAGTGTCATAAAGTATTTTGAGCATACTTTATGTTTTTAGAAATTAAGAAAATGTTGTGCAGGTGTGTTCTGAATACATCACAATATTGCGCTAGTGATCGATGCTTTCGCTCGTTTTACTCATGGGAGCGATGACTGATGCTCGGGTATTGTCCCTTTTGCCCATTTTATTCCTTCGTTTGGGGGCTGAAGAGAACATAACACTATCCGCTCAAGTTCATTCTAAAATCTTATGCTTAGATTTTATGTTGTCTCTAAATTCCGCCAGTTCAATACACTCCTAGGGTTTATCAGCGTATTTGTCATAATGTCTGTGGTTTGCAATAGTAACACAACTCAAAAAATCAATTTTGAGATAAATTCGTTCAGCTTGTATTGAAATGCATCATTATTAAATTTTGTTTCTTCTGTCATTTGTTGATGGTACTGATATGCTGCTGCTGCTGCTGAAAGATAGATCAATATACATTCTGGTGAGTACGTTAACTCAAAATTCGTATTTTTAAGTTCTCGACTATTTTAGCCCACGAGTGATATATTTAGTGATTCCACACATCAATCTATTTTGAATATTTTTAGTTCATTTTATGCTATTAATTATTTCACTCTAAAACGCCATTAAAAACGATTAGTGCTCCATAGTTTCTTCAATTTCTGCCTTGTTGACATAAATACCTAAGCACTGATTGGTACATAGATTTTTAACTTCAATAAACGTCTGTGAAACCTGATATAGATAAATGATATAGGTGCCCCAACACAGACTTTTTGAATTATTAATAATAATATAAATTCAGTTGCAGCTTGTATGTTTATGAATTTGGAATGCCAAAAAGCGTGCAGTATGACAAATCTTGAATAGAACAAATTGATGCTTCAATTATCTTGCTCTACGCTTTTCCCTCTTATTTTATGCTGAAAACGAACATCAGGGTTAGCAGGATAGTGTAACTGATCGACACTAGAATAAAAAATCTAAGGATCAATAGATTAAAAATTGAATGTTGGTTTCTTTACATTGAAATCGGGCAGGTAATGAAATTGGGTCGTTACATAACACATAATTTGCTCCTGAAACAGCCCTGGAAAAGGTTCAATAAAACCCAAAACGACTGAGAATTAATAACAGTTTTCTTTGCGTGACCTATCCAAGAATTTCTACTTCGTACTTAAACCTGAAGGTTATAGAGAAGAGCTGAAGGTTTCAAACGCCCTTCTAAGGGCACTAACAGTTGCACACTGAACCAATAGAGAACAATTTCCCTCCCATTTAGCGTCAGAATCCAGCAGATCTACACGGTCCGTTTATTTATTTAACGCACAGCGGCGACAAGGAATAAAAACACATAGAAAAAAAACACTGACAAAAATCCTCTAATGTCAAACGAGAAAAATATCAATTAAAAAAAAATGAAAAGAAACATTACTACATCAAGTCACAATTAAATGTCCAAATTTGTGAGCTATTTGTCAGCTTCTGTCGATGCATGTAAGTGTTTCACGGCGGCTGGCGAGCGGGGCGAGTGGGCCGCAGGGCGATCGCCCATCGCTCGAGGTCTCCTGCGCGGCGGGCGGACGCTCGGGACGCGGCTGACGCTCGGGCGCCGCGCCGCTCGGCGGATTTCCCACGTTTCGACGGCTTTCCGTGACCTCACGCAATCAGGCGAGCGGGCGCGCGGGCGGGCGCGCGGCGGCCGCAAAGGATCGCGCCGCCACCGCCGCCTCTCCATCGCATGCGCCCCCGCCCCGCCTCATGGATTCTCTACATACTGCAACTGCACTTACAATGCTCTTCTTCTTCTTCCTCCTCCTCCTCCTCCTCCTCCTCCTTCTCCTCCTCCTCCTTCTTCTTCTTCTTCACTAGCAACATGGCTAGGTCGAATTCAGCCGCCAACAATATATAGATCTGAAGAGAATGTTGCGCTAACTGCTGGAAGTTATAGATTGCGCGAGAAAATATTCGAGTGAACGACAAGGAGAGAAAAGCAATTAAAACAAATGTTGGGAATACACTGAGTGTTCCACAAACTGTGGCCCACCCTCCTACCTTCTAAACGGTTCATGTTACAGAGGTGCAGTTGGAACAATAGTAGTAGGTAGTTAGAACAATAGTAGAATAGTAGGGAAAGTAATATGCTGTACAGGTTTTGTTCATAATATTTTTAGTTTTCTAGAAATTTAATAATCTTTGATTTTTTTAATTTATCTACATATTTTTCTCACTAGCAATTGATAGATCAAAAAGAGAAATGCAACAGTACAATATTTGTAATACAATACAATGATTGTATATCATTTGTTAATGTTTTGACAGTAGTTTGGCTATACAATAAAACTTTCTGACATGTGATTTTCAATTAATCCGACATCCTACAGTAGCCCTTGCATCTGTCACTATTGGCGCAAGTGGCCTTAGCTTCGCGGCGCCGAGACTGTTGCAAAAAGAGGCCGAAAAGAGCGAAAGCTCAATTTCAGCAATTCGTAGTCTTGACTAGAAAGTTTCAGGAACAAACATCAATATCAATGATCGGAATGAAAGATTTTTCCATTGATTCATCAAAATTGAACATTTCTTTCACTGATTGAACTTCCAAAATATCGATCATTGAAATGAAACGATCATTGAAAATTGTATAAAGAAATTGGTAGGGTACGAAATATACTAACAAAGGTCATTTTCAAAGAATCGATGTCTATCAGCAGTAAAACAATCCAGAATTTTAAAACACTTCAAACAGAAGCAAAGGAATAAAAGGTTGATTTTCACTATATTATCTCCTGAAAAGATTTTTAAAAGGTAGAAATGTTGTTATTATCGCCGTTACTACATTTTTCATGATAAATTTACAAATAAAATACACATAAAAAATAAGACGTAGATAACAACAGAAAAACAGAATAGAAATACGTACATGAATTATTTACTAAGCTTTGACCATCGACATCAAATCAAATCTGCAATCGTGTGTGCAAGGGCCGACGAACACATTGCAGTGGTTTGTGACGATATACTGCACACCAATGCTTTTGAATTTCAACCAGAAGATAAGTTTAATTCTGATGAAGCATCAGAATAAAATACTTCATTCCCATCGTTAATATTTTTGTTTGTTCCTGTCGTCGTGACAAGACCCTGGATCGCCCTAGTTACACCTCTTACCGTCCCCCCGCAATAGTACGGCACCACGAGGGCCGCCTTCCCTGAAGGTGACAGTGGCAAGGGCTGTTACAGGAATTATTGTCCGTTTAATTTAAAATCTCGTGTCGGAAAGTCTAATTTTATATTCAAATTACTATAAAAATACTAACATAAGATACATCCCCTTTTTAAGAACAACCGATTGATGATGAGAAAAATACGTAGTAGTTCATTTAAAAAAAGATGATTCAATTTATCGAATCCTAACAAATATTTCAAATACTATTTTTAAAACATATCACTTGCCCTATGATTCCGCATTGTTGTACGAAAACTGCATTATCGATATTGTGAACCATTTAGATGTTATGGAGGTGGGACACCCACAATAAGAAAGAGGAGGAAATGGGTTTATAAGAAATACAAGAAAAGAGGTAAATGTTCCTACTAAGTGCACCATGGCAATTTCAGTTAAATTTCAAGAGTTTAAGTAATGGATAATATAAATTATTCAAAAAAGTTACTGAAGTCTGGGTAACTTCTCTTCTTCCATTCACATTAATTTTAATACTCACTTTCACAGCCTATACGTTTAAAATTAACAATTGAAAATTTCTTACTGCAAGGTCAAGAACAAAATAAGTACAGTATTTTAGCGATATTTCCAGTTATTGGTGTCAAGTTCATTCTTTGTGGAATATAATTATTTGAATTACTTGTTTTAATAAAAAAACTAATAGAGTTTTTCAAAGATATCTTACTAGTAAATAATGTGAGAAGGCATTCACGTAATCAAACTGTCGCTTGAAAGTCTAGTACCTAAAGGTATTTGCAAAGTAACTATTATTGCTTTGTTTTTGTGATATCTCGTATATATCGATTGATTGTAGAATATTATTTTCTGCAGTAAAAATGTGTAGAAAAAAAATGTATGAGGAGTTTTATCTTGAATATACAAATTTGTACATGATAACGAAAAAATGCATTCATACAAGGAAACGAATTCACATACTTCTTGCTCTGTCATGTTGAATTAACATTTAAATAGGACACGGGAAAATTAGTTTCTCAATACTTTCTTTCGGCAACAAACCACTAAGGTTGACTCCATGTTACATCATTTTAATATTCTCTCTCATGAAATTACGATATGCTATGTTCACTGCCGCTTGATTCAGCCGTGAAGTTACGTGTGCTCGTGAATATGTATTAACGGCACTGAATGCGCTGCTCAAGAACGCGCAATAGGGAAGCGAGAGGTCAAGGACTGGGTGGCGTTAATAACGACGAATTATCATGTGTTAAGGACGCTTTTTCCTTTGCTCTTGCTACTGATTTTCATTATAAATGACACTTCCTGAATATTGAACACAAACCTTTTCATTGCAGAGAAAGGTCAGAATAAACGCTACCTGTTTTGAATTACATCGCATGTGCATGTAGAATTAAAGAACAATAGGTGTTAACAGACATACAAACTCACCACATGTTGATAAAGCTTTGGATGAACAATATTCTTAATTATAGAAGAATAGCAGTTGATCAAAGACGAGTCAACAGGTACTAACCTGAAAAAAAACATAACAAAATAAATTGTTATACGGTATTCATAAAGAATGATTCTAACAGCAATAAATATGTCAAAATTATTTAATATATAACAGAATATGAGTTATTAGATGTATCGAATACTTTATTTGAAATTTAGAACAAAAATGACGTTATGAACCATTACTAATATTGCCATAGAACGGAAATTAGTACGAAAATAATAATGAACAAAGATATTAAATATTTCACTTAAAAGTGTTTGTTAGAATTAAAAATGTGCAACTCAAACAATTTCTCATTGAACTTCTGCTATTTAGACACAATGAGTACGGTGTCTTTCAAGTATAAATTTAGCCTTGAAATCAGAATAAGAAAACCATGATTCTTGTAGTAAACAATATATATATATATATATATATATATATATATATATATATATATATATATATATATATATATATATATATATCGTACTGTTGATTTTAAAACTGATGTAAGTTAATGAAAGTGTAGCCAATATCTTGTATGTTAATAGAAATAACATTATTTTTATTCATAACTTTCAAAAAAACACAAAGGATTAAAAGTTTAAATTTTTATGTTGACACAAAATATTTGCCTATGATTAATGTGCTTTATAAGAATTCAACTGATTGTGATTTAACTGATTGTGAAAACAACTGATTGTGATCCCAGAAGAAATGCGCCGTAAAATGTGGAAAGATTTTGGAACCATCAATGAAGGAAGTCATGTGATGTATGCTAGGACGAAATTTATGATTACGTGTTTGTGAAGACCTATGTTGTTTATGTAGTACCAAAGGGCGTAAATCCAATTTTGAGAACCTTATTTTGGGATGTTTAAATTTTGTTGATTGTTGCTAGAGCGACGTTCCAGCAGACTGAACAAGCGTACGTGAGTACGTGATGGAACGTAAAATGGATTTGTTTAGAGGGAGAGCATAATGGAGCTTTAAGGTGGAGTGACGGTTAATTACGGGTCAAAGAATATCTATGAAAACATTGCGTATGGGATAATGCGGTCTTTCCATGCCCATCTGGTATTCATGCGAACGTCTAGATAACAGAGGGGGCGATTATAGAAGACCGTTGTATTATTGACGAGTCGAATTGTAGTGCGAGTATGAAGACTGGCAACCGGGAGGGGGAGGTGGGTGAACACTTCGAATGCCGACTCCTTCAGATTTACTTTTATTTTGAACTTTCAACTCCATGTTCAATGATCATGGAGTGTTTATGAATTAAGTTTCTTGTAGTTGAGATATTGATCAGACGCGAAGACGAGAGTATCAAGATGCAGAAAGGGTAGTGTGCATATTAGGATGTATTGGAATGTCTGAAACATAAATATTGAAGAGAACAACTGACATCGGGAAACCTTGTGGATTTCCTGCTGGACGTATTCGTGTAGATGAATTCGACAGTTCAATCCACTTGCAACGCCAATGTGCGATCTTTTGTGAAATTTGACAGAGTATTAACAAAGTATTTCGGGATACCTCGCTTTATCAGTGTCTATTTTAGCCTTTCATACCACATCGTGTCTAACGCGTGGTAGACGTTGAGGAAGAATGCAAATAATTGATGATCTGCATGAAATGGATCTTAACGCTCGTAATTTTTATTACGCGTCCGTATTTACGTATGCAAAGAATAACTCTGCAAATAATTTGCTGACAAAATCAAGATACAGGTAACCTTTTTACAAGAAATATTATCTTACTATGGTTGCGAATTGTGGTACTGGTTACGAATAATTCCGTGGATCCTGATGGAATTCCAGGGAAATTCTACGATTGGGAGGCGAATCCATGATTTCGTACCTTGCGAGAATTCTGTCAATAATGGTAATGTACCAAACGACTGGAAAAAGCTACAGTTGTTCATGTTTGCAAAGATGGTGATCGTTCATTAATGTCTAATTACGGACCAATCAGCGTATCTTAATAAGTAAACTCTTAAAACATCAAATTGCGAACTATTTGCGAAATAAATGAAACAAGCATTACCATCTGGTTGAACACCACGTCTCATCAGGTTATTTTTGCAAACGTTAGCTAGCGACTGTTGGTCAATTCATTACTGATTCTCTCGACCAAGAAGAAAGAAGTGATTCCATTGTTACGGACTTTTCTAAAGCTTCGATTTAGTTCTTTACTATAGACTACTTAATAAAATTACGAATCGGAAGAAGACCAACGAGTAGGCATTTGTATTTGGGAATTTTTACTCAGTTGGATACATAGAGTTCGAATTGATAACTTTGTATCCGACGAGATTTAGTTATGTGTCATCAGGTGCTCATCAGGGAAGCGTGTTGGGGTCGCACCTTTTTCTTACTAGATTAAAAATATTGGTACTGAAATTCGATCAACGACCAGGCTTTTACCAAATCATCAAACATTGTCTATCGAAAATTTAAAGACAAATACGACATTGATCAGTTGCAAAAAGACATTAGGAATTTTTGAAATGGTGCCAAGAAAATGAAATGAAAATAAATTTAGATAAATGCAAAACAATTAGTTTTACGAAGGCTCGAATATAAGAAACACTCCAATAAAATTCCTAAAGAATGTAGCTATAAATATCTGGGCGTAATAATTTGAATCGACCTCAGCTTGGGTGATCAGGTTAGATGTACAATACAGAAGGCTTGGAAAGCTCACTTTATTGCGCACGTATTACGGAAAGCTAACTAATACGTAAATACGTATACTTCCTTGGTGACGTTTTCCAGGATCAGGAAAGTACGGGATAGGTAACGTTTATACACTTACTATTAATGTGGGTTCCGGGAATCGAAGGGTCATGCAGTGAAGTGAAGAGATGCGGAAGGATCATATAGGCACATTCTATCTATTTTATAGTAATCTATTTTCGTGTTTATTTTTTATTTGCTCGTTTATTATTATTATTACTATTATTACTATTATTATTACTACTATTATTAATATTATTATTATCATTATTATTATCATTATTATGGGACCCCTAGAGATCATAATTAACGTCTTTTGGGATATTAACTCGGCTCTGCATCTATAGACTAGAACAAATTGATTACTGACAAATTACGTTTTTATTAATTTTACATAAGTAAGTGGATTAATCTAAAACAAACACTTCACAACATATGCAACTTGATTCAAATTCAATATCATTGTCGAGGTAAAGAAATTGCTGAAAAACAATGCTCAACAATATTTTTAATAAATTCAATTTAATTCAAATTAATATTCAACACCAGAATAAACGATTCGTTCCAAAACAAAACTTTTGCAACTGTTTGTTTTGTGTCTAAATATGTATTTCTAAAAGATTGAACTTACTTCAAACCGAATTTCATCCGCAAAAGGTAATTGGATTGCTCCAAATCAACCACTCAACGAAGTGTCTAATAAATTCAACGGAATCCTGCCGGGGTGAAGAGTGAAATCTCATCCGGGGGGGGGGCGTGCGCGTGAAGGCGCGATCGCACGCAGGCGCGTGGGAGCGGCCGGCGCGGCGCCGTACGCACGACCTAGGCGAAGGCCAGCGCCGGCCACAGGAAGGGATGGCTCCTCGCCTCTCTAATTAAGGAGGGCTAGCCCGGCGGGTTCGTGCTCCGGTCTCGCTTCTGCGGGCTGGGTGGGCGGCTGGCGGGCCTCCTCGGGCTCGTGCTAGGGCCACGGGTACCAATGCATAACGAACTCGAAACTCCTACAACGGCGACACTTCACTTCCTCGGCGTTTCTTCTCTTTTTTTTCACCATCCCTACCTCTGTTAAGAGCTATAAATTTAAGACGGTCTGGGGATCGACAATTAAGTGTTCGATCACGTTTCCCCAAAGATAGGTTATGGTTTGCTAGAAATAAAATTAACTTTTCGAAATTTTTCCAGTTCAGTGAATTCTATCATTGCTCCCCATGAAAAAACAACAACAGACAACTCATCAATTGCGTTTTCAAATCTGAAAATAATTAACGATGAGCTGAGACGGATACTAGGGTAGTGTATTAACGTAAGTGACAACTGATGTTTCAAAACTCTGAAATGCTTGTAAGCTGAAAGGGAACAACATAAATTGGAAAAATATCGTAGTCTACTTTCGATCTTAGAAGCACTTCTTTGACATTTCGACTGTCATTGTCAGAACTCCAAGTGAGATAAAAAGTGATATCGAAATGAACCTCGAAAATAATGTCTCGAAGAAGCTTTATCCATCACACGCTGGACCGGGATTTCACTCCTCCATCAACCCCCACACGTGGATTGATGTTTCTTGGCACGTTAACATCGTTGATTAATAGTCCCGTTACCACAGTGAATGTGTTATCCAGATAGACAGCAAAGTTCTTCCGCCGTTGAATGGCATGGTCCGGGACAGACTTACACGTTTTTTGGGAAATTCTCTTCCCAGGTATCTCCCCCAGTGGGCACCGCCCCAGCCGGGACAATCTCTTACCTCCCGACAGGTCTCCCGACACTAGTGTTAGTGCAGAGCATAAAAGTGTGTTTGTGACGAGAGAGTATGTGACAAGGAAGAAGGAAAGATCATTTTGCTGCCGACATCGGGGCTCGAACCCTAGTCAATCCAGGTACAGCAGCAAGGCACATCTGCGTTAACTCAACCGGTCTTGACGCAGCTCATTATGCATCTGGTTGCTCCTGCGTCATGGTTATTTGGACGTTCCTACTGGAGCTCCTTGCCTGCCCGTGTGGGAGCCATCACTGGGGCGGGTCGCCCCGCGCCGCGCCACGCCACGCCGCGCCCTCGCCCACGGCCAAGACGTTTTCGCTCTTTTGCACGAGGGTTACCCTGTCGCCACATTCCACAACCGTAAACGCAGCTGTATCCCGTCTTCATTACGACCTGCGCCCCCTGAGCGGTGCATGAAGACATTACAGCTGCCGTTTGCGCTGCGGCCTGCAGTCAGAAGTAATAGGGGCCTCGTAGTAGCTTTTGCCATCGGCGTCAGCCCTGTCGAATCCGTTTGCACCGTTTCTCTTCTGCAAAGCCGCGAATGGCTCGCGACGGACTTCCAGGCGCTACTGCCGCCGCGCACTTTTCTTGAGCGCTCACTCACGTCTGTCGAGTGCGCTTCGCGGCAATTCTATCAAGAGAAGAAAGCATTTGCCATGACAGAAAATACGTACCTACCTCAAAATGGCTGTGCGTGCATTATTATTGTTTTACCAAGTGAAATGTTTGAATAACGTGGAAGACAAGGCTCTATAATTAGCATGCTGTCGAAGGCTTTTACTTTGCCATGAATTTCAGCCCGGTAAGGGTACATTCAGACTAGATCCGCGTTATGTCGAGGAAAACCTCGCATACAAACGGCTGACCGATTCTACAGGATGGTAGTGGCCTTCCTGCATTTGACTACATCAGGCATTTGCCTTCAAATCATTATGCATTTACTGGGGCACGTAATTGAATAGAAAATAGTATAACGTCTTTCTAAAAGCAATATTTAATACAAATGAGAGTTTTCTGTTTGATTTGACCCGGCAGATATGTTTGTTAAGGAAACGTTCCATGGAGGAAGTATGAAAAGTTTGGGAACTGAGAGTAAGTCGTTCTAAGTATTTCTTCTGTAATTCCCGATCATAGTTTTGGATAATTAACTGGGAGGTCTTCCACAATACTATTCTTTCGCAAACTATTGAAGTTTGTCTTGTAGATGTTGAATGTCTTAGCTCGAGCCAATAATTCAAATGGATTTGCTACCATTCTGCCGACCTGCAAGATTCGCAGTGTTAGCTACAACTCGACGGACACAGTGCGAGCGTGCCTGCGCTAGTGAGTGTTTGAAATGTACGGTCGTAAACAGCCGTGTTCTCGCGAACGCGAATTCTGCAGAAGACGGTTCCACCCTCACTGTACCCTAGGGCTACGCTCACAATGCAGCCGAAATATTGGCCGCTCGCTACCGGATGACTACGAGCAAACTTGTCTGACTTGTTTCATTCGAAAAATAAAAAAAATAGTAATAATAACCCGAATGTTCTACTCGTCTGAATATTCCTAAATCATCTGAATATTCCAACAATTTCGCAATTCATTGTTTGAAAAATTTGCGAGAAGCACGCTTAAGGCAATCCACATGTAATGTAGATAGTCTTGCTATTACAGATGGTCCTGACTCTCCAGTTCACTTAGGGCGAATGGAACAGAAAAAAAAATCACACGAATCAAATATTCATGTTTACTAGAACGTCTGTGAACGAATGGGGCATGACGGCGGAAAACGCCCGACGTCGGCCGATCAATATTTCGGCCAAAATCGACTCCACTGCGTCCGCCGCCTAAGTGTGAATTCTTGAGTGTTTTATTACTCTACACTCTATACCGCGGCAATTTTATACCATGAATGTATTCGTGAAAGCACAAGGCAACCGGCGGCGATTTCAGGGTTCGATCCTCTTTGCCAGCGACACTCTATACTACAGGTGAAAGGTGAATACAGATGAAAGCAAAAGGCTATCGTCGGGCGATTTCAGGGTTCGATCCCCTTTGCAAGAGACACTACACTATGCATAGGTGAAAGCTTACGGCTCTCGCCGGGCGATTGCAGAGTTCGATCCCCCCTCGCGAGCGACACCTCGTCTCAGCCTCGCCGGGATTCCTCGCAGTTCATCCATCTCCGCATGGAGGTGGGAGGGGTAGGGACGTTATGTTAATGCGGCGTCGCTAGCTGGCCGCTGCGCCGTAGATTTACGGCTGCTCCGGGGCCCTGATTCGCGTTATAAAGAGGCTTCGGCGCGGCTTGCGGAGCACTTGGCGTTTTTCCTACGTGCGCTGCCGCCGCCGCCGCCGCCGCCGCTTTTACCTGCTTCCTAGACGCGTGTTTATTGGTTCCGCGACAGACGCGCCCGAGATAACGAGGTGGCGGCGGTGGAGGCAGACGGGGTGGAGGCGGTGGGAGAGGTATTGGCGAAGGTTCCGTCTTTAAGAACTGTCTTCGTGGAACACAAAGATATTCGAACCTCTTTTTTTTCGATCTTTGAGAACTCTCTTCGTGGAACGTAACAGTAAATTCGAAGCTAACAAGATATTCAAGTCAACTATTCTAAAATGCTTAATCTGCCGTGAATACGGGAGTAACATTCACTTCAAAGTTAATAATTTTATGTTATTTCTAGAAAATATTGTTCCGATTTGTACTCGCTAAAAATTTGCACTCAAACACATTCAAATAAGCAGTTTAAATAAGCGGAAAACTTGAAAATAAGGTTTTGATAAAACTGTGGGAAGGATATCTCAGACATGATGCTCATCTCAGCTACCCATAAAAATAAAAAAAGTTGTGTTTCAAATTCAAAGGACCGTGGCATTTGCCACACAGTCTGTGAGCGATGGTTCTGTGTACACTTTAGGCGCTAGTGTTGCACACAGACGTTTCTTCGATAGCAGACATCCAAAAGGTGTATTTTCATCAAAAGTTTGACATCAAATTTTTGAAACGTTACATAACTTTCTCTACACTAGGTACATATTTCAATTCGAGATAGTAAAAATCATTCCTTAATACGAGTATTTTGATGCTGCCATTAGTTATTGAGAAGGATGCACTACCTTCTGAGCATAATCTCCAATAAGAAAAAATGAAAGTCAAAGTTGTTTCTTTTCACACGAAATATTATTTTATTTTAGAATATTAACGTCCGAATAAACCATTCTAAATATCTAACAGTTCCCTGAAATACATATATAACCACGGGTTATTTTCATAATACTATTGTAATTTGTACTGTATAATGTAACGCACTTAATGAATAATAACCGTATGCTCTAAACTAATGACTTCCAGAAAAGGGAAAGCTACATACTCATTTCATACTTAATGTCTCTTCCGTCACCCGTACTCTTCGAGCATATATCACAGCTTTCTGGTTCTTTTCTTGACAGCTGCTTGCGCCAACACTATCTTCATGACGCCTGCAATCCTCCGGTGTCACCCTCCACCGCCACCGTCGCCATCTGCAGCGTCCTAAGCGCCGCCACGACCACATCTGGTTCACGCGAACAACTTCCGCCGGAACTCCCCCCCCCCGTCCGCAGT
>BOPP01000051.1:3156651-3198365 GCA_017312745.1 Gryllus bimaculatus | reverse complement strand
ATAATAATAATAATAATAATAATAATAATAATAATAAGAGTTGCTGGATATGGGATAGGAGAGAATGACTAAGGAGGAGTAAGGCGATAGTGATAGTGAAATAGACGGACCGGCGACTGTGAATATGTCAAGGGCTACAATGCTGAGGTTGCACTTTCCAAGTTGCGTTGAAAGGCCGATTGTTAAGAGATCGCATGTCATTCCACTCAAGATCCTCTCCGACTGCCAAGTGAAGTTGGCATATCTTGGCAGCCTGTGACCTCTGCTTTATTGTCGGCATGTGACAGAAATAACTAGTGGTGCTGCAACAGCGCCCAGATGGTATCTGAAACGGTTCGGTTCATTACAATAATTAAATTCAAAACCATATACTGCTAATATTAATACCATATCCCTATTACTATATCTTACAAAAATCCTTTCATTAAACTCTTCAGTCACAGCACATGATGAGCATTTCTTTGGAAAGTTGGATTTTCATCCGTAGCATTTATTGAGAAAATTGAATTTTTGTTTTATCAAATACTTTATCAAATAAGAGCAGGAGTGTACACGGATACCAGAGTGTGTATTAGGTATGAAATAAAAGCAGGAATGTAATTGAAATTCAACAGAATCAATCTTTGTCAGCTCCAGTAGTTATCAAGTACTATATACCACAGTCCCAAATCATAAGCTCTACAGAAAATGAAGCGTAATAAACAGAGGACAACGAATTTCCAAGCTGTTATTTGTACACAATATAGGTATACAATATAGGATTCTATTGGTATTCGAAAAAGTGAATTGAATATTTTTCTTAGGAAGACATTTTATCAAATTGAATTGATCATATTACAGAGAATTTTATATATTAATGAAGAGGATGGCAATAACTACTTAAGTCTCTAAACTACGTAACATTATTCAAGTACTTTTGCCAACAACGTCGTCATCTCACAAAACCAGTATCACCCTCTCACCTTATACCTGAAAACTCTTTATTATATCTTAATAATACTCGATAACCAACAACTCATTGAACGCTTTAATCTGAGAGAAATTGAATGTGTAAACATATTAGATATTTGCTGAAATTCGTTATACCATACATTTGGGATCCTAAACTCATGGCAATTAGGAGTCAGGCTGAACAAATAAATGAAATATTTTAATGTTTTAATTCGTTTATTTTAATGTTTTCCCCCATTTTAACTCATTAATGTCATAATCATTTTAGCAGGGGCACTCTTGTGGTCCACAATTGACATAATTATAAGCGCTCACGAAATACGCGAACAAGTAAACAGTAATATACTATTATTTTAATGTTTCCTCGGCGCGCATAAGGAACAGCGAGTTCACCATAACATGTATTAACGGTAAGAGTACAGGATGAGACACACAACATTCAGAACATCACTGTGTGTTAATTTCAAACAACACGCTTCGAAACAGGCGCAAAGCCAAGTCTCCTTTATGAAATAGAAGAACTGTTCATTCATGGCACAGAATGCAAAAACTAAGCTACGGGCACGCTCAACTAGACTGTTGAAGTCTTGGGAAAGACATACACACAAGCGAAAAAAACAGCTAATCTCCCCACAAAAGAAAACGTGAGCCCGAACAATCCCGCGCGAGGGCCGTCGCCGAAGCCCCTCGACGCCGCCCGCCACAGCCCGCGAATTGTCCCGCGGTCCCCGCTGCGCTGGCGTCACCTCGGCACGAGGCCGCGCGCAGTGCTCCCAACACGCGGCACGCGCGGCCAAAGCGCCTCTGGGCGTTGATGATTGAATACGACACCGGATAGGGTCACTCGTCCCGTAAGTTTAGTGCATACCCCATTGGGTATGATGTCGAGAACCGGCGTCGGCTATCGATCCTCAACCTGGAATCTCCCACCAGGGGGCCACTGTTCTAGCCGGGACAAGCTCTAAGCCTCCGATCGGTCTCCCGGATTGTGTGGTAGTGTAGTGCATATAAGTGTATGTGTGTGTAAGAGGTGAATATGGGTCAAGTACTGGGAAGGAAAAATCGCGCGCGGTCCGTGGCCCGTCTGGCAGAGTACTGCTCCGGTATTCACCCGGTATTGATAGGAGAAACTACGGAAAACTACCGATTAGAGCAGCCAGACGCCAGAAGTTTCCTCCAGGCAGCGACGGAATTCGACCCAGCTATCTAGACAGTATCGAAAATACGCTGAACACAGCAGGAGCAGGCAGATTTACTTTGCTCTCATAAATCTTTAAAAACGACTCAAGGATATTGTATTTATTATGAGAAAAATAGAAGCCGCGGAAATGAGATTTCTGAGACCTTTAGTGGGCTATTTAATACTGGGTCATAAAAGAGACTCGGAAATCAGACATATATTAAAGTTCTTTAATCCACTGAAAAAATAGACATACTAAGAAAAAATTGGCATGATCATTTAATGAAAATGCCGGAAGATCGAATGCCGAAAATCCTCTATAACTACAACTCGAACGGGAGGAGGAGAAGAGGACTGACCAATAAGGCGATGGAAGGGTTCTCTTGAAGAAGGTACGGGCCAATAAGCTTAACCCATGATGATGAAAATATATTTTATGTATTTTACAGACTAGTGTTACAGAAACGAGTATTAGTGTTTTAGAGATGTGTGTCAATTGAGGATAGCTGCCCAAGTCGTCGAATCTTGGGAACATGAGTTACCTGATGATCAATGTTTGAAGAGAAATAAATTCTGTACATTGGAATGAGAAATACAACGCTCTATATTTGCATCCCCCGGCGTCATTGTCAGCGCTCTTTAGAGATTCGACATGCAGCGGTGCGCGGCGGGAAGCCTAATCGACGCTACTTATTCTACAGAGTCAAAAATTCATTTCAAAATTGCTTTTTGACGTAACTGAGCGTCGATGAGAAAATGGGCAATATATATTTTTGTTATGTTACGATATCGTTGACGGAAAACTAATGCTAGGTGAACCGAAAAACCCTCTGTAGGCTACTAGCCTTGCAAAGAAATTTTCCTTAGACTAGAAAAGGCAATGTACATCAAAGACGACTACTGACTTAAAATAAACCTATTATTAAATCCACACTTGAGTTCTTTTCTGCAACGCTGTCCAAGGGAAACTGTAAGTAACAAATAAATAGAACTATAGTTTTCTATCAATCTTTTCAGTCGAATTTTAGATTATTTTAAATGAAACTAAAACAATTAAATAAGAAATTTGCCCGTCGCTGGATAGAACAATAGTACTTACAATTTGTCAACTAACAAGCACAACGACCACAACGACCACAGTCACAGATTCTCCATATTTTAAGGCAACACCATCACCCCCTCTTCCCTCCTCCTTGGAAGAGCCCCAAGTATATTCGGAAATCATTTCCTATAAATAGGATCATTCGATACAGAAGAATTCCAACAACACTAAACTTTAGACTTTCCCACTTACAGGAATATCTCTCAGCGTGGCACCACCCCAACTGTAAGCAGCTTTAACACTAAGTTCCCGTTACGTGTGGTAGTGAAGTGTGAATGTGTGCGTGAGTGTGTATGTATGTATGTGTGTGTGCGTGTAAGTGCGAAAGGGGAGAGAAAGAGATTAGGGCGAGGAAGAAACTACCACGCGCGGTACGTGGCCTGTTTGTGGTGCTCGGATATTCGTTTGGTATTATGAGAGAAACCAAGAAAGACTACCGATCAGAGTAGAAAGACTTGTCTTCCAGACGGTGGGCAGACTACAACGTAGCTATTGTTGACAATCCAAAGACTGCAGTGTGAACATATGTTACCTCCCAGTCATCTCATCCGGCGTTCTATTAATTGATTAGTGATTCCGGGCGCGTCCATTAATAAGGTCATTAGTGCCGTAAAGGTAGTAGATGTTCTTTATCGCCAGAGCCGGCGGTGATCTTCCCCCCGCTGGACGATGAGATCCGCCGATCTACGTCAGCTTGCGGGATTTTCCTCAAGCAGGTATCTCCCACCAGCGGTGCACCACCCTAGCCAGTGCATTTTAGTTTGAGTGTATGTGTATAGGTAAGTAAGTAAGAAAGTAAGTAAGAAAGTAAGTAAGTAAGAAAGTAAGTAAGTAAGTAAGAAAGTAAGTAAGAAAGTAAGTAAGTAAGAAAGTAAGTAAGTAAGAAAGTAAGTAAGTAAGAAAGTAAGTAAGTAAGTAAGTAAGTAAGAAAGTAAGTAAGAAAGTAAGTAAGAAAGAAAGTAAGTAAGAAAGAAAGTAAGTAAGTAAGTAAGAAAGTAAGTAAGAAAGTAAGTAAGTAAGTAATAAAGTAAGTAATAAAGTAAGTAATAAAGTAAGTAAGTAATAAAGTAAGTAAGTAATAAAGTAAGTAAGAAATAAAGTAAGAAAGAAAGTAAGTAAGAAAGTAAGTAAGAAAGAAAGTAAGTAAGAAAGTAAGTAAGGAGTAAGGGTATGACAAGGAAGTGGAAGTGGTAAGTAAGGAGTAAGGTAAGATCGCGCGCGGTCCGCGGCCCGTTTGTTAGGGTACTGCCACTGATATTGACGGAGAAACTATGGAAAAGTACCGACCAGAGCAGCTGGCCACTAGAATTCTCCTCCAGACAGCGGCAAAACTCGACCTAGCCGCCTAGCTAGTGCTGAACACGCTACCCCGTCTGGACTGGCGGCCTAGGCCCTCCCGGCGAGGGGCACTGTGCCTGCGCCGGGGCCCACTGCGCGGCGAGCGCGTGGCCCTCGAGCGGGCGACCGCCGGGCGGCGTCGTGGGCGCCGGCCCAAGGGGCTTAAGCATCCGCCAACTGATAGGAACAAGCCCAGTACAAACACGGACGCACCTCGGCGAGAGGCGATCGGGAGTGTTTGCACACGGAGGCGGCGGACGCGAGCTGGGCGCGGCGCGGCGCGGAGCGGCGCGGAGCGGCGGTGCGGTGCGTGGGGGCTGACCGACACGGTGGTGGATGGCCACCGTGTGGTGGCCGGAGCGATGATGGAAGGGTTAAGGAATAGGGTGGTGACGGCTTTGGTGTCGCCTCTAGTGATTGCGCGACTGTCGTGAAGGTAGTATTGGAAGACCGTGGTGGTTCGGAGGTTTGAGACTTCGGGTGGTTCGGGGCTTGAGGTGGAAGTGGCGGAGGTGATCATGTCAATAATGAAGCCGATGGTGATGGTCAAGGCAATGACAGTGACGGTTGAAGCAACGACAGGCGACGGGGTCGGTTGGGGAGTCGGAGGAAGATTGGCGGCAGCGGGATGTGGGTTGTGGCGGAGGCGAGGCCACGACGACTCCGAGCAATCACAGCCGCTTCCCCTCTTCCACCGGCACGTGGGGACGATGCTCTTTCTAGACGTTTCCACTTCCTATTTCTCGGATGCTTGAAGGCGCCGTTTACACTGGTCTACGTCATCAAATGAAGACTCTATGCAGCTATGCCAAACGAACTGATTTCACCTACATAATAAGAGTTAACATACTAAGTGGCTGTAATTTCATGTCTCATATCATATAAATTATGAATTTCGTACAAAAAATATCTAAAACACGTTATTTGACCTGCCACTTGTCAAATTGGAATTCAAGCAATGAGAATATTTCTCTTCAACTACATTGCAATGTCCCTGTTCATTTAGTCGCGTATCTTTGACGCAACTATCAAAAAAGGTCTGTGAGGTAAACATAATGTAAATCGGCAATTGCAATGTAAGCAAAAAACATTCAGTAAATATGATAGAAAATTGGGAAATCGTTACACGGGAAGAACCGCTTCCGTTTTTACAGGCGTTGTTGCCATGCTTTCTGTATAGTTATGTACTAGTTTTATACTTCCAACGGTTCCCAATTTTTCTCCTCTTGATTTACACATTTGAATGGCTCGTAGGTCTTTGGCGAGGGAGACCTTATGAAAGACCCATTGTGAGCAGATACCGTTGTAATGACAGGAGTTCCTGTTTCTTGCGACATAACCGGAAGAATGGCTTATTTTTCTATAGAATACAAAAAAGACCCAGATTGAACCAAAGAACTTCAGGATTTCCTTATGTCATAATGAGTCATTCAAAAGAAGTGAACCGCCGAATTATTTGAACCACAACAAAGAGGGCGAGGATCTCATGCTCACCAAATGCGAAGCATGAAGAACGTGAAGAAATTCTGTCCATGAAAAAAATTGAACGCTTTTGACATGTGGAAACTTATTAAATTATCTCACTTATAAACTTATTAAATCTGACAACCTAATACATTATAATTCAAAACCAGAAAAACCGAAAAGCTTATGAAGAATATATGACAACAAAAGGAAGTATTACACGCACACATCTTGAATCCTTAATTTCTCGTGGGGGAGGAGTCGTAATAAATGCAAAGGCGGTCAAAAAATAAGTCACAAATAGTTAAAAAATGTCTCGTCTTAAAGAAACAAGAAACTAATTCAGACGCAGAAATTGCTGTTGATAAGTTCACTCGAGATGTGCTGCACTTCTGTAAACAAATATAAAACAAGGAAAAATGACACACACACAATGCGATCAAAACAAACACAAAATTATTTTGCAATGTTTTGCAGAGTAAAATACTACTTTTAATATCTGGTCTCAAAATGAAACAAAGAGAAAAAAGTAGGTTAATACCACATATAAATATACAATCATAATTCTTTTTCACCTCGAAAAGTTTAGAGGGATTATAGGGAGAACAAGAATTATTGGCTAACGATGTTACTGACGAGCCCCATTGCAGAATTTAAAATCATTGGATCCAGGGCAGCATGAAACAAAACAGCGAAAGGCGAGTTTATTGTTGCTTCTTTGAGAAAAAAGAACTGCACTGTACGTATGCCAAAGCACTCACTTCTGACACGCATTGCGCCAACACAGTTTTAAAGAATCACAGTTGAACATGCGACACAAATTGCTACGTATTGTACTACTTCATTAACATAAAAGAAAATTATTAATTTGAAATCTTAAATCTAGAAGCGTGGTGATAGAGCATCAGTTTCAGCGAGTGCAATCAATGATGGACAAACTGCGATGAGCAGTTACATGTCAGCTTATAGTGTGGATGTAACATCGATATTTGTATAAAACATTGATTAAATCCAATATATTTTTAACATGGTCGTTTTTACGTTTTCGATATTTTTGCATTTTTGACGTTTTGATGTCTTGTTTGTGAATGAAAAAATCCATAATCACGATTTTGTAAAAGTTAAAATATGAAAAGCAACTGATGATTCCAGTGTCAGAGCATGTACTCGATCGAAGCAACCGCTATGGATGTTTAAAAACATTGATTCAGGGGTGATATGTTAATTTTGTAAATCTAGGTTTTGCTAAAAAGTTGTCTTGTTGTCGATGTCGCATCCTTAGCTTACAGCTCCACGTCCAGTAGAGACAATACACTAATCATTTATGTGAATAGGTGCTCGTAAGTATCTTTCATACAACGAACAACTTCCTTGAGACAAAAGGGCGTTTAACTGTGTTTTGATAGATTATTGGACAATTGGCCGAGTAATGAAATTCCATGTTGTTTCACTGCCTTCTTACTACAGTCTCCACAGACTTACAATTCAGACAATTATTTCACGTAACTACTGAATGGTTATTTATATTTCCGATGTTTTCGTTTCTAAATTTACGAATTAGATGTGAATCACCGTCCACATGTCTTCAAATTAATCGCTTCTTTTATACTTTAAAGGTGTTTTCTCAAGGAAAACAAACACTACTTCAATTGTAAAACTTTTCAGAGTTCGCGGTTCAAATCACCGGCTCCCAAACGACCTGCCGAAGGTCATATTATTCACAAACAGCCGGACTGTTTATTTACACGTACTTAGTTGAATGTTGAGTAAACGCGGCGCGTGAGGACAGTTCCGCAATTGCAAGTACAGAGGCGTGAAAAGCGCGTGACTGCGCTGTGGAAACGCGCGAAGCGGGATTTGTTGCCGGACAGCACGTTCCTTCTCCGCCCGCCCAGCCTCTTCGCCCTCCCTCTCCCCCCCACCTGCTGCCGGTGCCACGGCGGCCGGCGACGCGCGACGCGGACGGCGCGTGAGTCAACAGCAGCGCGCGCCGCCACCGACACCACCACCACCTCCACCACCACCACCAATCTATCCTCCGCCTTTCGGGGCGACCCGCAGCCAAGCGGAGACCGTATCGATGTTCATTTCCACTCACAAGGAAATATTCCGAAAAGCCCCTCTCCGATTTAAACATATTGTAAGGCAGGGGTCACGTTTGTCGTCCACGTCTCCCTTGACCTAAACGGAATCTCCTGCGGCTCCCCTGGTAACAATCAGTTTCAAATATAAGGTTTGATATACGGTTACTAAAGATTGAACACAAATGAGTAAGTCACGAATACGTTACGAATAACATGTAGTGTGGTAGTACAAAATGTCACAAGAATTAAAGAAAAGAAAATCGAATGTTCATTTGTAATAGATCACCGCGACGCCCCTACCATATGGCCGCCACGCCCCTAGGAGCCGCGAGGCAGAGTTTGAAAACTTCTGTTGTAAGGGATACATAAATAATTTTCATGTATTATATTCATAGGGACAAGCATTTGAAAGGCACCAAATCGCCATCCAAAAAGGAAGAGATGAAGAGATTTCTTTACTGATTCACATACAAAAATTAAAATCTTTTTGAGTAAATGACATTGCAAAATACTTGTGAACAAGGTACATTACAAAAACATTTAGGAACTTTTTATGAGGGGTAAACAATTTGCAAATATAAAATCAAATTTCACAAATTTTCCCTAAGTGAATTGATTAAAAAATGAAAGTAATGGTGTTAAAACGCACATTTTTCTCCTATATTTGTTACTGTTATACAATATTATTATATTGCAACTTCTACCCTACTAACACTTCCATCACTTGAAAAAGGATTAGGACACAAGTACCTAGTAAGATACAATAGGTATACAAGTAGTGATAAAACACTAATATTTCACAACAATAACAACTAATAGGAGAAAGTATGCACTGTTGAACCAATACTAGTTTTATTTGAGACAAACAAATACCGCAGTCCAAAGTAACCCGTTTGGAGGGACCGTCGTATCTATGTACGCCGGGACATTTCGTATCTATGTACTGTTGAAAGTATGCTTCTGCGACGCCTTCTAATGTACGCGAGTTAGGTAATGTCGATCGTAGATTCTTCCAACAAACTTCGTGAAATGAAGCTGAGAGAGTGACAATACTCTGAGTTTATTACTGAAGAGAACATATACAAAATTATACAAATTTCGAACATGAAGTCTAAAATGGTAGTGAACATCATACAATGTTTTCTTACAAAATACATACACATTAACCCCACTTCCATATAGAGGTTGGAGAAGGGATGACGCTTGGCACTGCCAGCAAGCGCGCTCCGGGTGGTCCATATCAAGGGAGGGGGTGATGAAGGAACTCTAGATATCACGGCGGGCGGAGGGTCGAAGTGACCCTCAGGATTATGTGGAGGTCAAAGGGGTAGGCGTTAGTATCGGAGTCTTCTACACCTCATCTGACAATACATCGGGGTCACAGAAGACGCCTTTTCCTCCGGTCTCAAAATACAACTTTTATCGGGTCACAGAGGACGCCTCGTCCTCTACTCTAATTGAATGCGCAAGCCTCTGGAGTACATTGCGTCCTAGGTGCCGTCTGTACGTTGGGACGTAACTCGCGTGTGGGCCCTGGCTGCGGGGCCGCGCAGCGCGGCGGGAAGGCGAGCACGTGCACCTCGCTCGTGCCCGTGTTGACGCTGGCGCCGTGTGCGCCGGGGAATATTAATCGCTGCGAGGCGGGCGCCCGCCTGACCTTCGCCGCCCCTCGGCGGAAGGCGAATCGGACGGCATGGAGCGCCACGCGACAAGCGAGCCTCTTCCTTCCTGAAGCGCTAGTGGCCCACTACACGCATTGCCTTCGCTTCCTTCCTTTAGGGCAGAGGTCCCGACTCGGTTGGGAAAATCACATCGACAAACAATGTACACAAGTAAAAATTAAATTACACCAACGAAAAACAATAATAAATAATAGTTAATAATAAATGTAATAACAATAATAATAATAAATGATATATTACCGAACAATACCGCCTAATTGATTTACAAAACTATCATTCGACCGCTACTTTTATATGCACGTCCAATACGGATCAGCGCAGCCAACTCGAATACAAAAAAAAACTACAAATAGTTGAAAATCAATTCCTCCCACTGCACTATCACGAACGCACCATGGTTCATCTCTAATTCACAATCCAGAAACGACTGGACGTTGCAATCAAGGAGTAGAGCGTCATTTCTGCTCTGGAAAGTTTTCACCGACCATTAGGGGGAACAATCAATTATGTCTGGAATATGTGAGATGTGATCACATGCACACTGCGCAGATGATGACAAATGGTGTTACATTTGTGATTATTGCAATGAAAATCTCTTTAACAGTATTATGCCATTTCTTCGATTGTTCTCAGATTTCAAGGAAATAACCTCAGTTTATAATTTGGACTAATTATTTAACATTTATTTTATATTATCGGAGATATTTCATATTTGCACATTTTCTAAACAAGGAAGAACGCACGTTTGTCAAACAAATTTAAACACTTACGGAGGTGTTATGCAATTGCCGTCTCATAAGTAATAACAGGATTAGTATACATTCTCATTGTGCAACATTTCACATACATTTCCTTCTTTACTTGGTTGCAGGTAACAGAAATCAACATGGTATTCCTTATTTGTACCCCTCCTTTGAAGTATTCTTTGTTATTTTGATGGATTGGAAATTCCGGGCGCGTCAACTGCTCAGTCATCAGTCCCGTAAGCTTATTGTATATTTTATACCTCCGGGGGCAGGTGGCGTGACCTTCCTCCGGGCGAAATCCGGCGTGGACCTACTCCTCCTGTGGCAGGGTTTTCCCTCCACCAGGTACCTCCCACCAGCGCGTCACCGACCGCGGGGGAACTAGCTATGAGCAACCTACTGGTTTCTTGGCACATGTGGTAGTGTGTTGCATGTGAGTTTAAGTGTGTGTAAGGGGTGGGGATATGAAAAGAAAGGGGAAGGGAAGATCGCGCTCAGTCCATTGCCTATTTGTTAGGAGACTGCTCCGGCATTCGCCTGGTATTGATCGGAGCAACAGGGGAAAACCGGCTGCTAGAATTATACAAACATTTGCTGAGTTCGAGCTAGCAGTCCAGCATCGAAAATCCTGCCACTGCCGGGACTCGAACCCTAGGCTCTCTTTAACAGAGGTCCTGCAGTGACATCCATTGATGTCCTTATGTAGAGGGGATAAAAAGTTCTGAGCTATATTAGCATGGTACGCAGAAAAATGTAAAAATCAGAAATTACTTTCTCATTTTTTCTTCAATACCGGGATTATTTTTAAGCGAATAGTAAAATGAAATAAATCGAGAAATTAAACAATCTTAATTAAACTTCTCAGAACCAATGTGAAAAATATGTTTTATATTTAATTTTATATTCATGCCATAGCTGTTTGGCGAAAGACAAATATTATTTGAATCAAAACTTCTATACAAACATTCGGAACTGTTGCGGATCCAAAGAATGAGAAAAACGTATTTCTGTGTGTTCTGGGAAGCAAACACTTCCTTCGAATACGAACCACCAACTAAAATACATGAACCGGACTTCCAAATTAATGCTCCAGTCGTGCCAGCTACGGGCCATTGCCGCCGAAAATACACTGTCGAGTCCAGTTCCTGGAAGGTAACTAATTAAAACGGGCAACCTGAGGCAAAGTGTCTGGTATTCCGCACCAATTAATCCTGTCATACGCACACAGGCCACTATTTCCCAAGTCGCCCAGTTTATGATTTAATCAACATACAAATGGCAGAAGCGGTCCGAAACTTTCATTTGAGGGAAAGACACAGTCAGGTCACCAGACAATATAATGTTATCATAGATAATATCAAGGGTGCTTTGGAAATTGTCGATAAATTATCTGATAAAATCCAAAGCACAAAACGTATTTAGAAGGAATATTCCACGAATGAAATTACGTCTAACAGTGTTCCAAAATGCGTAAAATATTGAAAATAAATTTATTCATGTTAAAATCAAAGAAGTTATGTTATAGTACAAATGTTGTTCATTGCTCATCGACACAGATCTCGATACATACTGCCTCCTAACATATATATCGCAGCTTATAATTGGTCAGTAGGGAGGAGTGGTAAAAATCGGAGAGAAAATGTGATACTTTTTTAGACATACTGCCGTGATTGGGCCATTGTATATGTATCGTTAAACACGTATGGTATGGTATTGATTTTAATTTCACGAGTGGAATAGTCTAGCAAATAGTAATCAGGTGAACTGTGTGTGTGTCCGTGTATCAATCCGTTATTCACAATTAGATCTCTTCCACTCAACAACTCGGAAGGAGCGATGTGCCATTCAAGGCGCCTCTGTCTACTGCACGGGAAGCTACCATCTCTTCCGGATTCTTACAGAACAATGTCAGAGATTTCTAGAAAGAAACTTGTTTGGAAGGCTTGAACCACGTAAAACGCGGTCTTGAGGTTTTCGGGGCACCTAAGAAGGTTATCAACACCTCATTCGATTCTTCTCAAGACAAATCGGTTGCTACAATTTTTATTCAGATCCTAGTAGAATAGTATATATATTCTACACTAGATGCTTAATAGCACATACTTTCTCGCATTATCTCTAAATTCGCAATTTTTGAAAATTCACAGTTCAACGAAAATGAGACCAGCGACATTCTATTGAATATCTTTTCTTCTGTGCGTGAAAACAATTTAAAGAAAAAAATTGGAGCGATTTTGGAGAAAAAAATATTAATTTCACGGCAAATTACACGAAAACTACTCAAAGTTTGAAAAATTGAAAATTAACTTATTTCCATCTTACCTAGAGACCCGTATTTAAGGCAAAGATTTCATTAAGGGAAAAATATCCAACTTAAAGTTATATTTGTAGAAAGACGACTAAATAAATGCACTTTTGCAATTCAAAAAGAAAGCTAGGATTTAATCTAACATGAGACCTGCACCATTCTCTCAAGCGTTCTTTATACTATCCGCGAACAAAGTTTAATTAAAAAATTTGGTGCCATGTTTGAGAAAAAAAAATGGAATGTATTTGAGCTTCATGTAAAGAAACCTCCAAAATAAAAATATTTGTAGGAAACTCCCAAAGACTCGAGTTCATTTTGATCGATCGCTGGTCGATCGCTGATCGATCGCTGGTCGATCGCTGATCGATCGCTGGTCGATTGAGGAACAATTGTGAAGAAAATCAGCGGAACGGTTTAGGCGCTAGCGTTGACCACACAAACAGAGATGGTTTTGTCGTCAATCAATTTTTGGTAACTAGGGCTCACAAAACATGAATTATGGCGACACAATGAATTAGATGATGTTTTCTCTATATTTAGCCATAGTATTTATCTACTTTTTCCTTACCAGGGTCCGGTAATCGGTGTTTTTGAAACGAAAAATTTCCGCCGAAATTACATAACTTCTCTTTCGTAAGGGCGAGAAAGTAAAAAGGCTTTTAGGAGTTTGAAGGCACGCAAAGTGGTGATATAAAATAAATTAATATATTGCCTTCCCGACATAACATCGAAAAAAGAAATAGTCAAAACTCTCGTGTGCAGAATTCAAGCGGTTTTCAGCGAAATTACATGAAAAATATTTGTTCATTTAATTAAAGAGAAGTCGTAGCTTTTTACTTGAAACGACATACTCTGTATTTTCCTTAAAGGAATTTAAAAAAAACTAGAATTCGAACTCTCAGCAAGACTTCCATTTTAGTAAGGTTAGTCAACTTCTCGATGACCATAATCCGACTTTCTTTAGAGCATTTAGCTTTGAAGAAATATGCTCTTGATTTAGCACCCAATGAGCTCAACGTTGCCAAGAATCACTCGTTTTCATGGAAAACTTTGCTTATGGTTTTGAGCGACTCGTATAGCTAACGCTTTATCGACTCGGGCCTCTGAAGCGTACTAACTTAAAGGAAAAGTTTTGTCGTTTCTACAGCTAATTACTGGAATTCTACTATAAATTCGAACTCAGATCAGTCTACCATAAAACGTATATTAAAACCTCAAACCTGAAGCATCAATAATCCTCTAGAAACCTTCATCTCCATGATATTTTACTACCTTTGATAACTAGAGAATACACATATTACTGATATATTGTGTTCTACTTCATGTACTATGCTGTATTCCTCGCATGCGGTATTTTTCGCATTTAATCTTAAACAACTAACTTTATGTCTACTAAACCATCAAAAAACTTCGACCTAGCTAGGATTTTTTCTCGACTGACGGTACAATTGCGCAGCAGTAACTGCCTTCGCACTTATCCACCCGAGACAGAACATCCCTATGCACCAGCATTCCGCCATGTCACAACCAGTGGTCAGGGGAGTTCGAAATGTGTGATGGGAACCACCAATTAGAAAACATTAATACCCTTCAAAATGTCACTATAGGATTCAATTGTTCCCGTATCTCCGCCGCTCCTGAGAGGTGACACCGTGCGCGGCGGGTCCTTGCGGGCTGAGGGGCGCGCGACGCGCTGCGCCTCTCGGAGGCGGCGCCGAGCCTCTCGGCCTAGCGAGGGCGCTCTCCGCGGGCACTGTGTGCTCAGCACACGCCACGAGGACAGCAGCTCTGGCAAAGCGGGCAATTCTACCTCCGACTCTTGGCGGGTGGGATGAATGATTATTATTGAAGTTTCTGTTTCATATTTCAGCTGATCCCGCATAAAATATAAACGTGTTGCAACGTTTCATCTGCAATTCGCAGACCCCTCAATAGTAAAAAAAAGATTAATTGCTAATAGGAAACGGGCTTCTGTAATATACTGTAAAACGCGGAAAATGTGCGTTTATTTCACAAATTATAAAAATATAAAAAATACGCATTCATGATACTGTTAATCACACAAGCATTTTCAAATTGGCAGATATAGAAAATTACCGATCAAACATTTGAATCTGTTCATCAAAGCGCTACCTCTATTACTAAAGCGCTACCGCAATTATTGAGAACCATTTGGCAAAGAGCTGTAGAATCTCTATATAAATGAATTATTTTGCATATTCTATAGCCTAAACTGCTAATACCGTCTAAATATGTTGCAGCCCTTTCAAAAGTACTTGTACTAGCGCAGTGGCGAACCTGTGATGGAAGTCCGCTCCTGGTTGTGAAACTCTCTAGTTAATGGGTGTATTACTATTTTAACATTTAAGTAAAAATGCCATTCAAACTTGGGTTGTATAATTTTTGCCTCAAATTATCAGTTGTCGAAAATAAAGAGTTGTGATGTTTTGATAATTAAACGGAACTCATTTACTAATCGAAGCTGTAGTAGAAGCCAATAGCAATCGCGGACTCGGTGGCTAAACGAAGTGCGGATGGCGTCATAACGAAGCGCATTCTTGTCCGGTCCTTGGGGCACCCCAGCCCGCGCTCCAGCCGCCGCACGCCGCCTGGCGCAGTCGGGCGCAGCTGGGAGTTCACGCATCGCTGCCTCTTCGCGCGCCGCTGCCGAAGGCGGGCCGCCCACCGCCCACCGGCCACTGCCCATCCCACCCGCCTGGCACCCGCGCCGCTCTAACCTGCCCACCCTACCTGGCCTCGCCCGCCCTATCCAGCGCCCGCTCACCACTTCGCCTCACCCGCCGCACCCGCCACGGTCCGCAACAGCACCGCCGTGTTTAATGGAGGCGAGCGCCCAGCCCTCCATGCCACACCCGCGCTTCCGCAGCCCGAGCGGCGGTTTCGCTTTCGCCCCACCATGTGACCCGCCGCCACACCGCTGTGGTCGGCGGGTGCCAGCGGGGACCGCGGCCCGCCCACTCCCATGGCCGCCCCATGCGCTACCACCGGGCGCAGTGCCTGCATATGCTACTTCGTTCAGATGACTCAAGCATCCGCCCCGCTTCGTTCTGTCCACCACGCGACCGGCCACTGTATACCCATCCGTCCAAACATCGCTCAAACCCGCCCACCTCTGTTGGCCTTTCAGCGCCCTACGCCACGAGCTGCACGCCCGCTGTACTAACGCACTCCGAAGCTATATGAATACCAGCGCCTGCGATCCACCCCAGACACCGATCGCACCCGGCCTCAGCCCTGCCTCACACGAATCTGCCCGACAAGACTAGTCTCCGCTCCACGCCAAATACCCGCCCCCGTCTGTTCTTCACCCGCCCTCTACGCCCTCCCCACTCGTTATCACTCAATCCATTCCAGCGCCACTGTCTCTCTCCACCCCCTCACTGTAATTACTTCGCCCAGCACATCCACATCGCACTGTCCCTCCAAATACTCGTGGCCACGTCTGCGTACCTATAGCAATCGCTGACCCTTCCAATCAGGCCGCCTGCTGTTGCGCCCATCCCCGCGTCCCTACTTTCCCCCGTCCGTGCCGTCACCTCTCGCTCCGCTTCACTTCGTACGCCGCTCGTCCAGATTCGGATCGGCGCTCATTTCGGCAACGCTGGGAGCGTCGTAAAGGGAGTCCGAGAATTTGCAAACGGCGCCGCGGAAGATTATCAGGTCCTGCGGCACTTAAAATACTACTCCCTTCAAGCTTTTCCGTACGTGAGCTCTTATTGATGAGCTTTCTTGAAATCAATTTTATTGTTGTTCATTTTTAATTTGTTTTAAAATGTTGGTATCTATACGTAATTCATTACACTTAGGTCAAGAAAAGCATTTGATGCGCATTTTGTTAAAAATCAATTCCTTGGTTAAATTGCCCACAAGAGATGAATTAATTAAAGTACGCCCTATATTGTTTTCGAAAATTAAAGATAACGGTCTCAGAAATTATACGACGAATATTACCAGCCGATGAACAAACATTAAATATACAGAGGGAATAATTCCACTTGCCAAAGTAAGCCTCATTGGACCAAAAAGGGATCGAGCCAATTTCTTGACAGTAAGAATGTGAGCGAAAGAAATATTGAGAAGAAATTATCAAGAGCGGTGTGCAACCTGTACTTGAAGGTACTGTTTTGGCATCCGATGATAATCCTTCGGAAGTAAACATGAAAAGTTCCCATCAGAAGCACTCAATCTCAGCAAGGTATTGAATACTAGCTACTTAGCTGGAGTCTAAAAATTTCGATGTCTCCCTCAAATGTAGACATCCCGGACTAGAAGCTTCAATTAAAGAATCGTAAATACACGCGATAAATGATAGTTATTGACAGACAGCGCTTACGAGGTACAGCACAAATATGAAAAGAATTGATTCCATCCCCGCCCCGCGCACGTAGCTAATTTTCTCTCCTCGCAAACGACCTTATAGAGCACGATTCCCAAAATGAATAGACTTCATAATAGACGGTCAGTGCCTTCTCGGCCGGCGCTAACACCGTGGGTGGCACTACCGTCTTGCAGTCCCTTGACGTTTCGTAAAGAAGATGTTAGAAAGAGAGTCGTAGGCTGCGGACTTTCTGTCCTGACCCTTAAATACAATTCCCTCGTTGAGAGGTGTGAGGAGAAACGATATACTATGCAATATTTCAAAACAATGGGGCGCATTCAAGTTGTTCCTTAAGTCAATAGATGATCCCGGTTCTGCCTCTTAACTCGACACGCTAGATCGTGGAAATGTGGGTTCCATAAATGAATCATTGCAACATAGAAAGAAAACGTGGAAAGTAGTCATGAGACCACAAGACTTAATTCAATGATTGAGAAATTTTCTACTGCCTAAATAGAAGAACTAAACTGGTCAAAAAATTATTTAGCTTAAAATGATCTTGAATTAGTAACACCATCGAAGCTGACGAGAAAATATATAATGGGTAGGTGATAATGATAATTATAAACATATTAGAGCCATGGCACAATTGGAGGCTGGAAATACATGATAAACTTGAGAACATCAGCCAAAAACTCTTAGTCTACTACATATTCCACACTGATCGGCCGAGGATCGCCAGCTTTAGCAGGCGTAAATAAAATAGCGCAAGTATTTTCTTACAAACTCCTCTTACCTCTCTTCTCGGATTATCCACCAACCCGCACGAGCCGCACGCGGTATTTCCGAGGTGCCGCCTGCAAGTTGAAGAACCTCGCCACCTTCTCCGCTGCGGTTCCCGCCCCCCTCCCCCCCCCTCCCCGCGCTGCTCGCTCACATCCGCTTCGCGCCGAGGCGTAACGCACACGCGGCCGGGACACGCGTCAGGGCGGTCGCTCTCCGGGAGACAGCCGCCGCCATCGCTCACCCATTCGCCGCGCCTCCACGCGGATTCCGCTGCGCGGAGCGTGAAACGCGCCTTCATGGCAGCGGGCGCGCCGCGCCGCCCCCAAGCGGCACTCCTCCCGGCGCGGAGACGAGGGAAGTCACGGGAAGGTTGGCGGGGAGCTTTCCAGTCGGAGAGCAGAAAATACGTCGTTCCTTGTGATTGATTGATCAATGATTCTGGGCGCGTTAAGTGCTGAAGTCGTCAGTACCGTAAGTGTAGTGCATGCTTTCTTTTCGGGCGTTGATCTTCCCCCGCTGTAGATCTTGCGCCGACCTACCGTCGGCTAGTGGGTTTTTATTTACTAGGCTGTCCGGGTGACGCCGCGTCCATGGCGAAGGTGCCGACGCTTCGGTCGCCTTTCTGCGACCTTCTTCAGGGCGTAATGAGGAAGGTCGCAGAATGGCGACCGAAACGTCGGCACCTTCGCCGTCGACGCGGCGTCACCCGGACATCCTAGTAAATACTGACTCCGGCCGCGGAAGCCTACGCTCTCTCTAGTGGGTTTTTCTCTAAGCAGGAATCTCGCACCAGTGAAACAACGCCACCGCAAGCTCTCCCGCAATGTGTGGCAGTGTAGTGCGTGTATGTGTCAGTGAGGGATACGACAGGACAAGGCAGAGGGAGGTAAGACCACCTAAGGTCCGAGGCTTGTTCGTTAGAGTGCTTCTCCGGCACTCGCCTGGTATTGATCGGATAAACCATGGACAACCACCGATCAGAGCAGCCGGCCACTCGAATTGTTCTGCAGACAGAAACTGAACTGTATCTAGCTATCAAGCTAGTATTTAAAATCCTGCCAGTGCTGGGGCTCGAGGACCTCCCGGTCAGACGCACAGCAGTGACTTCAGTTGATGCCATCAGCCACCTCTACAGGTCATTCCGTGTGTAACTCCTGTTGGCAGCCAGGCTCCGAAACGTCCTATCGGTCGTTGGATTGTGGCGACTACAGGGGGAGTCAAGGGTGGCGCAAAAAAGGCCAGGTGAGGGGGAGTAGAGACCCCTCCCTCAAGGCGTAATGGCGTGCACGTGTGGGCCAAGCGACCAGCTTCACAGGGTACGTGCGAGCGTTCACGTGACCGCCAAAAATACGAGAGCAGAGAAGTCAGGCGGGTGGGATTTCGCTTTTTGGTCGCCTTGCGTGAGGTCGCCACCGCTAGCCCGGTAGGCGAAGAGCATTTCTCGAGACACTGCAAGAGCGTTGCACTGGGTGTCCGGGTACAGGCACGGTAGAGCGTCTGGGTGGAGGATCTGTATGAGTACAATGAATGAGGATCTGTATGAGTACAATGAATGAGGAGCAGTGAACCTAGGAGTAACGGAGGTAGAATAGCGGAGATACTCGTAACCCCAGAGTTATACATAGTTGTAACATATAGTATAATGTTACAATAGTGTGTATAATGTTAGTAATAAATAAACTGTACATAAAGCTCGTGTTTGAGTTATTTCGCTAACATGACGCAATACTTGTTTGCCTTATTAAGAGAAGAGATCGCGGTAATTATTAGTGACTTGTTGCTGGCATTGTAGAGTGTTACTGCCGTGGGTAGCAATTGATGTTAAAACAGAGAAGTAAATACGTTTATCATAATATTTAGGAGGGATTTTAACAGTTCAATAGTGGATTTTGGCAATACATGAGAAAAAATTATTTTATTATGAATTTACAATACAGCAATACAATTTGTTGGAGGAGTAACGCATGATTTATCTTACTTCCCTTCATGACTGTTACGATCTAGAGATACGATATGGATAACAAAATATCGAATATTAGGAAAAATTCTTCAAAATTAAAACATGTTAAAAATACATCGACTACAAATCGTCGATGTTTTCGGACTGCATTAATAACCTCTAATTTGTTTGCATTAAAATTTAATTTAAGTGTTAGTCAATTCACTGAATACAGATGCGAAAAGAAGGGGCAGACCCTTCTTTCCCACAGCGAATTTTTTGCGAGCAATATGCGAAATTAGTATGAAGAAAGAGGAAATACAACAGAATGGAGGTCGTCTCGGGAGAGAGAGAGAGAGTTTGGTCGATGAAGGTAGTACACACAGCGTTCCTTTGTTTCCAACACAACACTCCACTTTGTTTCCAACACAACAATTTATTCATTCAGAAATAAAACATCGGAAAATAAAATAAAACATCGATCACAATACATCGATGTTGAAAAAAACGACGTTAATACACCAGTGTTTAAAATATCGATGTCTCTACAAAAATATCGTTTTAAAACATCGACATCGTTGTCGCATCCCTAGTACGGTCTAGAAATAGAAATCTCATATATATATGGCTTAACTTTGTATTGTTTTTAGTCATTCGACAGCTTTTCTCTCAAACAGAAATGACGCTCGATGTAAACGTAAGAAGTACTAACACAATAAAAACTAATATACTGATTCGGCGAAGCTGTAGAGAACCGAGTTGAACATAAAAGTTTCTCATATAATTGCCAGACTACACAGATATTCCCAACGAAAACTTCCGCAGCATTCTTGGTCACATGTTACGCGCTGTAAACATGTCGGTTCCCATATTGTAGCATGACTACGAGTGGGAGGTCTGGGCCCTGAACTTGTCTCCTGGGGTTTCTCAAACAACGTTCTCAAAACCGGAACAGCAGTGGGCGCAGTAGGATTCTTCCCACACAAACAATCAGCGGAAGCAGACGCGAGGCGCCTGACGAGTAGGCAACCCTTCATACCCATTCGCAAAGCGGGCCGCGCTGTATTTGCGTGAATCAGGCAAATTCATAGCAAGTGTTACAACTCATATATCGAGAATAATTGAGAGAAACTGCTCACATAAAAAAGTTCACAAATTGGCCGTTATAAATAGTGGTTTGGTTTATGAAAATTGTTGGATAATTGCTTACTTCCAAATGGAAATTTATATTCTTTGTTTTCAAACCTGTTTCAAAAAAACAAATTTATTTGTTAAAAATATAATATAGATATATAGTTAAATAATGTTATTGCAATCTCGAAATTGTGTCGTTTAGCTCATTTACGTTTAATGTTGGAGGCTTTTCCGGCTAGAAGGAAGTTTGGAAAGGGAAGGTACGGATAACGAGGGTTCAGAGAATGAAGTTGGGAGTATGGGTCAAGGAGGAGAACAGAGAATGAAAACGGTGTAGGAACGAAAAAAAGGAAACAGGAAAAAATGACTAAAGGAAGGAAAAATAGGGCGAAGATTGGATGAGATAGGGAGGAAGTTCGGAGATGAAGGGGCGATAATGCAGGCCAGGGAGTTGGGGTGAGATGAAAAAGCGTGCAAATGGCAGAGAGAGGAGACGGACAGATGTGGTAATGAGTGGGAAGTCGGAGAGGGTGATCGGGGAGGAAAAGAGGCGAAAGGGTGAGGAAGAGAAAAGGGGACGCAAATAATATAAAGAATGAGAAGGCAGAGATTTTGATTGCTTGCTTGATTAGTGATTCCGGGCACATTCTAAAACTAAGTTCATTAGTCCCGTAAGTTTAGTGCATGTCTGTGTGTGTGTGTGTCTCTCTCTCTCCCCCTCTCGGGAGCTAAGAGCAGCCGCCTCTAAAATTCCCCTCCTGGGAGAGACAGAATTCGACCTAGCTATTTAGCTACGTATCTCACGTATCCTACGCATAAAATCCTGCCAAAGTCGTAACTTGAAACTAGGACCTCCCAGTTAGAGACGCTGCAGGGACAGCAGTTGATTGCCTGAGCCATCAGTCCCACGGGGAAGGAGCGGAGAAAGATGGTAGGGACGCAAGGAGGGAAAGGGTGGGGAGGAAGGGGAGTCAATAAGCTGAAAGGAAAGGACGAGGACGAAGGGTGGAGGTTAATAACAGTCGTATGCGGCTACGCGTAAGGATCCATATACTCCGTCTACACTTAAAGAACGCGGAAACAACGTACACTGATTAGACAATGGTAATCTATCTGTTTGTGGGGCAAGGACAAAACAATGAGGGACATGCTCCATCCTCGAAGCCAACATTTATTTATAATGTTTAAATATTAATAAATTCAGTATAATTATTATACTCAATACATCCAAAAACTACAACA
The DNA here is from genome assembly GCA_017312745.1 of Gryllus bimaculatus. Lineage (NCBI taxonomy): Eukaryota > Metazoa > Arthropoda > Insecta > Orthoptera > Gryllidae > Gryllus > Gryllus bimaculatus. The sequence continues at coordinate 3,176,070 of BOPP01000051.1, read as the reverse complement.
TATTGATTGGATAACATCCAAAGGAGTTCTATCATTATGAAAAAACATTTTATTTTTAAATTTCAAGTTCACATTCTTAACAAATATGAATTACGTGGGTGATAGTCATGATTGGAATTGCCTTCCCCCTTGTGAAATAAATATCGGGTCCGCCCCTCTTGCGAGGGGCGAAGAGGTTGGCGACACGATCTGCACAATATTTCTGAGCCCGAGGTTGGTGACACTGTACTTGGAGGGATGCAGAGTGGTGTGATGTGCAAGTTGAAACAGTTCCTATTGGTTTCTTGGAATGGTTACACAGGTTGTCATTTCTTCATCAGGAGTGGTATATCTTCTTCGACGTATTGAATAGAAAATAAAATGTTTATTACTCATTTCAACATATTTCCACTATTACTACTTATTATTTAATGTTTTTTGATTATTTGAGGTGAAAAAATAGTCTTCACAGTTTACGTAGTCAGATTACGTAAAAAGAGGCATGTATGCTGCATGTAGATTACGTGTAGATAACACGCGTAAACGCAAAATTATAGTCTACGGCCGAACTCTGGTTAACGGCGATGGAGAAGGCTCGTAAAGGGCGAGGAGGCGTGTGCGCCCACCCCGTGTGCCGCCCCCTCGCATGGTAATGACGCCGCGCGCTTTCGCCGAACGGCGCGGGCAGGCGCGAGAGCTATCGAGCCATCGGCGGCTTGCGCCCACGCGCCCGACATATTTTATTCGCCGCCTCCGCACAATACGTTCGGATATTCCGAAGAAGCCTCTCTTTCCGCGCTCCAAACTCGTTCCGAGGAGATTTATCGCCGCAAAGGAAGGTCGAGGCCCAGCCACACATACTTCGCCAAGGCGGAGATTGTATGCGCACCTTGTTTCTATTCGACTTTGTTCCTTTTCTCTTTATTCATTTTTCTCTACGTAACGCACATCGCAATTGCATTCATCAAGCACGTAGGTATTGTTCAATTTTCGAAATTCTATTACAGGTTATATTAGGTATGAATGAACCCTGATACAAACGAACAAGTTTTTTGTAAAGGTATTTCTATCATTGAATTGACTCCTAGGCTGAATGGATATTCTGAATTGTGACCATTCGAAGATACTAATTTTCTTTTAAAAAAATCGTGGTTCGAAACCAACCGGCGGAAAATTTCACACGGATCAGAATCGTGAAATTTGAGGATTTCTCAATACGTAAAAGTTCCCAGGTAAAGTTAATTGATGAAAGAAAAACAGTACAAATGGCAAATAGATATCTGGTACCAAAAATGATCAAAGATTTCCTGGATATTTTGTTCTATAAAAATAATTATATGAACTTTCTGATTAAATGATGTTTCATAATTAGTGAACAAATATAAAAGATACGAAAAAAGGAAGAGAATAAAACACTGAAGTTAGAATGCAAAGCAAAAAAATAAATATACAAATGATTGAAGAATTATCTTATTTAATAAAGCTTCAACTGAGTTGATTCCAATGACTTCTATGAAAAAGATACAACCTACATAATTATTCTGTGTAATACATAAATATGAATACGAAACGCATTGCATTGTCTTTTCATAAAGAGTATTTTGGGATAACAAGCAATTTCAGAAGCCTTCAAATTTTACATCTTATTGTGTGATCGATTTCGTTTTTTCCTGACTTTGTAATGGGTATAATTATCGATATCCAGTTAATTATTCCCATTATTTGATTTATACAATCTAATATAATGACCACCGAGACCTCATTTGATGGCCTGAGCACTTCTCCCGCTGGAAGAGGAATAAGAAGACGAATAAGAAGAGAAGGAATGATTTAGGGGGGTATAATGGAAGGAGGGAGAATAAGCAGAGGAGAAAGAAATAGAAAAGAGGAAGATATAGAAGAAGCAAAAGAGAAAGGAATAGAGACATACTATGGGGATCTCAGGGGTGGTGTCCACTGCTAATCTCGTCTGAGGAGCGGAGTGGGACGTGGCGGGGAGTAGTTAAGTGTGGCGAGATGATGAGGGAGGGCGGGGCGGGGGGATGACGGCGACAGGGCAGAGATGGAAAGGGGTGTGGCGCAGCCGAGGGGTGATATGCGGGGAGAAGCGAAGTTGAAGAGGCGTGCTCCGTTGCTGGGCTGCGGCCGGGGCATGACGGAGTGGGGCGAGGCAGGACATGGCTGGCAGGCGGGGTGGGCGCAGCGGTAGAGATGGGAAGAGTGTGTCGCGCAGTGGGCGGTGATAGGCGGGCGCGAGGGGCTAGGGTGGAGTGCCTGCGGGGGCAGAGCGCAGACAGGCTGGGGGTTTGAGGCGGAGCGGGTTATGACCGGATCATGCGGGGCATGCGGGTAAACGGGTCAGGGCATGACTGGACGGGGCGGGGCGTCGCTGGGCGGGTCAGAGATTAAAGAGTTGTGGCGCGGCGGCGCGGGGAGGGGCAAGGCGGGCGCGGGCCTGGACGGTGCTGTGCGGTCGCCACCGGGCAGGGCTGGGGCTGGCGTGGCTTGCCAAACGGGCGTGGCGCGGGGCTGGCGGGGCGTCGCCGGGCGGTGTCGCGTGGGCGCAAGCACAATGCGGGTGCAGCGGCGCGGCAGCGCTATCGCGATCGCCCAGGCCGTTTACATACGAACGACGTGTTTTCACGCGGATTCGGACGACCGCCGCGCCGTGTAATAAGAGACAAGTTGCGCAAACAAATGCGCGCTGATGCGGCCGCCGATAGCTTTACACGTGCTGCTTGGGCCTACCCCGCCGCGAGACCTCCGTCGGAGGACGCAATATGGACTCCCGAGAAGAGGAGTCGGTCGACCCGATACTTCGCTACTGACATTTTGGTTTTCTAAGAAAACGATTGTGCTTCAGTGATTACTATTATCATACTGGGTTTTTCTACTTCACTAATCATTTCGTTGCACTGATATGTTATTTACTGCTTAATGCTTATGAACTTCTTTTATATTTCTGTTTTCATTAATTCACAATTTCATTTCATTCACAATGTTAAGGAACTATGTAAAATTATATTATGATGGAGTATTTTTCAAATTATATATTGTGGATTAAACTAAGACAAGAAGTTATTTAAATAGTTAAATTATATGAATCAAAAATTAAATATACCTTCGTTTGACTATGCCGCTTATCATTACCTTAAATTGCCTTATATATTATAGAAAATTATGAAATAGAAAGCTTAAAATTCTGTTTTTCTTAAGATGTCTTTTAACTGCGTGCAGTGATACCTTTCGTGACATATTGAACAAAAATGTACCTTTCTAAAAAATTACTTCGTAATAAGACACACTTAAATTTGCATCTAAACGTCCATCTTCCTGCAGATAGTAGCACCTCAAAAAACAATACCGTACCACTCCCCTCAATCAAAGTAGCTATTAAGCGCGTATTTCCAGGTGCTTTCTAGGCCCCGCTACGCACGGAACATTTGCATCGCGGGGGAAAATGAAGGAATAAAAAGCGCATTTGCATATTTAAGAGAATCCGTTCCGAGAACAGCGAGCCGGATAAACTGTTTCGCATGCGGCCGGGAGGAATCCTTCCGTGAACGGCCGTCGAAATGCCCCGCCCCGCGGCGACTCGCCCCAGGATGCGTCCTTGAACGATGGCACACCGGGAGGCCGGCGCTCACATCAGCTCCCGGGCGTGCTCGCTCCCAGGCCGACGCCATTCGCACATGCACGCAGATATTTATCCCGCAGTCCTATGGAGGGATAGCAGAACAACATAAGAAGAATGTACCACACTAAACATAAAATGAAACAAGGAACACTACCGAAATAATATAAAACAATATTACAGCGTATGATTATTGTTTTCTGGGGAGTTTATCCATGGTCCAATGGATAATAATTTGGAAAGGAAAGGTTATAAAGAGTATAGGAAATACGTTGTTCCAATTATTTATCGACCAAAACTCGAAATAAAATTTTGTAACACGAGTCTTTTCTTTCTTTCGTTCGATTTGTAAAAGTGATCGGTGTAACTATAGTAGCAAGTAATATCGTGTGACTGAATTTCATCATCCACGTAAGCATTGAAAAGAAAGAAAATGTCATCAGTATGAATCATGGATTGTTTCGCACGTCGTTCTTTTAGTAAAAAAAAGAGCTATTTTTCTTTACAACACTGCCATAGACATTTTTTACCGTTGAGTTTCCTCACGCTCTCATAACAATTAAATCAAATATATTTTGTGATCGTAGAAGCAAACGATTTATTCTTAATTTGGTAGACCTATATCTGCATAATGGCGAACACTAACAACATACAACATTCGGGGTCCGACCTCGTGGCGAGGGTTAGGGCGGCGTCGGAGGGGGGGGGCAGCCGAGAACGCGGATGCGAAGGATGTGGGTCGAATTCCGCGTAAGGCAGCAATGTTCTCAGCGTCGTTTCTGTAATGGATATAGAACCAGTCCTTCATGTACAAAATTCAGAGACGGCTATTTAATAATGTCACCTTTTTAGTAGTGTTTATGGTTCTATAGGTATGTTCTGATGAAAGAATAATACATCCTATGTTTATTTTTAAATGTGGTTTAATTATAATCTTTAAAATATTTTTCCAAAAAGTACCTCTAATGCGGAAAATATTGAAAGCTTAATGAAGAAGTAATATACTTATTCGTATTCTGCGTTGGCATAATCCATTATGAAATAAATGACATTTCCGTATTTTTTATTAACGATTATCACTATGATACGTTATTGCTATTAATATTTTGATAAAAACAATGTTTGTGGTGGTGATTCTATATGGTAATGGAACATTATATAGTTACTGAGGCAAATAACTTATGATCAGTCAAATTTGAGTAAAACTAATATTGTGATATTTGTTCAAATGAAGACATTTGCTTTCACGATATTAATTCTGCTTCGTGGTCACTGTGAATAATTCGAACCAGTAATACTTATTGTGTTGGTGTGGATATTGTGATTTCACTGCCGTAACCAGTAATTTGCAAGTAGAAAATGCCAGATATTGTAACTTGACTGATGATGAAAATGTTGGAAGTTGTCGAAATTCAAGTTATCTAACTTTATTACAATTTTGTATGAAAGAATTTTGCAAAATTGCCACTAATTCTACAGAAATTCTTCCAACCGACAAGATACATTTTTGAAAGGCGGGCACAACATTATCCTTATATTGATATCTCCAGACATTTTCTTGAGAATCGGGGGACACAAACAAGAATAGATGTCTACCGACCGGCTGTCGAATCCAAAGAGATTAATCATTTTCCTCGGTTTGTAAAGATTTTCAATCAAGTTTTTGAAAAGAAAGAAGAGTATTTGAAGTATAACAGTTTTACGTTAGGCATAACATTTAATATATGCTACTGTATATTTTGTACATGCCATGATATCTGAATACAGTGATGATTCATGATACAGTCATTTAATTTCTATGTTATTAGAAAGTCGTGAAAAGGAGCTGCGGTGACTCAATGTTAGGACGCTAGCTTCCTTGCTTGAAGGACCCAGGATCGAATCCTGGAGTACATTGGGATCGTTATCTGGTCATCCTATCCATTCAGGGCGGCTCTAAGATCGACTCAGCTCCTTTCCAAGTGAGTACCAGGATCTTCCTCGGGGGTAAAGGAAGGCGGAGCGTTGTGTTCGCCACACAACCTCACCGACAGCGACGAATAAAAGTTCTACTTTTAACTCCTGTATGGATCACATCGACCTCAGTGTAATTGCATAGGGGTAACTTCTATGAAGAGCTGAAATGAGTGACGATTGAGCAACGGTGGTATTAGTGACAGGTAAGACGAGAAATCCCTGAGAAAAATTACGAGACGTCCGCTAGAAAAACCATAAAGGATAAAGTAACATATAGTGCCAGCTTAATGGTGATGAAAATGGTGGAAGTAGTCGAATTTTAAGTTATCTAACGTAATTAGAATTTATTATGAAGGTATATTGCTAAATTGCTAATATTAAATAACAAATTCCTCCTAGATCGCACGCAATCGAAACCCGGTTCCAGGGACGGAAGGTGAGAGGTGGTCTGACCACTACGCCGCCGGTAGCCGCGCACACTCCTTCGTGAATTGCTAAATACATCTCCATAAAAGCTCTTTCCGCGCAAGCCCTCGTGCTGAATGTGCACCGACGCGGTGCTCTGCGTCGGGGCAGCGGGCGGGATCACCGGCGCCGCCCAGGCGGTCGATAATTGCGAAATTGCTCGTGCGGGAGACGTCGCGGCGGCGGCGGCGGCGCCGGCGCCGGCCGCGAGCGCGCTCGTAAATCGCTAATCACGGAGCAACGACGAGGCGGAGGAGGCGAAGGCGATTATGAGAGGCTGGGAGGGAAAGGAAAGACGGAAGTGGATAACGCGATAGAAGCGGAGACGCGAGGGGAGGCACTGGCAGAGGCAGCAGCCGCGGTGGAAACTGAGGTGAAGACAATTGTGAAGAGACAGAGAGGGAGGGGGAAGCGCCGAAGGCGGAAGAGGAGACGGAGATGGAGGTAATAAATGACGAGGCAGGGAGGATGAGAGGAGGCGACGGTAAAGGCGAAAGTGAAGGTGGCGCTCGTGGAGGTTGAAGTGGAAGAAATCGGAGGTGAAGTGGTCTAGGTGGTAGTGGTGGTAGTGATGTACAGCGAAAAAGATAATGAAAATTCACTCATACGGTATATGCATCTTCTTCCTTGTAGATACTTCATTAGAATGTCTACGAAAGATAAAATGTTTTTTTCAAGATTACACAGACACACGTGTTCGTGTCTGAGGATCAGACCACGATTTCTATTTTTTGGGGGTCGCATAATCCGAATCCGGTGTCCATTGTATTCCATTACATCAGGTCTTTGATATAACCTTACAAATATAAAAAAATGAAAGATATTCTAAACGAAGGGTCAGACCATGTTAAGTATACATTTTTGCAGTAGCTGAAACAGAACCTGAAGTCCATTTAACTTCATTACGCCAGAATTGTTTAAAAATGCAGATCAATTATATTTTATAGAGAAGGTGGCATTAGCTCCTGCCGGGACAAACACATCACGTTGTTGAATGGCAGATTGCCTATATCTTTGGCGTCAAATCACTAGCATTATCTCAAAGCCGACACAACATAAAAATTCCGTGATCTTTAAGCATTATTATCATTTTTATGTCAAATAAATCATCTCAAAAACGGTACAAGCCACTATAATTTATTTTCCAAGATTGACACTTTAACACAATATATGACGTGAGGGTCGAATTTGACGCGGATCTATGATTTTGAAGATTAAACACGCATTTAGACTTATGGCAGTAGTGTAATTGATAAAGATTTTCTTTTCTTTTGAGGAAATTAATATTAAGCACTGGATAGATTAATTATTACTTGGAAGAGGCTAAGACAAAAGTAGAGAAAGAAGGTTTATTCGTAGTTCGCGCTCTCTTTGTTGCAGCCCTCTAAAATTTCCATTTACATTACAAGAATACTTGCCGAATCATTCAGCAATTCTTGCAAATCTGCGTCTAATAGAATTGAAATCTAAATCTCTTCCGATCAAGGAAGCTTTTTTTTGCGGAGTACACAAGTTCTTTGGAAGTTGCTCCGAAAATATATTCTATATTTTATGTTGAATTTCATTATGAATGGTAAATCCATGCTTTCGAAAACAAATTCTTAAAGAAAATTGTGTCTCAGTGTCACTGCCTGGCGTTGAAACCGGCTGCCGCCTCTACAGTGTCGGTTGCAACGGCGTTGGATTTTGCCTAATGTCTTTGAGCATTCGACAAAATAGCCTGTTTTGTGCGCAACGAAATCATCGCTTGACACACAATACGTATTTTAACAATATCAAGTTTTTCATGCCGTGGATTGTTGTACTTCTGACACACTTATGACGTTTTGTGGTTGCTATTGAAGTTAGTTTGTCACGTACAGCTAGATGACATTAGAGTTCTGAAATTAGCTTGTTAAAGAATCATTTGATCTTTGCAGCCAAGTTCTATGGTTATGAAAAGAAGCATTTTGTTGTGATATTTTTTTATTTGGATGGTATGTAAGTGTAGATGTGCTTGGAAGATGACTGATATGGGATGGAGATGTCCTAAAACGACGAAAGATGAAAAGAATGAAAAATAAGTAATCTACTAATGAGTACATAAGACAGGTTTTCGCCGTAGATCGAAGGATAATCTCAGCGCTCACGTGAAAAATGAAAGAAAAATTTAATGAATGATGAAATACTTGAAGTGAATGAATGATGAAATTCCTGAAATAAATAAATGGATGACGAAATACCTGAAATGAATGAATGATGAAATACCTGAAATGAATGAATGATGAAATATTTGAAATGAATGAATGATGAAATACCTGAAATGAATGAATGATAAAATACCTGAAATGAGTGAATGAATGATTTAATCCATATGCGATTTTGAAGATATGATACGAGTGACAATGTAGCAACGGTGGTAGGGAAGGCAGGAGCACCCCGTGAAAACCCGACGAAAGCTAGAAAAACCTTCCACGAATTTCTCATGGGTGGGACACGTACGTGTAGATGAATTGCGCTGTCAGAAAGAGGAAGAAGGGAGCTGTGCGCTCACCCACGTCCTACGACGTATTTCTTGTTTCGAAATACTGCAACTAACTATATATAAAACAATTTAGCACTGTATTTTGTAAACCAATTCTGCCTTTCATTATAGTTTAGATTTGAGCAAAATAACAACTTCAAAGCAGAAGTTGGTTATTGATTGAATGAGAAAACTAGAAAATAATTATATGTTAGATTAATTTTATTATGGCTTTTATTGTTCTAAAACTTACAAAATTCTTTTCTGTGTGATTTTGACTAAAAAAGTACAAGAAAGGGTTCAGGCTTGCCTTGATCACAGAAGCAGTTTCGAGAATATGTGCGTTATTGCTTTTTTTGAAATGTAACAACAGTAAAATGTCGTATAAGGACAATTTATTAGCGTATTCATTATATTACATTACTTTATGCAATTAGTTGATGTTAACCTTTATTATATGAGTAAATGTTTTGAAAAGGAGTGACGTGAGGAGTGATTTTACATAACAATTTAATAAGAACAATTTACATGTTTCTTAAGTGTTTCTATGCTTTTGCATTGCAAATTTTTGCCTAGAAAACATTTTTCAAACCAACACTTGAGTGCTTATTGCGACTTAACCATTCGAAATATCTATATAATTCATTGGACAAAAATTGTCTTAAGAGCTTATTCATACTATAATGCAAATAGATAGAAAATAACGCTAATGTGCTTCCAATTTGTAATAAAGTAAAGAAAATACGAAAAGTGTGCGATGTATCCTATTAACTAGAATTCAAATACTCCGAACTTCTCCAACTTCAACCTGGGATGTGCGGCAAGTAGGCTCGATCCACGGAGGGTTAATGTCCAGAGCGACGAGTGCAAGGCTGGCGTGGGAGGCGGGGCGGGGCGGGGCGGTCAGCGTGCGATTCGGCTGCGCGCCTTTTGGAACTCCCGCTCTCTGCGCCACTCGCCGGCCGTTGCTTCCGCACGACTTCTTTTCAAACTTCCGATTAACGGCGCGGCCGCTCAGAACCCCCTTTTGTTCCTTGCGCCTAACTACCCCTTCCAGTCCCCTTCCCCCCTTTGCCCCCTGGACCCCTACCCCTGCTGCACGAGACCGCTGCCGACGTCGTTGTTTTCCCAATTGAAGAACCGCCGGACGCATAACTTAAGCCGGCGTAATTGCACGGGTAATGCAAAATATGCATGGCCGGGCGTGATCATCGGTGTGATTCTATGGATGATTACCGGAGGGTTCAAAACATCATGCGTTCCAACGGGCTATAAATCTCCACCGCAAGCTATATTTTTCGCGTGCGCGGTATAGTTTCGGTTCCGGCAAATCCTTATGTTCCCGCAGGACCCAGGCGGCGACACATGTGCAACGAGGGACATTACGTCGTTTAGCGCGCCTTCTCGCCACGTAATAAGCGCGGCGGAGGTGAGGAGACGAAGAGAAAACCGAGAAAGTCCTCGCGTGGTCGCAAACGTAATCATAGGCGAGCGGCCTCCACAACAATGCCTCTATCATTCACGGGCTTCGAGGGCGATATATCGTATATCTCGGGCGGTCGCCCGCGGGTGCCTCCCACGCGCAGATGTCCACCGCCGACGCCACCGCCCGGACATAAATATCCACGGGGAGGCGGCGACTGGAGACGGAGATGAAAACAGCCACAGAGGAGTAACAGTGAGAATGCAGAGAACCGAGACAGTGAGAATGGAGATAGTGGTAGGGTCGGAGGATAAGGGACGCGGAGGTTTCGGTGGGCACAGTAGCAGTGGAGGTGGCGGAAATAAGGGTGACGTTTGGGGTGGATTGGTTGTGGGTTGGTTGTTAGTAATTCCAGTCGCGACTATTAACGAGGTTATCAGTCCCGTAAGTGTCGTGCATTTTTATCGGGAGGTGGCGGATATTTTTCCTGCTGGATGGCGAGATCTGGCACCGACACCTACCGTCGGCTGGCAGGGTTTTCCCCAACTAAGTGTCGTCCACCAGACGGGCGCCGCCCCGCCCAGGTCAAGCTCCCGACCGACCTCCCGACATGTGTGGTAGAGAAGTGAATGTAAGTGTTTGTAAGTAAAGGGGTAAGGATAGGACAATGATGAGGAATGAAGATCGCGCATAGTCTATATCCCATTTGTTAGGGCACTGCCCCAGCATTCACCTAGTTTTTGATCGGAGAAACCACCGAAAATTACCGATCAGAGCAGTCGGCAACTAGAATTCTCCTCCAGACAGCGACTGAACTTGATCTAGATCAGAAGCTAGTCTCGAAAATCTTGCCACTGTCGGAACGCGAGCCTAAGACCTTCCGATCAGAGGCACCGCAGTGACATCAGTTAATGCACTGAGTCATCCCTCCTGGTAGGGGGAGTAAGAGCGAAACAATAAGAACGGGAAGCGGAAAGCAGGGAACGGAGATAGTGAAAATGGAAATAGTGGTAAGGTCGGAGGGTAAGGGACACGGCGGTATCGGCGGGGACGATGGCAGTGGAGGTGGCGGAAGTGTGGGTGATGTTTGGGATGGAAGTGGCTGAGGGTGTCGGGGAAGAAGGGCTAGATGCCAAGAGGGTCGGAAGGAGAGAGAAGCAGCCAGGGTCCGATTTACCTACAAGCAAAACAAGCAATTGCTTGGAGGCCCCCATCCATGCGGGACAGCGCGCTTCGGAAAAATATGCATAACTTATTTCGTAACATACGCTGTATTATGTAATTATAATATATGTAAAATTTTGTATAAAATATTAGTTTTCATTTGCGCCAATACTTGCAAAGTGCTTGTATTAACATACGTTTGTTAGTTAATAAAGATGAAACTGCGTTTATGTGAGGAGGGGGTCAATACAATTATGCGTGTGGGGCCCCGCAATGACCGCCGACCCTGAAGACAACCTAGCGGAGGGGGAGGTGACGGCGATGGTGATGGGCGTGGCTACAGCACGAGGCCTGTTGGTGGCGTGGTGGAAGCAGCAACGACAGGAGAGGTGGCGACCGGAGAGGAAGCGGCAGCGACGGTAGAGGGCGCCGAGTCCCGTTAGCGTGGGATCCAGCCCGCCCACGCACGCTGTGCTCCGCCCCGCCCAGCCCGGCCCGGCCCCGCCCTGTCTTGTCCTCTCGTGCCCTGCCCCCCTCCCTGCGCCGTCTCTTGGGCGGTTCGGTGCACTCTGCGCATGTCGCTGCGCTGTACGAAGGAGCCTCTCGCGGACCGGAAATTCACCAGCGGGAAGGAGGCAGATGCCACTTCGTTCAAAAAATGCCAGGAATCTCCTTTGTTTCCATGATTCACAATTTCAATTTACGATCAGATTTTCACCTGTATTCATTCATTTGGTGTTCATTTTTTGACTGACCATTTACAAATAATTTGTATCTAAATCGTATTCAAAGTCCCAGATTGCGGTTTGGATTTTTTAAAGTTTGTTATCTTTTCATCCACAACGGTTTGGTCTCCTCCTTTTGTGGATTGAAACATGCGAGTTTTATTGAATAGCCATTTTTGGCTTCGCAAAAATAATATACATCGGATGTTACTCTTATTATATTTTTTCTAATGCACAACACATTGAATAAAACTATCCGTTTCTCCAATAGGTTGTCCTACGTGATGAATAAAAGACGTAATCTACCATTATTACGAAATTCACTCATCTTACGAACATTTTACAGTAGACAAACAATTTCACATATTTTTAATAAGTTTACTATTCGACAGAAAATTATTTGGACACATGAGTATTGAATTCAAAAGCAAGATATTAGAAAGACGCGATTATTGCATAGATAATAAATTTCTTCCGGGAAATATCATTCATCAGTAGTCTTTATACGTGAAAGACATTATTAAAGATATATAATTTATCCACGGCCAAAATGATTACCGATTTGTTTGATGATCAGAATGGTGTATGTTGTTTTTTATGGTGGTTGTGAGTTAACCAGTTTCAGTCTCAACCAATGAGGTAATCTGCCACGTCGGCGAACGCAGTGGCGACAGGGGCAGTCGTAATGGCTGCCAGCGATAGCCGTGTCAGGCGACAGCGGGTGATTTGAAGGTGAGTTAAGGAGCGGGGCCCAGATGCACCAACTGCCACAGCGCAGGCGGCATCGCCGAGCGCTCGCCCAGGCGGCCTGGGCGCGAGCGGAGATAACATCAGATTACAAGCCTCGATTAAAGGGAGGCATAACCTAGATAGGACGTGAGTGGCGGTGTATCTTGTGTCTAATGGGCGGGTATGTAAATGCGTGAATAACCAACGAGGCTCCTCCTACTCCATATATTCCAGATAACGCTAATGTCTTGTGGCAAGTGAATTACGTCTCAACTTCTGTTTCGATATGCATTCACATCTATCTTACACCACCTTTTCTTGATGACTGTTCTCTTTGCTTTGTAAGCCGTTCTCTATTGAAACGCATGTATCTGCCAGATGGATCCTTATTTCAACCAGGCTTATAAAGCAGAGTAAAATGTCTTTCCGTCATGTTCATTCTTTAGGATATGTTTTCTCCCGAGCACTGGTAATAAAAGAAACTGCCAGATTGAGTTTTGATTCACATTACTTCTCTTCTTCTATTTCCGATGAGTGGAAATATTCAGTGAAAACTAAAACATATGCGCTGGTGTAATCACGTAAGCAATGAATTTATAATATAACAATCGTATTAAACAGGTTCTAATGATGATTCCCATTGATTTTGATTTGTGTTCAATGCTGGTGTCATAAGAACTTTGATTTTGAATCAATGAACCTTGCACTTAACAGCTGCTTTATTATTATTATTATTATTATTATTATTATTATTATTATTATTATTATTATTATTATTATTATCAATATTATTGTTAGCGTAACGGCCATTTCTGACCACGCCATACGATTAACGTGTGTAACTATTACGACCAGTCTTTCAGCTGAATCCCTCGACAAGAGGGATCACAACACCTCAGAACATAATAGGCATAGATTTCTAAATGCTTATAGCTATTGTGCTTAAATATTAAAAAAATCTTTAGATTATTTTGGAGTCCGGCTTTGACCACCCATATTGGTATTTTCTGACTTCCAGAATGACGCTGACTTTTACCTTTGTTAGCAATAATGTTACTAGCAAATTAAGGAAATATATGAAATCAAAATAACACTTGATGTTGAAATTAAGTGTATTCCACTGCAGAAAATATCCATAATATCGATATTATATGTAATAATTTTACATACATTAGAAAAACAAATAAATTTATTTGTAATTTTCTGAAAGATAGAAAATGTACAATGCAGAAGAGAAAACTTTAAAGACAGTAAGAAAGAATATATTCGAGTACGAAGAGGAAGAATCTGAAGATGCTTGGAAAAGTATGAATCAATATCTTCAAATAATCAGTTACAGAGACCTTCTTGGAAGATCGAAGAAGACTGAAATAATGACATTAAATTACAGTCTTCATCTATACTTTTCCTCTTCTCTCTCTTTCGTCAGACAATGGTCTTTCTTTAACGCTATATGATTTGAATTACTTCCTTATGATTAGCGATGCCAAGTTGGAAAAGAAGAAAAAGTTGGAACACAACTTAATATTGAAATAAAGAACTGTCACGTTTATGAAAAGTAAATCGAGAATCGAAATACATTTTTATGCGTATCTTTAATACAATATCTATAATACAGTGCGCTAAAAAATTCTCTCCGTTCTGAGGTGAATCAGAACTTCCTATTAAAAATTACATTTATGTTGGTAGCAACCAGATAACTGGGAAACTAATGAAGGGAGCAACTTTTCCAGCATCTATTATGATTTGGTGCGTAATTTGTATTTTCAAGAAGCAGCTCGAGCTACCAACATAATTTCTGTTGCACGCACTCTCACCAGCAAGATGCCACTGCGAAGAGACTATCAGGGTGCGCTACATAAATTAATGTGATTATATAAGGATGTTGCTGCGTAATGAGATTTTACTCTCAACAGAGTGTTTGGCAAATTATTCCATAAAAATGTTTGAGTTTGCATTTTCAGTTGTAGCGCAAATGTTGAGGAAAGCTGTCCAAAAATAAAATACTATACGATATATTCCATAGAGCTAACATAGGTGATACCAAAACTCACTACCTACTTTTAGAATAATTGCAAACTATGTTATTTATTGAAGTCGTAGGCTTCCGCGGCCAGAGTCATATGCGTGATCTGGGCTGCATCTGGTATGCATACCAGCCCTGAGGAAGACCACGACAGGATGGTCGAAACGTCGGCAACACAGCCTTCGACGAGGCGTCACCCGGACAGCCCAGATTACGCATATGTTATTTATTATACTGGCAAGATTTAATGTTGCCACGGTTTGTAGAAGCAACCTCTTCCATTCTAATGCATGTGCCAATCGTGGGCAGTATCTGAAAATTTAGTGGTAAATGACGAGTGGGGTAATTCTTTTAAAATTTATTGCTTCTCGTTCGACAAATTTGTTTTTTGAGTGCCTAGAAGGTAAATTGTTAAACAGAACTTTTAGTACGTGCCACATTTCGTTCTCCTCCCGTGCCTTCGAAACAAAGAGACGCGCTTGATAAGTCGTCACTGACCACGACGGAGCCGAAAAACCGACGTGATCTGTTCGTAAAGTACTTCACGTTCTGTTATAAGACCTAGACTGAATTTAATTACAATCACATTCACTTCACGAGGATCGGTGAAGAAATAAGCTGCCACATAATCAGTTAATTTAAAATTGATGATGTTAAAATACTCAATTCATTTAACAAAATAATTCTCCTTGACATGAATAACCTCAAGTTATACGGAACTACAAGTTTAAATTTCTCCTTGAGATTGTCCTTTTAGGGAAACTAAGGCCACCAAATATTGTCTTGTCAGGGAGATAGCAAATTGTTGTTAATGATCAAAGGTTCCACAGAAAATGCTTGTGTTCTTCGAGGACACATCTTTGAGAACTTAGTAGAATATAATGCACAAAGAACGGTAATATCTCGTAGGTCGTTTTTTGTAAAGGAAGTGATTGTTCAGAGAATTCAACGTTGATATGACAGTTAATCAAATTCAAACGGCATGTTTATTTTCTTTACGATACATACTTTGCGAATGACGAATTATTCCGCAGCAGATCCTGGCGCAGTCATTACAGAATTTGATATATCTAAAGACGTAAGTATACAATTCAGATAGAAAGTTCATTTCATATCATGCCTATTGATAAATTGACTCGTTAAAAATGTCTACCTTTTAGTTCTAAGAGTTATTTATTATAATAAATGACAATGATGTTAATAAGTACAAAACGTGCGCAAATATAATGCGATCTATGGCCAAGGCTTCAAAAACCTGCACTCACCACTAGGAAGCTGGGATACCATGGGAACGAAAGAAAAACAAATTTTAAATGTATATCCAAATAACCACCTCTACGAGGGCAAACATCCGGGCTTTCATTGCAACTTAAAATTTAATTAAGACTACATCAATCTACGATCAACATTTTTTACGCTGCGGCGATGAACGAAAACGAGACACGATTCTACACCGTACCGTTCTTTTTATTTGCAACGAGGGGGCAGAGAAGAACAGCGAAAATTATAGTTCCTGTTGTCGACAAAAACAATCGAGCCCCCATCTTCTCTCATACAACTTGCGCATTGTTTTATTGTGGTTTTCCTCTCCACACGTCGCTTCCTTCCCACGAACTGCGCCAGGGACCACGACGAGGGGGCTCGATCAGGGGACCTGATGGCAGCGCGACCATCACTGCCTCGCCGAACGGGCCTCCAGGACAGCGGCTGGGAAAGTTCTATACCAGGGGTGTCCAACGTGCAAGGCCTCAGGGGCTACAACTAAAACCATTAATATGGTTAGCGCCCTATTATAATTACTTGGACGATCCACACCAGAATTGCCCGTAATGTTGATCTCAGAACTTTGCTGTTTCGGTTGCTCCAAAACGTGGGGGGGGGGCGGATAACAGAACAATGCATGATATCAGGCTGTTTCATGCATAACGCAGTGAAACACAGTGGGTTCTGAATTTACTAGAAAACAAATTCCTTAAATCTAAACTTCACCTATTATTACATTAAAGGGGCGCGTACGTTAGGCGCACAATGTTCATGTCCTAATTGGTTACGTGGGACTTTCACTTTTGAGTAGTAAACCTTTCGCGGACCGCCAGTTGAACAACCCTAATACATTCCATTCAAATCGACTTCAGAAAATTTCACTCCTTCCGTCTGCGAAACGCAAGGTAACGAAGTTATATGTCATATTTATTTATACCGTTTATCACTGAAGCAATGGCAATGACATAAAAAAGGAAATAATTTTCGTAATAAGGGACGCGATGTAGAATAATCTTCTCATCTATTGAACAATTGATATGCAGCAGAAAAATCTTTTAATCTGTTAAGCAACATTTTCATTATTCAAATAAGAAATTCCATTGAAGAACTGCAATTTCCATTGCATTGAAGAACTACAATAAAAATGAATAAAATATTCAAGCTTTGTCAGTTTTAAATGTCTCATTAGGTGGTGATTAGTGAAGGGAATGATTGGAGGAGAACGGAATCAGAATATGCTTCGTGACAGAAGAATGCCAATATACTTCTTTCTAGATTACAAACGAGAGTTGATAAAGTCGTCTTTTTGTACGGTGACAGTTTTGAAAACGTGTATTGTTTAAATGTTGGTCAGATTGTAATTTCAGTGACGTATCTGACAGTTTTTAAACTGAAGTTTGGCAATAATGAAATAGTCAATATATGCAACTTTGCTTGTGTTTCGGAGAAATATAGTTACAGGAACAGAAGATCGCGGTCAAGACATACAGGTTTAAGGGTTAGTTCTTAGAATTTCCCAGCATGTTACAGAGAATTGGGAAGGTTAGGAGACAATTGGAATAAAGGGAACATCTGGAAAATGTTGTAACTAAAAAGGTGTATATATTTCCATAATTTTCGAATAGTATTGTTTTCATTGTTTGTTTATTATGTGGCATGTGTAAGTATATTTCATCATTGAAAGGGCAGAGGCAAACAACAGTGCCTAAATCATAGTCATTTACATCATAAATTTCGTAAGATATCTCATTACAAAATGAAATTGGAATATTATCAATTGAGATCGTTATACCAATTTAACTAATTAAGCATTGTGAACAATAATTAACTTCCATAGACTTAAGCGATCGCGTGCATGTGCGATCCGGAGGCGGTTCTTTTGCCACCGACCAACTTCCTTGACTGCTCAGAGTATTTTAGTATCTTTTCATCGTGAGTGACGAAGGAATTTATTAAATAATATCAACTACACATTATATTGAGTAAGGAAAAAGTTAACAAAGGAGATTATTTAAGTCTTGTAAAATGTAGTAAAAAGTACTTCTAAAATGTAGATTTAGATTATTTTTAGTCAAAAAACAGTAGGAACTGTATGTGACGTATGGGGAAAGGCATGTGCGCACGTTTTTCTGAGTTCCAGAATCCCTTCCCATCATTTTAACTATAAATAGATGAAGAACGGGTAAAAGTTGAACATAAATAAAAATAAAAATTAAAAAAGGGCGAGATTAGCAACATTTAAAAAAACTAGACATTATCGTTTCCGAGATGAAAGCGTAAAATACAATAGAATAGATTGATTGATTGATTCTTAGTGCCTGCGGGCGCACCAACTACCAAGGTCATTAGTCCAGTAAGTGTAGTGAATAATTTTGCTGGCGCTGGTCTTCTTCCGCTGGATGGCGAGATTCGGCGCCGAGCTATCGTCCGTTAGCGGGTTTTTCCTACTCAGGTATCGCCCACCAACAGGGAACTACTCCAGGCGGAACAAGCTCTAAGCTTCCGACTGGTCTCCCGGCATGTGTGTAGTGCATTTTAGTGTGTGTGTGTGTGTGTGTGTGTGTGTGTGTGTGTGTGTGTGTGTGTGTAAGGGATGAGGATAGGAAAAGGAAGAGGTAGGAAAGAGAAGCGCGGTACGTGGCCCGTTCGTTGAGGTACTGTTCCGACATTAGCCTGCTGTTGATCGGAGAAAATACGGAAACCTACCGATCAGAGAAGCCGGCCGCTAGCATTCCCCTCCAGAAAGCGACTGAATTCGACCAAGCTGCAAAGCTAGTGTCGAAAATCCAGCCACCGTCGGGACTCGAGCCTAGGACCTCCCGATCAGAGGGACTGCAGTGACATCAGTTGATGCCCTGAGCCATTTCTCCCGGTGAGCAGAACAGAAATAACTGGACCGCTCGTTACATTGCCAACCTCCACCGCTCCACAGGCTACTCGAGGCCGCGAGCAGACGCCGAGCGAAGAGCCTGGGAGCTGCGGCGGTCCGTAATGCCCGTGCGGGATAATGAAGGCCTGGGCAGGGCAGGCTCTTCTGCGGGCGGGAGTCGGTCAATTTTAAAGAAACCTAATCAAAAGAATTTTGTAGACATTCATGCACTTGATACGTATAATACGCGCCGGTTTCAAATTAAGCGGAGGCGGGGCGCAGCGCAGCGGGGCGCGCTCTAAACAATGGGGTTCACCGGACTGAGCGGAGCGGCCCAGCAGTGGGCGGCAGCGGGCCACAAACTGCGCGTGCTCTACGCTTTATTTAAATTATTTATGTGGACTAAATAAACAAATATTTGAGTTCTTTTTAAATAGAACAACCAAGAGCAATTTGTTTAAATTAATCCAAGACGACTTGGACGAAATAAAAATTTTTAATACATTAATTGAAAATAAAGAACAATTCAGAAAAGTAATTCAAGATATGCAGCTCAGATTCCCAGAAAAAACTAAATCCAAAAGAGGTGCAAAAGAGTTAGAAGAGAGGAAAAAGGCAACATCTGAAAGAATGAAGAAATATTGGAAAAAACGTAAAGAAAGAAAAAGGGTGAACCGAATGAA